>OZ023275.1:31991879-32263907 GCA_964007475.1 Hybos culiciformis
GTTTATTTTTGAAGGTTAATAGTTTTTCATAATATTATTTTCTTAATATAATGAATAAAAATAATCCATGCAAATTATTGATAATTCTTTATAGATTCTAACAAAATATTTTCGTTCTTAAAAAAATATTGTTAAATTGTTATTTTGATTCATTTTTCCGGGAATTCAATTTTATTTCGAATTTCAGGGTAGTACTCCTTAAAGCTAAATTTTTTTTTAAATTTTCCTTCATCAAATCTAATTCCAAAAATATTTTTAATTCTAAATTCTAAATCATATGTTAAGTATACAAAGAAAAGAACAAAACTTAACAAAATGTGTCATTTTACCATTTTTTAAAACCACTTTAAAGAAACAATATTATTGGGGAATGATGGAAAAAAAAACTCTTTTAACTCAAATAAAAAAAAAAAATTATAATGTTTTTGATTTAGAATTGCAGCAAGTCTCCAAAACTTTTGTTTTTAATTTATTACAAAATTTATTTTTGTACAAAGAAGAAAAATAAAGAAAAACCAATAAAATGTTATTGAATGAATTTAAAATATTTCATACATTTGGTTTTCACTAAAACATAAAACAAAAAAACACAAAAATTCCCATTTATGAAAGATAGGAGAACAAAATTTCTTTTGAAACCTCAAATACCAAAGAATTATATCATATATATATATAAATGAAATAAAATATCTATTTATAAATTCCAGCAACTTGTCTCAATTTCCTCTTCAAATGGTGTTAGAAATCTGAAAATCACAATAATTCATACCAAATAAATTGCGATATTTAATATTATTTATCTTATTTGTCAAATACTATATATAAAAAGATATGTATACAATAAATTAGGTTCAAATAAACTCAAAACATTTTTTTTTTTAATATTTTAATTATATACAAAAATTTAATTTTTGCTTTAACTTTTACATTTTTTACGATAAATTTCTTTGAAATTTATTTAATTTTTTTTATAAACCTACATAAATTTAAAAAAATATTGGAACTCAACTTTTCTAATAAGAAATCGCTTTGGAGTCAGTCGGAGTAAAAAAAAACTTGTACTTATATTACATATTTACCTATGTAATATCGACGATATACAAAATATTAAACATAAAAATTTTGAAATTTTCTACTTACTTTCAATTTATGACAATTTCTGTTTACTTAATAAAATTTCTATAAATCTAATAAATTATTACGAGATATCTTTTTATCTATATTACAAATATCTAATTTAAGGGTTATTGCAGAAAACAAATTTTTTTTTGTATCAATTCAAAAAATTAAATTGTTTATTTTTTATCAAAAATGATATTTTAATACTATTCTTTTTTCTTTTCTTTTTTTTTTGAATGATACATAAATTTCTATAAACCATTAAAATTGATATAGAACCATAAAGATACAGAGTCTCTCTCTCAAACCATATATATGTATATATATACTTTTGGTATTGCGATTAAATATAATTTTTCATTTTCTCATCCTACATATTCTGATTATTTGAATATAATCTCAAAATAATACCAAATAAATATAAATCTCGAACATTTTCGCAACATAACATTAGAAGAAGAAAAAAAAATGTTTTTATTTTTCTATATAGATAAACAGATAAATATATACATAAATGTATTATATATATAAATGTTGCACCATATACTTAGGTATTTATATAAAATAAATTTGCCTTGTTATACAAATGAATCAAAAATAATAAAAATAAATTTGTATAGAATAAAAAGAAAAAAAAAAAACTTTGCCATAAAATGTCATCATTAAGAGCAAAATTTCTTTTTTAAACCAAAGAAAATTTACGAATGTCTTAAAAATAATTATATACATATATATTATATACATTGAAAAAAAATTTTAAACTTTTAATTTAACAGAGACCCAATTAAGCACGCACGAAAATTTTCATCTAAAATAAATTTCATCCAGTCATTGTGTTTTTGCAAGCTGTCGCAAAAGATGTTCTTTACCTTGGAGGAAGGACTTTTCCGCAATAAATTTATCAATTCAATCAAACCATTCTTTGATAATTATTGATTTTTTCCATTACATTATAAAAGAAATAAAAATCGTCGATACAATTGCAATATCCTAGACTGAATTATATTAGAACTCAAAATCATATAGTATTTTGTTAAACAGAGAATTTATACCATTCATAATAAACTGAATACGTCTCTGAAATTCAAAGTAAATTGTTTTTCTTTTTTCTTTAAACATCAACACATATTAGACAAGATTTTGTAGTACATAAAAATATTATTATCCTTGCTACAAATATGTATTTTATATACATATATATAAAAAATTTCTTGAATAAAATTTTTATGTGTACGACGAACAAAAAGAAAATTCTGTCAATAAAAGCCGCATATTATATATTAAATTTTTCAGCTTTTTCATAAAAATTTACACAACAAATATATAGAATTTATAAGTTTACCACACACGTATTTTTATTGAATAAAAAAAAAAATTCCATATAAAACACTCTTTTTCATATGATTTGTTTTGTTCCAATAGTCTTTAATGTTATTTCGAAGAATTCTATGTTAAAATAGATTATTTTTATTTTTTTAACGAATCTATTTTATTTATTATTAGTACATAGTCGAAAACAAAAAATCATTACATTTCTTTGAAAAATAATAATAATAAGGAAATTTTCTTTTCAATATATATATACTTACAACTCAATTTTCTGAATAAATTTTCGGTTTATTAAAAATCATTATTATATTCATCTAAAACTAATTAAAAAGAAAATTTAATATTCTAATTTCCATAATTACATATTTAGTCTAAAATTAAAAAATTTAAAATAGAAATAATGTAGGAAATTTTCTAAAATGACTAAAAAATAATTTAAAATGAATCATAATTGTAGCAATTATTTGATAAAGAAAGGGGTCGTATAAAAAATTTGGTATATTCAGATATAAATTTTCCATCTTTTTTTTATTTTTTATTCGAGATAAGCTTATATAGTTTTTTTTCAAACATAATAAATAACAAGAAAACTTTTACCCACATATTTCTCTTTTGTATAACATACATACAACATATACATAAAATTATATGTAGGTAAATTATAAAAGTCCTTTTATTAAGCTTTAAATTTCAATTAAGATTTCTGTATTTTTCAAAATAGATGTTGTACTAATGTTCATTAGATGCAATAAGAGATAAAAATATAATCTCAAATGCAATTTATGAACCCAAAAGGATTTATTTTTACTGGTATATTATATAGTTCATATATTTCCAATATTATATGTACATATAAAGAAAACTTCGACATAAACTTTTTCTTTTAAAATTAATGAGTTAATAAAGTTTTTGTTATTTCTATATACGTATATATATTTTGTTGCAGTGTTTCTCTAATCGGCATAACATTTTGGAGAAAATATTTTGATATATTTATTTAAAAAAAAATTTTTTATATTTTTGTTAACATTAGATTCTATATAAATAAATTTGAAAAATAACATTCATAAAATTGAGAGATTAATTGAAGAAGAAAAGATATATTTGAATTTGAATGAAAAACTCTAGCTTAAACTTTGAAAAACAATTTTATTAGTTTCGATTTATATTTGAAATTATAGTCATCGTCAAGTACCAACTCCGAGGACATCTATGGGCTGTTTGTAAGATTGTTATACAGCCAATTCTTTCTGATTTAAAGTTAGAAGGTCCATGCATAATTTTTCGGAAATATATATAATAAATTTATATAGTCAGTCCTTTTCGATTTATTCAATGCCTCGGAAACTATTCAAGTATATATTCAACATAATACATACATAAATTATTGTGTATATTTTTTTTATAAAAGAAAAATAAAATAAATAAAAAAATTAATATTTTCTTTCGCATATTTTTAGGAAAATTCTAATGTGATTTCTTTGAAATACTTTTTTTTATGCTTTTTTTCAATCAGCTCAAACATTATCTTCTCTCTATAAAACTTTTGTTCAGACCTTATCGCATAAGTTTTCCCCCATTTATTTTCTTTTGTATACATTATTTCTCATATATATATATATGTACGCATTGAAAGTTTATAAAATGCAAAATGAAAAAAAAAAGTATTACATAATGTTAATATCATTTAAATTCTAGAATATTGAAGCTATCTAGAGATTTTCCACCACAATTACTGTCAACATTTTTATTCATTTAACGAAAATATATTGAAAGGCTTCAAATATTTTACATATATATATATACCCACTT
Organism: Hybos culiciformis; assembly: GCA_964007475.1. Classification (NCBI taxonomy): domain Eukaryota; kingdom Metazoa; phylum Arthropoda; class Insecta; order Diptera; family Hybotidae; genus Hybos; species Hybos culiciformis. The sequence goes on from OZ023275.1 coordinate 31,996,140, forward strand.
ATTCGGTATTATTTTTTTTGTCACAATGCCAAACAATATATCAGGCATATAATATTTCATTTTTCCTACGCAACAATATTTTTAGAAGGATATTGAAAAAAAAGAAAAACCAAAATAACTTTATCCAGAAAAATAAAGAAAATATTGAAAAAAATTTTCTTAAAAAAAAAAAATTAAAAATAAAAGGATACTCGTTTGTCATTTTCCGCTCAATAAATATCTGTCCCATACATTAAAAATTTCCAATGTTTTAATATAAATCTTCCAGGCATAGACAAATTATTACATAAAACTTTTAACTAAATTAAATTTAAACAAAAAATCAGCAGCAAATATTTCTTATTGTCTTCTCAAAATAAATAAAATTTAGTTTTAATTAATCTCTATGTTAAAGTATAATCAAAAGCTCTGAAAACATCCTTACTACGGACTTAGTCAGCTTATACAACTTTTGCTTAAAGCTACATACAAACTCTTACTAAAAATACATCCGCTGTCGTAATTTCGCATGTTTATCTTAACTTTTCAATTAACGAAAGCTTCAATTGAAATTTTTTTTTTTATTTACATGAAATGTTACATCTACTTAGATTTTTCAAGTACAATCTCACTAATGAAAATTATTTTTTACATGGAAAAATTCTGTGTCAATACTATTTTCTCTTAACTTCTGTTCGGAAAGCAAAATATAAAAATATGTCTATATAAGTATTTTGTTATTTTGTTTGTTTTAGGCAAGAAAAACGAAAATACATTAAAGCTTGAAAATTCAAAAAAAAAAAAAAAAGTTTTCCTTTTAAACAAAAAAAAAATATAAATTCACATTTATGCGAATATAATGAATATAAAAACACAATATCTGTATTTACAAAAAATATGAACAAAATATAAAAAAAAAGGATACAATTTATCCTTGCACATAATCCTATAACCTTCAGTTATATTTTTCTATATACACACATTGATTACATAAAAATATAAATATTTCTTGATAGAAAAAAAAAATAAAAAAAATTATGGTTAAAAGTTCAAATATCGAATAAGGTGCAGAAAAATGAGTTTGTTTTTTTTTTGGAAAAACATGGCCAAGGAAAAAATCTATAAATATTCTTTGTTTTTTATTCTTGTTGTATATATCGTAAGAAATTCAGAATTAAACCAAAATTTTATTTTTTGAACATTTACTTATTCAACAACTTCTCTCTTGTATGCAAGAAAAGATAAAGTTTTTCTCAAAACAATTAATTGTTATAAAACTTAAACTAGTATTCGTCAGATACAGGAAGGTAACAACGAACTATGTTCATCACATTGCTACAAAATAAACTCTTTTTTTTTGCCATACATAGTGATTCAATTCAATTCAATATTGATACTACTTTTAGCACACAATGTATTTTAGTTTACAATAAATTAAAAAAAAAAAATATCAACATCATGGTGAAGATGAGAATCACTATTATTGGGCAAATGGATTTATTTTGCTCTAATAAAATTTGAAAACATTGTTTTTGTTTAATTTTTAAGTGTTGAAAAAGCACTCAAACATTTCTAAATCAAATAGTGGATTTTTTTTCCTCAACAAAGTGACAGTTTCAAATACAGGAAACTATAGACAAAAAAATTTCAAATTTTTCCTATCCTGCAATCAAATGTTCCACTAAGGATCTTATATATATAATTTTTGTTTAAATTCAATATTTACTCCATATATTGGAATTTTATAGAAAAAATTTCTAATGTAACTTCATTTACTGTGTATATTTTTATGTATATATTGAACATAAATATTAATGAATAACCGTTCAAAGCATTAAGTTTAATTGATGTCATCCACCTTCTAACTCAATATTTTTCTTTTAAATATTATATGTATGTATCTATAATGTACCTATGTAAGGTACTGAGATACAAAAGTATTAAACTTTTTTTCCTCAAAATATATACACTATCCCTATAATAATATGTAGATGTATATTATATAGAATATTTTTGGTTAAAAATATAATAAATGTTTTCAGGGAAATTTTTTACTTAAAAAAATTTGTACTCTTTTCTTTTTTCTATACTTACTTCTTCTATTTTAGATAAATTTACTCAATCGAATCAGGTAAATGTAGTAAATTTATATCTTTTTTTAAGTAAGAAAGAAAAAAAAAAAGGTGAAATGAAAAAAAAAAAAAAACTTATTGAAAATGAAGAAAAATATTCCCAAATCGAAATAATGAAAAAGTTTTTTATTCAACTTTTCTACTTTTTTTTTTTTTTGCAAATAGTCAAAAAAAAAAAATAATAAAGTATATTTTTTATTAAAAAAAAAAAAAAAAAATTTTCCAGAAAATATACATTCAGGGCTAAAATCAGTGAACACAGTCAAATTTAGTTCATTATCCTTTATATTTTTCATTGATAATTTTCCTTCCAAGTTCACAAACAAACAGTGTTGTTTTCAAGCACCAGCAGTATTCACCGCTTAAGTTATCTCTTCCCGATGGTGAATGTAAGGATAATGTTCGACTGTATATACTTAGCTATATCTACACTAGTGCGAAATATTTATCAAAGCACGTAATTTAATAATAAATTCGATTGAATAAAATTTATGGAATTTACTTGTGTTTTCATCGAAGAAATAATAATTAATAATTTTTTTTTTTTTTTTTTTTTTCAATTGAATTTTCTTCAATTTTCTCCTTTCCATATAAAGTAAAATGCAATGTGCAAAAAAAATAAAAAATAAAAAATTAGTTCAGATTTCTGAATTGATGCTGGATTGTTGGAATGATAAAAAAAAAAATAATAATAATATTAACTTACATAATGTAAGTAGCAATACAGTACATAAGTTGAGTAGATCCTATTTTTTTATATACATACACAGTACAACATAGTAGAAAAAATATTTTTTTTATTTTTTTTTTTGTTTTATTATTATTATTATTTTCTTTTTTTATTTTCATTTATTTTCTTTTTGTGCTTTTTTATTCCGACGAAAAAAAAAGTAAAATATATGTTAAATTCGCTCTTTTTTTTACCAACAAAAAAAAACATAACAGAAGTATATAATGAATTTTTTATTATTATTTAAAAGGTACACGTGTTTTATTCTTCTCTAACTTGTAACAGAATCACTTTTTCCAGATCAATAAATTTTTTACTTAATTTTTTTTTTTTTTTTTTATATATTTATTATTTTTTTGCTAATTTTATATAACATTCAAGAGAAAATAAATATAATTTAATGAGATTTTTTTTCTAGGTTGAAAAAAAATTTTTTTTTTTTTGAAAACAGTTTGGTCAACTTTAAGATATATCCCAAGAAAAAAAAAACCATTTATAATATTTTTATGTTTTTTTTGATATTATGTATAATACATTTTCGGTGTAAGAAATATTGTAGAAATAACAGACCTTAGTAAGCCCTTACAGCTAAGAGGTCGATAAGAAGAAACTTTGCAGCAACATTAACAAGTCTGCACAAAAAAATATGTTGACATCGAATGGAATTCTTAAAAGTTTGTAGAAACAAGGATCTCAAAATAATTTTAAAAATTTAAATAAAAAACATATTGAAAACACAAAATATATTTGATTTTTTACCAAAAATAAAGTTTTTATTTTTAACAGATTGCTATATACATATAAATTTATATGAACTTTTGATCCTATCTTTATTTTGCCCTGCTGCGTGCGGTTAAATCATTACAGATTGCATTTAGTATACGCAGAAATTTCCAAAACCTCGGTTATTAAGCTCGCATCAAAAAAAAAATTTTAAATTTAAATTTTATTACTTTTTAAATGGTTGAAAAAAAAATAAATAAAAATTGCTTTTATCAAATTCACATTTTCATCGCAAATCTTTTTGATAATAATTTTCCGAACAAAAAAAAAAAATGTATATACATATATACATATAATGATGTAGCAACAAAAAAAAAAATAAATTATGTTTTTTAAATGATTAATTTATCCTTTCTAACCTTTTTTTTTTTTTTCTTCTTTTTGTCTTAATTCTTTCACAAAAAAAAGGTAAGAATATATAAAAAAAAAAAAAAAAACTGTACAGAAAATAAAGCTTCAAATATAAGAAGAATGAAAGAAAGTAAGAAAAAAAAACATTTTAGAAAAGTTTTATTCTTAAAATAATAATTTAACTTCTTTTTTCTTTTTTTTTTTTTTGTTAAGAAAATGTAAAGATATAAAATAAATGAAGATAAGAAAATTTTTGTTTCGCAACTTTCTAAAATTTTCAATTTTTTTTTTTTTTTTTTTTTTCTGTGTGTTTTTGTCCTTTAAATTTGAAGAATAACTTTTGCACAGAAAAATTATATTTTTTGTTTTTTTTTTTTTAAATCAAAATTTATTTTCTTAAAAAAAAAAGAAAAACTTTTTTTTTTTCTAAGATTTATTTTACATTACACTTTTAAAATAATTTTATTTTACGATTTGTCGAATGAGTGTTAAAAAATTAACTACTCCGGAAAATATAAGCGCTAACATGATTGTGTTATAAAACAATTTTATATTTCTTTGAAAAAAAAAATAAAAAACTTTTATATGAATGAAGTATCTATCATAAAAGTATTGAGTATTTAATCCTAGCGGGAGATATACAAATTAGAAAGACTGACAGAAAGATAATGCAGCCGCAACCACAATTTCTGTATATCTTGCTGTGTATTGTATACAGGTCAAATCGAAGTAGTGGATGACTTGAGCAAGATTAAATAGCAAGGAAAAATATATCGCATATTTTATAATAATAAATACAACATTTTGAGCACATACTTTCAGAAAATAGCGCTGTTTTAGTTATAATTTTTCGTGCTACATTTTACAGCTGATTTTCCACCGAGTGTATAATTACCCTGAGGCCAGATGCAATACTTTTCATTATATGAATTTAATTTAGAGGACATTATTTCAATTAAAGTTTAGTTAGCTGAAGTTTTCTTGAATTGAATAATATAATTTATATACAGTCAAAATGGAATGTGACTTTTGGACCTAATTCAACTTCGGTCGATATAAAATAATTCCAACAACAGAGCTGCTATTAACAAGAAATAAAATAAAATTATATGCTAAAAATTATGAAAATAAAAAAAAAATCAAGAATATCTTATTTTAATTATTCTTACTATATAATATACTTGATTGTATATATGCATATATTTTTCTTCTATTTAAAATTTTTTGATATGAAAATCACCTTTTAATTGAAAAAAATGAAGAGCAAGAATATTTTAACAGAAAAAAAAATGTTTTTTTCTTTAATAATATTTTGCCATTTTCTAGTTCTCCTCATGAATAATAATGTTATGCTATCTTTAAGGATTTAGTTGGCGCGCGAATAAAAAATATATATATATATACATATAGCTAAGTACTCATTTTAAATTGAAAGAAATTTATATTTAATTTTAAAAATAATTTCTTCTTTTTTTTTTTTTTTTGTAAGTAATTTTGTATTTAAAAATGAAATTAACTCTTAAAATGGATTTTTATAAAAGTCAATGAACCAAATCGGGTTCATTTAAATTGTGCATATTATGAATAGAGAATTACCTTATTACTTGTATAATCGCATCATCCTATTATTTTAAATCTTGCTATTTTTTTTTTTTATTTTTTTTTTTAATTAGATATTTTACATTTAAAGAAAATGTCTTATGTCTAGAAACCTTAATTTAATTAGAAAGAACATTTTTATTTAGTGACAACAGGGGGTAAATGAAGGCGTATTAATGTGTTGTTATTTTGGCGCATTTTCATTAACTTTATCTCTTCATTTAATTTTCCATATATGTACTTAAGTACAGATATACACTTTTCTTTTTTATTTCATTTTGTGAACTTAATTTGTAAATAATTTTTCAAAAATATTCACAATGTATTTTTAAGAAAATTTAATACCAATGTATTTAAATATAAGGTAATTTATCGTTACAGGGCATAATAGATACATAAGATAGCCAGCCATCTTTTCTTTATAAACAGCACTGATCAGTTCAATCTCAGTTAGTTCATTAACTTAATTTGCACAAACAAATCATATTTACGTTTAGTTATTGTTTCTAAAAAGAATTTAATAAAAATATTTTACATCATATCGGTTGCAAAGAATAAACATCAAGCTAAAAGCTAGATTTAAGCTCATATGCCATTTGTCAAATTTCTCGTTTTCGAATCACTTTTTTATTCTTTACTCAACTTCGAAAGAATTTTTTTGATTATAATCAAAATTACAACTTATTTTAATAATTTTTGCAATATTTTTTTCTATATATATTATAATAATGAAATCCAAAAATATTTTAAGGTTTCCTCAAGTATTTTCTATCTGAATTATTACTTAAATCTTAAATGCAACAACTCTAAACATATATAACATTAAAAAAACATTATTTAAACAAATGAAAATAAATATTTCTTCATTTATCATCAGTCTGATATTGTAACTCAGGAACAATTTATATATCATCTAAAATTCTATACTTCTTCTTCAGATTTAAGAATTTAAGATACAACGTTCTTAAATATTTGAAAAAAAAAATCGTAGCTAAACAAAATATATACTTAAAGACTACACTCTTTACTCTTATGATTGATATAATTTAGTATAAAGTAAAATAAAGATTATTTTTCAAACCTTTAATTTAATTTATTTCTACATCCGCATCTAATTTTTTATGACTTTTAGCTTGAACCAATTTAAATTATTTCCCGCCAAAAATATTATCATTATTAATTTCATTTTTTTTTTTAACCAATTTATTATTATTATCGGTATTTCTGTTTAATTTAACACCACCCTCAATTTTTTTTTTTTTTTGTATTTTATAATAATGAATTGATTAATTAACATTTTTTATTAAATTATTTTTAAAAACAAGCACGTCAATTTCAGTTGGCTTCAACCAGAGTGAATTTTTAACTCTTTCATTGTTTGAAATTTTGTTTGAAATTAATTTTTTTATATGTATATATATATATATGTATATATGTATATATATATAAACGTATGTAATATATTGTATCTACATTGTACGTAAATGTATATAAATGAATAATATGTAATAATATAAAGTGTACTATATATTGCACAGATTTAGAGCAACTTACAGGAAAAATCATTTAAAAAAAAAAAAATTAATTAATTATTATATGAAATTTGTTGAAAACAAAAAAATTTGTTTAATTTTAATTCATTAAAAAAAAATTTATTTAATTAATTTTTCTTTCTTCTGTGTAATTAATAAAAATCAGAATTTCCTATAGCTGTACGTAAATTTATTATCATTGTGGAAAAAGTCATATTTGTTCATCTTCCATTCGAAACATAAACTATTTATAGCTATATACCTATACTAGTTGATTTGAAATTCCATGGAATAAAATTATTAATGTGTCTAAACTTCAAAATATGCTATTATATTCAATAAATTATTGTATTAGTGAATGAAGTAATTTCTTCTTTGCTTGAACTATTTATAAAAATATTTTTGTTTGAATTTAGATTTCCTTTTGTTTTTCTTAAGAATATAAAAGAACTTATGCCGACAAAATTGCCCTATATTCATTCGAAATTTAAATAATAATTGATACCATTAACTTTATTGCTTTAAATTTTTTATATTTTTTTAATTTTACACGATTATTAATATTGTCAGTTTCGGTTGAACGAAAAAAATATAGTAATTTCGTTTTAAAAACGACAAATTTAACAGGTATATAATACTTGTTGTATAAGTGTAATAAAAACATAGTCGTGAACTCATCAAAAAATATAACAAAAACCGATAACAACAGGACCAAAATTCATGTTCATATGACAGAATTTTTAATTTTTTTTTTTTTTGCGGCCACTTTGTTTGCCCTATAAAAAAAAAAATTTTTTTGTTTGGATGTTATGTAGGTCCATATATACAATATATGAAAAGTGTATAATTTTCATTTATTTTTCGCTCACAGAATTTTAACAAATATAATTTTGTTTTTTTTTTTTTATCCCTGGCACAATTAATGAAAAATAAATGTAACAACTTTTTTGCTTAAATAAACAAAAAAAAAAAAAAAAATGAAAAAAAATTATAATTAAATTAATGTGGTGTGAAATTCTTAATTTAAATTCACGTTATGTTAACTTGATCGAACAAAAAAATTTTTTATTATTTAAATTGCATTTCAATTGCAAATACTAATTAATAATAATTTTAATTTAAATTTTAGTATTTTTATAGAAAATTTTTTTCAATCAAATTATTATGTAGAATTTATGTAAATTATTATTGTACATAATCTTTATGGGCATAAACAGGGTCCTAAAATACCATCTTATTTTTAATTGTATTCTTTAAGTTTCAAACTAGTTAAATGTTATTTTTTTTAAAGTAAAAACCTTGTATTATCTTCAGTACAAATATTATTTAAAAAATAAAACTCCAGACTAAATATAATTCTCTTCAAACAATTTCAAAAAAAAAAGAAAATATTGAGCTAATAGTATCATGCTTTTGTATCTATATATCTTTAAACATCAAAGTCATCATTATTTTTCGAAATCATGTTTTTATTAAAAAATCACTAATCAATTATTTTTTTATATTTCAGACTGATTGTAAATCAAAGTGAGATTTGTGATTTTACTCCATCATATCCAACTTATAAACATTCCTCCTGATTATAATAAAAATTATGGTAAGTGTAATTTTTATTTGAACAAAATGAGATAAGATTTTAACATATAAAATTATTTTCTTCTTCTTCGGGACTCAGGTTTCTTTGATTTTTAATATTATATTTATGATCTTCTTGAAACATTTCAACTCATTTGTCTCGCTAAAAAATAATCCACATAAATTTTTATATTAAAGATATTTTGGTTTTTGAGCTAGAGCCTCAAAACCGTGGAAAAGCCATTTTTTAAAACGTTTTTATTAGTTCACTTTGTTGTCCGGGGCAAATTTTGTAATCAATTTTTCAGGCACTTCTAGATGAGATAGAGGCTTGAAAATTGGAGCATAGGTCAGAAATGGATGACAATACAACATAATGTAAAAATTCCATCCATGGTTCCACTGATGGTTCCACGGTTCCATCCATGGTTCCACTGATTCCGAAATCACGCCACTGTACCGATTTGGCTGAAATTTTGAACTTAAGTAGCATTGGGATCCGAGATGGTTATAGAATATTAGAAATTTTGATCCGAGGCCCCGATGGGAGGGCTACCTTAGAAGCCGGTTTTGGAATTTACGTATATTCCGATAAAATGTTATAGTGTTGGATCGAAATACCTGGATTAAAGACTGGATATCGCAGGGCCCCCATCTGAGGTCCCAGGACTCCGGGGAGGGGGCTAAAAATCAAATTTAGAAATTTAGGATTTCATAGCTTTAGCATACGTAAAATAGATATAAAAATTTTATGTTTTTATTCATGGCTTAATTCGATTCAAATAAGATCAAAAAAGAAAAAATAAATAAATAAATAAATAAAATAATTTTAAAAACAACGTTTTTATAACGGAAAAATAACTAAAAAATAAAATATATAATCAGATAATAATTGATAACCTCATACCGATTTCCCTGAAAATTAATTCTCACGAAAAACGTGGGGCGCGTGTGATAAACGATATTGTTCAATTTTACGCGCCCCACGTTTTTCGTGAGAATTAATTTTCAGGGAAATCGGTATGAGGTTATCAATTATTATCTGATTATATATTATATTTTTTAGTTATTTTATTCCGTTATAAAAACGTTGTATTTAAAATTTTTTTTTTTTTTTATTTATTTATTTTTTTATATTAAATTTATTAATGACATTTTTGTCCTCAACTTTGAGAGCTCATAACTTGCGAACTACTGCATCGATTTTAATTTTTTAAATGTCAAAAGAAGCATAATTTTATGAATTTTAATTTTCGCATAAATTTTTATCCTGAAGTTATTTTGGTTTTTGAGCTAGAGCCTAAAACCGTGGAAAACCGATTTTTTTCATATTAAATTTATATATGAAATTTTTTTTCTCAACTTTGAGAGCTCATAACTCGCGAACCACTTTAATTTTAATTTTTTAATGTTAAAGATTTTAATTTTTTAAATGTCAAAAGAACCGTAATTTTATGAATTTTAATCTCTAGTCAGAAAAAATATCAAAAATAGTTTTTGCTACCAAAAAAGTTAAGTCATCCCAGTAACTCTTTCATTTTATTCATAAGATTTTATTAAACAGGACCTTAATGAAATGGAGATGAATTTATTTTAAAAAAATATAAAAAAAAAATATTTGTATAATTTATTCCATATTTTATGTCAAATATGCATACTTATGTATATAATAGTACATTAATATATATATTTTACATAAATTTATTTATTTTTTTATTTATTTACTTTTTTTTAAGTTCAAATATAAACAACATTTTGAAACAATTTATTCAATACAAATTTTTTTTTTTTTTTTTCGTTCTGTTTCTAAAATGTATAATAGTTTTTCATGAAAAATAATTAAATTTATTTTTCACAGGCATTATATACAGCTAGGCAAAAATTTTGATCATACCAAAAAAAAAAAGATACTACAAAAAAAAAACGAAATGCAGCATTAAAAAAATGTATTCTATTAAAGCCCATCACTTTTATTATAATGAAATTTGAATTCGATATTTATATTTTTTTTTTTAATTATTTGTTCTAATATACATATTATACGTACTTTAATAAAAAAAACGTTGCCTGACATTTTCTATGAATAATTTAAAATTTATCGAAAAAAAAACAAACCATCAGAAATATACTTTCATGATTTAAAATTTAAGCTTTATTAAGTTATTAATTTAATTTTACCGAAAAAACTTTATTCTTCACATTTCTTGAAACTATACAACTTTATTTTGAGACAAAGACTTCAATATTTGGGAAAAATATTTTAAGAAATTATATCCAAAACCAAAATCAACATCAATTCAATATATATTTCCATTTGAAAAACATAAAAAAAAAATTAAATTCTTACTCCAATACTATGTTCAAAAAACATATATCTCTCTACCTACCTACTACATTCCGTATATTCTAAAAATATAATTTATTTACATAAATTTGAATCAGAATAAGGCTTAAATGTTCATACATATAGTTTTTTATTTTATTTTTTTTAATATTAATATATGTAATGAAGAAATTTTTCCATCTTTTATAAAATGAAATTTGGAAAAGTTTGTCTTATATGTGTATATTTATTATTGAAAAATCAAAATTGTGTTCATTCAACACTTTTTTTTTTTCCAACCCGGTAGATAAAAAAAAAAAAAAGAAGAAAACAACACTGATGAAAACAAATTAAATATACGTTATATTTTTATGCAAATATTTTTGTTTGTTAAAAATGTTGCTTTCAGTTTTTCTTTCTGTTCATTCATATTTTTGTGGTTTTTTCTACCTTACCTACCCTCTTCTAACCAATATTCAAAATACAATTTCCTCTATTTTCAAAAATAAAATTATGAAAAAAGTGAAAACAAGAAATGAAAAAAAATACAGGAGCCAAAGTATCTGAAGACCTATTAAAGATACTAGGGAAAAAAAACATGTCATCAAATAATTTTTTTTTTTTTTCGTTTTTAATAATTAATTTTATGTATAAAACATGAGAAAAATTACACTTATTGATTTACATTGATGAATCGTTTTACTTAAATTTTTTTTTTTATTTTATTTTTAGTTTGAAATTAAATTGCAGATTTCTTTCTCATGCCAAAATAGACTAAGATGGGTGTTACCCGAATCGCCGAAAGACATTTCGCAAAAAGACATTTTGCCTAATTCCATTTGTCAAAAAAGACACTTCGCAAAAGAACCATTTCGCAAAACGGATAGTTAACAAACGTTCGCTTTAGCCTAATGAGACAGTTAACAACTTTCCAGTTAGCATAAGGACATTTCGCAACTACTACTTTTGGCAAAATATACATTTCGCAACTACCCTTTTTGGCGTAATTCACATTTCGCGCGCGCGCGCGAAATGTGAATTACGCCAAAAAGGGTAGTTGCGAAATGTATATTTAGCATGTACTAAAATATGTTGCATTATCATAAATGCATATTATTAAATTAAACAATTCCAATTATATGCATTTTAATTTTAAGAAATTTTATTGAATTTTTAATATCTTTTTTTTAATATAGTTAATACAAATCCAGTTTGTAAATCGCGATTTCCATAAAAAAAGTACTTTTTTTTTACACCGTACGTAATCCATATTTTGATAGGAAAACTTTTTTATTTTTTACTAGGTTTCAAAAATGTTTGTGTTTCTTCAAAGAAGAGGAAAATTAAGCCCAACCATAGTTTAAGTTGGTTCCGAATCCAGTAAAATAAAAAAGTTTTCCTAACAAAATATGCATTACGTACGGGTTACAAACGGCTTACTTTTTTTCTGCAAATCGCGAAATATAAGAAATAATATTAAAAAATGAATACTTAATATATTTTTTTTTTAATATTCAATACGTACATAACCAGTATGTACATATTAGAAAATTAATATTTTTATTTAAAAAAGTTATTTTAATTTTAAATTCTCGGCAATCAAAAATAATAGTTTGAGTTCCCTATAATCGTCTTTTCTTTTCAAAAAATTTTCAATTTTTTTATCTTTTAAGTAATATTTTGTTTTTTTTTACTGCTGGTGGCCCACCCATTTCAAATTTTTTTATTTTAGCCGTTACATACAATATTTCTTTTCGGATTTGATCCATGAGCCTATAAAATCCTACATGCTTTTTTTTACAGTTAAAAAAAACCTTTAATATTCTATTCATCATATTTGTGCAATATAAAAAAATTTGTTAAACTATACTTTTGCGAAGTGTCTCAATTAATATAATGTTGTGAATTGGTATTTTGAGAAATATCTTTTTGCGAAGTGTCGCATTAGGCCAAATGGAATTTTGTTAAAGAGTTTTTTTTGCGAAATGGAGATTTGCGAAACATACAAATTTGATAAGTGGCTTTCGGCCAAATAGACTTTTGCAATATGGAATTTGCAAAGCGGCCAGCTCCCGACTAAGATACATATAAATTAAAAAAATGCAACTTTGAGGAAAATTATAATTGAATAGATGGAAGTATTGTTACTTTTAACATTTTATAAGAAAATATTTTGGGTTAATAAAATATTATTAATGATTTTTATATTGAAAAGTTAGTTAATCAGAATCACCTGGATGGTTTAATTTAAATTTAAATATATGAAAATATATTAAGAGATATATTAAGAGATATATATTAAGAGATATATATTAAGAATATATTAAGGCGCACAATTTATAACGCAATATAAAATATATCATTGAAAATGGTCAATGAAAATGTTTATATCAAATGTTAGTTTTAAGAAAAATGAATTTAGAATTTTTCATGGAATTCGTAGTATAAAAAAAGACGGTTTATTTATTATCCTACTTCTACCTTCCTTCTACGACCCACGTATAAATATCACAATATGTAATAATAAACATCAACAATTCTAAAATTGATTATTCTTGTATTTACATACATTTACATATACATTTCTTTCCTTTATATACTTCTATATTGGTATTACATACAATTTTCTCTAAATATAGAAGAAAATTTTTTTTCTTCAAGAGTTATATTTATTTAAGTTATAAAAATAATAATATCATAAAAATATATAAATAATTAAAATCGAAATTGAACAGCTCTTCAATTATTTTTATTCAATATTTTTATTATTTATTGAACATAAAAAAAAAAAAAAAAAACATTGAAATAAGAAAAATAATTGGATAGTTTTTATTTTAATGGAATATTTCAAGCAAATCATATTCACTGTTGTTATGGTTTTAGAAGATTATTTTTTGGTTTTTAATATTTTCTAGGAGAATTTTTTTTTTTATTTTATAATAAATATTATTATTAACTCACACTGTAAATAATATTTATAAAAAAATAATTACTTATTATTTATTGATTTTTCAATACTATATGGGTGGCCAAACTTTTAACCAGTGTACGAGCGACCAGGTATTGAATATTGCGTATTGAATTAATTGCTTGATGAAGAAACCTCTTCGGACATAGGTTAAAAATAAAACGCTTTGTTATTTTTTGTACGAGCTTTCGAGAAATTTATTCTCGCAAATACGCCGCAAAAATTACTTTGTGAAGAAGCTCGTGATTTAAAAAATTATTAGATAAGAGCTCTATTTATTAAATATCTTGAAATCTTCATGCAAGAAGGGAAATTTTATCAGCATATTGATCATATTCAATGACTTTCTATGTTCAGATTTAGTAGACGCATTATTTTAAAATTGTTTTTGTTTATGCCTCAACTGCACTTTATTCTGACAAGAAAAAGACAATCGGGAAAATGGATACGCGGTCAACATCTTGGCCACCAATGCAGAATTATAAATGAAGCACTTAACTAACTCATTTCAATGATTTTCCATCATATGCTACTTATGAAAATTTATATTACAATATAAATTAATATGTATATAAAATTTTCTACGTGCCACGATTATTTGTGATAAATTAAATAAGATTATTATTATTTTTTATATTTTAAATTATAATTCAAAATAATCATAAAAATAAAATAAAAATAAAATTTCACTATTCATTTAATAAATGGTAATTATTCATTACTCTTGTAAAAAAAAAAAAAAAGACCTTTTAATTTTAACATAGAATTATAAAATTAGTTAAATTATATAAAACTTATAGTCATTAAATTATATTTTAAAAATAATTTATATTTAAAAATTATATACAACTAAAATACTTAATAATATTAATTATAATCATTAATATAATTGAAAAACATAGTCCTTGACTTATACTTGAATGAATTATCAAAATTGAAATATCCGAAAATTTCTTATTCATTCATAAAAATTAAATTACTACAATAATTACACTCTCTCTAAGCGAATAAGAAAAGAAAATTGTACGTTTAAGTATGGATACTAATATTAAAGATAGTATAATATAAATACAAGAAAGTAATATATAAACATAAATAATAACAAAACCAGCACGAGTATTACATCAAAACTTTTTGGAAAAAAAAAAAAAAAAAAGTTTAGCAAAAATAAAATTTCCAAACACCATCATTGAAAATAAGTTTAATTTTTTTTTTTTTGCAGATAAATGAAAAATGAAACCGCAAAACAATTGTAATTAATTTCAATACTGTAAAATTCTATGAGAAAAATAATAAATAAAATTTATGGGAAAAATAAAAAATATATTTTTCTTTTAAAAGAGATTTTATTTTTTGTTTAATTCACCCAACGTTCTTTATTCTTTGAGGTTTCTATATTTAATACAATTTTATTTTAGAGTTTTTATTTTATCATGATTTTTTTTTTTAGAACAATTTCCCGAAATTTTTTTTTTATTTTATTTTTGGCCAAATTGTTACACTAATGGTTTTTACCTAACAAAATCGAAAAAAAAAAAAATATTATACAACTAGGAAAAAAGAAAAATTCATGAAAAATCGAACTGATCAAAATTCAACTTAAATTCGTTATTTTTTCAATTGTTTCAATATTTTGTGATGCATCATTAATTTTTGTATTTCTTCTATTTATTATTTTTATTGTAGGTATTTATAATATATTTATTGTATACATTCATCGCTGTACATAATATCGTTATCATACCAATCACTCCATCTGGTATATCGCAATTGTTTTTAAATTATAATCATGTTTGTACTTACTATAATTATTTAATGTCTTATTGCCAAGATTTATAATTATTTCAAATCTAGAATCTTAATTGACCACAATTAGAAAATTCTCCAAAATCTTAGCTTAATTACATTTGACATAATTTCGAATTTTATATAAAATACTAGTTTACTCAGAGAGTATAGGAATTGTCATTATTCCGGAATAATTCTAGAATTCGCCTGGCATTTAAAAAAATAATATTCAGTGGAATTCCAGAATGGTAAATTTCCATATATTTTTATTGTCCCATTCATGGTTGGAAATGGAAAAAAAAATGCATATCTGTAATTTTACTTGGTTCATTTTGTTTTTTTTTTTTTAAACTGAGGAAGTTTTGAAAATGGCGTAAAACTGTGATTGAGAAGGACGTGGTATGAATTGTTTTGTTACAGCCTCAAATTTGATTCCAATTAAGGGAGAGAGATACATTTTTTTATATCGAAGACAAATACGGTTTTTTGCTAAAATATCAAGACATGATGTTTTTTGTTTGTACATAAATTTGTTAAATGTTTATTTATTTATTTTTTTTTTTTTTTGTATTTTTGTTATTACCTGCTCTAACATAAAAATATAAAATTTTAGAAATTATAACTTTCGAATATCTACAGAGAATAATTATTTATAAATTTACAAGTGATGTAAAAATGTAACTATGAAAATTATTACCTCGAAATATTATTTTATTGTATGTATAATGTTAAATATAAATGTGTAGCTGAATTTATCTCATTTTTTACATCACTCAAACCTAAAATTATGATATTTTTAGCAAATATTTTATATTCTTGTATAAATTTTATATTTTTAACCTAACTTTATAATTTTTTTTTCCTTTCCCCATCATTGTTTTTATATTTTATTATTATACAATTTTCCTCAAAATATATAAATTAAATAAATTTTGCTTAAAACAACACTGAATAAAGACTTTTTATTCAAATTTTATGTATACAAAATTCTAACACCATCATAGTGTTGAATTCACTTCGCCTTATCATTTGTTAAATTGAGGAAATTTTCTTGTTCCTTTTTCGGCAGAATTATGCAAAAAAAAAAAATAAAAAATAATTTTTTTTAAAAAACCACACAATTTTTGCCATGAAAATGTAAAACTAATGAAATTATTTTAAGCTTGAGAAAAATATTTAAGTTTATTCATTAAACGAACCAAAATAAACAACATATCATATATATACGTACTAGTAAGGTTAAAGTAAACATAAAAGTGCTTTCTAGTAGTCAATTTAAAACGAAATTGATTCTCATGTTTACTACAAGCATTTAAAGAGTGAATATATCTTCAGTTACACTTAGAAACTAAAATTTATTAAATCACTCAAAGAAATTCTTAATTTGAAACCTTTTTTTCTGCAAATCTTTGTACATTTTAAATATAAATTATATCTTCTGTTAAAGAATTAAGACGAAAATTAGTAAAAAAAAAAAGAAAAAAGTTGTATGTATTGGATTTTTGATTAAATAAGCATACTTACCAAATTATACATTATAAATGAAAATGAAATGAAATATTCCCGGTAAAAGCAACTCAATTCTAATTACGCATAAATTGATTGGAAATATTAAAGCAGGATATAAAGCGTGATAAAAAAAAAAGTACTACTAATTTAAATTATACTGGCTGAGATAACTTGACCATACACTTGAAATATATAAAAAAAAACCTTTTCAGAAATCTCTATATTTTATATTGTATTTGTGTTTTAATATCATGTATTATATTTCTAAGTAACAAATATTAACTGAATATAAGTTCAACTTTAGTAAGCTCTTCTGACTTAAAAAAAAATTAAACATTCAAATAAGCAATGTCTAAGCCACAGCCCAAAGAACCGAAAATAATTCTCAATTTATCTCTAAAACTTAATCAACCCACAACTGAAAAACTAACTAACTTCTGCAGTTCAACAAAATTTACATTTAAATATCATTATATTAAAGAAACTCTGTTCTCAATACATACCTACGAAATTATATATATAAATATAATAATAATGATATGTAACTATTTATAATTCAAGAGACAGACAAATTAAAAAAAAAAAAATAATAATAATAAATGCAAGACATTATTTCATTTCGGTAAATACTATGTTATACAGTACATAATAAAAAGCAGAGAACATAAAATAACATTAAGTATTACAAAACAAAAAGCATAAGTTAATTTTTGATTAATTGAACTTGCAGTTAAAGTATAATTTTCGTAAAAATTTGGAAAATTTGTATTTATGGGAATTTTATTAGGTTCTTTCAACTTTTCATTTGTATATGACTTTTATATTATATGTATGTATGTATATAGTATTTTCCATTCTTGTTATAATATAATCATTTTTATTTATTTTTTTTTTTTTAAGATGATTATACATTTAATTTAGTACGAATGGTTTATATCAACTTTAAAGAACTTATGATTAATTGGTATTGAGAATCAAGAGAAAAATATGTACTGCTTAATACACTTATCTTAAAGAAAAGTTTTTTTTTCGAAATTTATTTTATACTTTTAGCAAATTATTCAACTTTATATTTCTATAATTAGTGTGATTAAAATGACAAAATGGACTTACATACCTAAATATTTTTATCTTGAATCTGAATAGGTGTTATAAGTAAATGGCACTATAATGCATATTTCACTCAAAAACTAATTCATTTGCCTTCAAGATTTAGATCTGGAAATTTTTTTTTTTTCTATAAATTGTCAAATGAATTTTCATTGATAAGTGTCAATATTTTTAAAGAGTAAAACATAAAAAAAATTTCGAAATCTTAAGAGCCCTTCATGTGAAATTCTGTTTTCTATTTCTGTTTTCTA
The DNA here is from genome assembly GCA_964007475.1 of Hybos culiciformis. Classification (NCBI taxonomy): domain Eukaryota; kingdom Metazoa; phylum Arthropoda; class Insecta; order Diptera; family Hybotidae; genus Hybos; species Hybos culiciformis. The sequence continues at coordinate 32,014,770 of OZ023275.1, forward strand.
TTTTTGCAGTTTTTTTTGTTTTGTTTTACAGAAAATAAACGGCCGTGAAAAATGCGACAAAAATTGTACGAAAATTACCTCTACCAGAAAATGACAAAACTATATTTGAATTTTATTTCTGTGCAGAAACTGTAATTTATCAAAAAAATTAAAAAACTCTTGGAAATAAAAAAAATTAATTAAAAATTGTTTAGAAAATTAAAGAAATTCAAAATTTCACGTCACCAGCCCTGGAGAGTGGTAATTTAGCTTTATTTCTGCGTTTGAGATTTTTTATTATCTTTTTCCTTTACTTCAGAATCCAAGCAAATATGTTCAAGTTTTTTAAAGGCTTATTTAGGCCAAAAAACTCAAAATTTAAAAAATCCGCCTCACCTACCCTGGAGCCAGTTATATAGTCTCTAACATATCAAAAAATCACTTCAGTCTCTAGATTGTAGTAACCCTACAATCAAAGCCAAACTAAGACCAATTTTTTGTAATTCTTCACATTGAGGGCTCTTAACATTGAATTAAAATATTTCATGATAAATTAAATTTCTGAAATCAATAAAAATAACTAAACAAAATAAAATATAATAAAATTTAATATAATCATTGAAATGCGTATTCAGTCAAATTTTCCACATTATTTTCTTATTTTTGTCCAATTTGATAATAATAAAAATACATTTCATTTTTACCTACATACATTTTTATCTAATATTATTATCTTGATTACAAAATAATCTCTGACAATTACTATCATTTCACTAGGTTTTCCATCAAGTTATTTATTTTTTTTTTAACGATATAACATCATCAGTATTAGATTTTATTATATATATAATAAATAGTATACTAGATACAACAGTTATAAAGATTATAGATAAATCTTTGCTAAATAAACACTAAAAGATGCACACAATTGTACACAAGAAAGAAACATTTACCCAGCTTAAATATAATAATTTTTTTTTTTTTTTTCATTCTCTCCTCATATAGTAAATTGTATAATAAATGGCAGGAAATATTTTGCGATGCATTTTATTTGAAATCGTCAGCAAAAAAAAAAAGAAAAAAAAAAAACATAATAAAACATATATTATTAAAATAACAATATTTGTAGAAAAAAAACGTATAGCTAAAGTAATGTGTTGCAGGTAGGTATAGAAAGAAAAATATAAATTTACTTTGAATTGAATTTAAAAAAAAACTCTAAAATAACCACTTGAAACAAACATTCGGATATGCGATTTCATGAATGGGCATAACGTTCGTTGATATACAATAAAACTTTTTAGTTTATTGAAAATAAATTCTGAAAATCTAGAACTTTGTCATATTATGTACATAATATAAGTACTTTCTCCTTTATACCTTGATTAATACAACACCGGCCAAATATTTAAAAAAAAAAAATTTCTAATCAAATTTTTTTTTTTTTTTCTTCTAAAATAATTATTATTCAAGCACAATTTAATTACATTTACATATCTGCTGAAAATTTCCTTTATATATTGAAATATATCCATTTAATTCGAAAATCATATAGGTTGGTATATACAGCAGGAAATTCAGTTAAAACTCATTCATATCGAATTTCAAGAAATTTTATTTGTTTCGGTTATATACTTGTTTTTTTTTTTTTTTCTCTTTTTTGGAAAATTCAATTCAAACATATTGTTGAATGAATTAAATAAATATATACACGACAAACGTGCACATAATTTATTTAAGTTTCTTTTCTAGCCATTGTCTGCATTAAAAACCATCCACGGAGAGTGAATTTTTACCTCAAATAAAAAAAAATTATTTTATCTTTATACATACATGTAAAATTGCTATAGAGATAATATTCTGCTACTGCATTTAATTTTTTTATATTAAACTCAATATATACTATGTACATAATAATGTGAGTACAAAATGTATGGTTTTTATGTAATTTTACAATTCTATATGTATTCTGAATTTTGGTGTTTTTTTTTATATATCCTTCCAGACATACCTATTTATAAAATATATGCTTACGTATAGAATATAAACTAGACAATATCCTTTTTAACTTTTTTATATTAAAAAGGACGAAATGAAAAATTTACCACAGAATCAAAAAATAAAATTAAATTTTAGCAAATTATAAATTGAAAAGGTGGATACGAATCGGATTTTGAGAACCTTTTGTACATACATTTTCCTGATTGAAATTTCTTTAAAAAAAAATATTTATCCTAATGTTAAATTTTTATTTATTTATTTATTTTGATTTTATTTTTTTTTTTAAAGAAAAAGCAGACATTAAATTTTCACAATTAAATGCATTGAACTTGTGGCCATGGAAAGTCACATATGTATACCAAAGAAACAAAAAACTTAAATGATTTGTTACTTTTTTCCACAATGACAAATCAAAATTAGTTTGAAATTTATTTCGGTATAATTATACATTAAAATATACATGGCGTACATTTGTAGTACCTATATGTACATAAAAGCATAACACATTATGATATAGCTTTGAATATACATACATAGATGGACAATGTTGGTCAAATAATTTATAATTTATTTAGTGTAGACTTTTAAAATTTTCTCGTTTCCAAAGTGATATTAAAGATTTTTAAAATAAACAAAAAATTTTCTAAAACAAAATATTTTGCTAAGGCCTGTTAAATTTTCCAAATAATCTCATCAAACAAGAATTAAAACTATGATAATTAGGATTTGAAATTTGACTATGAAATAATAAGAAAATAATTTTTTACAAAATAATAAAATAAAAAATATTTTTGTCATTTTGTTATAAGAATATGGACAGCTGATGTGAAACTATTAATGAATAAAAAATATTTCTAAAATTTAAAATTTATAAGAAAAATTCTACAATTTCTAGTTCTTTTCCTATTTCTTTTTCGTTGAAGATTTTTTGTTTACTTTTTCACTAAGGGAATTGGAATTTTTTACTAGTCCCTCAAATTTTCTTTATTTGTTAAATTAATTAATTTATAATAATTGGAATATATATTATAACTTTTGCCCACACACAATAAAAATAAAATAAGATATTCTGCATATTTTGGTGCTTCAACTCATAAATATATTTATTCAATTGAAAAATTTAATTGCAATTTAATCGATCAAAAGAACTTTTTTTTTTTTTTTCATTTAATTTTCCTTAAAATTCTTAAAAATAAAACATAACTGTGTAAATAATTCACAACAAAATACTATCAAATCAATCAAAAACTTATAGAAATGGAAAACTATAATATAATATGTTTTATGTAGTTATATAAAATTGTTTTTTTAATTTCATTGAAATAAATTTTATTTCAATTTTATGAACATAGTGTAGTTATATAGATAAAGTTTCCCTAATTCAATTTACTTTAAAATTTCATTTTAACATATTGTAAATTTATACTCATCTCTCCTCTATGTATAAAACTAAGTATGTAATACCCTCTAAAAAACCACAAGTTCTTAAAAACTTTTCATCATAAATAATAAACTTGAAGTTCAATAAATTTAAAATTGTTTTAAGTACAAGTACCACATAAAGCTTGTTTTTCTTTATTTTCCTTCTTTTTTTTTCTTTTTTTTTTTTCATTATCATGTTAAGATTAATTCTTGTAACACTTTTAAGTTTTCATTTAATTATTGAAATTATCCTTTTTTTTTTGTAATTTATTTGATTATAACAAAGATAACTTTATCTTCTGACTTGAAAAAAAGCAAAAAAAAGAAAAAAGAAAAAATAAATTTCCTTCACAATGCTACATATATGATATACATTTTTCATATATGTATATTGTGTGTAATATGCTATACAAGTTTCTATATATATAACTTTTTGTAATGAAAATCCCTGAAGATATTTTCATTCAACAATATCAAATCATAAAATTTTATCTTATTTGCATAAATTTCAATGAAAAAATAAAAAATTGATACACAATATTTTAATTTTAAATCTCATATTTCAGAGATCATAACTTTAATTTAATTAAATATCTATACTCTAATAACTTGTGATTGTTTATTTTGTATTAAATCTTCAATGTTCATATGGAAAACTCTTGTTTTATTCTTCGATAACAGTCAATTATAATTAGTCTAGTGGCATTAACTAAAAATATTTCACCAAGTTGATAATTCAAATACAAACACACGCATTGTTGATAAGCCCTGAATTATATACCCTCTCGATTGTATACGATTGCATGGAAATTTGAAATAATTTCTTCACATTAAATTTAAAGTCAAGTGAATCGAGAAAATTTTAAATTTTCCTAATTAACAACTCAAGGGAAAAAAATAAAAATAAAACTAACAATGTTGAACTTTTTCCTGCGAATAAAGATTAAACTTAAAATAATTAGGGGAAAAAAAAAAACTTATTCATTATTCTTATTTTGATGTGTATATATACCTACAAATTGCACTTTCCAAAAATAAAGTTTAATGAAGAAATAATCTATAATAATAGTGTTCAACTGCAATATATAGTTGTTATCAATGTAGATGTTAAATTTGGAAAAAAAAATTATATCCTTGAAATAGTATTTTCTAACTTTTCCAACAGAACATCTAGTTTTTCTTTTTTAGTTGAGAAAATAAAGATAAAAAAAAACAAAACATTTTGAATATCTTCAATTTCAATTTATATTTTGTTAGATTTCGAGGATACGTCAATTTTTAATTAAAGAAATTTGTTCAAGAACATAGAATCTATGTTTTGTTGTTTCAACATTTGTTTTTACCAAAAGCTCGTTCAATTTATTAGAAAATTAAAATTTATTAGAAAAGTAATCGACGAATTTTTTTGACGACTCAAATCTCAAAATTTTGTCAATTTATGCTCTATTTTTTTTTCGACAAAGCCGTAGTTATTCTTTGTCAATAATTCGAATATTTTATTTTGGCAAATAGTTTTGGAAAATAACACTCCAAATAAATAAATTAATAATCCGTATTTATCCTGAATAATTGGGCTGAAAATATGACATTAAATATTTTTTTTTTCATATAACTTTAATTCTAAAATGTCGGATTATTTTAAAAATTTAGAGAATATTATTCTGCTATAATCCTTTGATTACTTTTTGTACTAATTTGACAAGGAATGGAAGAAAATTTTTTTTTGTTTTCTCATTTCGAAATATCAAATTTAAAATAATATATTTTTTTAATATTAACTTTTATAAAACTTTTGATAAATTTATGTTTCTGATTTCTAATTCTGTAATGAAATTGTCTGGTACGAAAAAGTTTTCTTCAAAAATATAAGAAAAAAAAAAAAAAACAAAATACATAATCGCACTTTTTCCTTAAATGAACAGAATAATAACTCTTTTTTTTTTATTATTGTACTTTTTTCACCAAAAAATTAAAAACAAACTTACAGAACTTACAAAATGAGAAATATTATCATTTTGGGAGAAGTACATGATATTTTTTTCTATGTACCTACATATTACATATATTTTTTTATTTTATCAAAACTAAAACTAAATTTTTATAAATAGAAAATTATTGTTATCCAAGGAGCTAGAAATATACTTTAGAGTTCATAGTGGAGAGATACATTTATGTTTTAAAAAAAAAATATATATAAAATAAAATACAAAGTTGAAAGGTTTTTAATTAAAATTAAAGATATGTGCCAAATTAACAAAAATTTTACGTAGAAAAAGTAAACAAAATAGTATCGGAAGATAGAATTTGTATGATCATATGAGTAGATGGAACAAGAAATGCTTTCAGATACTTCATTAATCAGAAAGTATACGAAAATTTAACAAACAAATTCATTAAATTGTATATGTGTCGATGTTTATCAAAACTCGTCAATTCCACTTTTCAAAAAAAATGAGTATAATACATCGTTGGATTCGTCTTCGAATGTGCTATCAGTTTTTGCTATTTTTAAATTAAAAAAAAAAAATGGAATAGACGCGGTTTGATAAACATCGACACATATAGAAATTGAATATTTTATCTATTCAAGACTGCGCCTTAAATCCGTGTAATATGTGCAATGCAATTCCTTTCTTTTATTAATGAAACTGTATCGGTTCAGTTCAACTTAATATGTTTAAGCTTGATTTGTGGAAATACGAACTTAATAAAAGAGAATTTTAATATCAACTTAAAACATTTCAATCTATTCTTTTTGGAATTTTTTTTTTAAAAAGATATGGATTTAGAATCATTTGAAACCGAACTAAAAAAAAAATAAAACATTGCCACTTATATTTATGTTAAGAGAATAGAAAATTATATACATATAAAAAATATTAAAGCCACAATATCACAATGTCTAACTTTTGTTTTTAGCTTGTCTGAAACTTTTTTCACATAGTGCTGCTGCATTTGATTTGTACAAATAATTTTATTTGCTGGACTGAACACTAAATATATCAAACAATTCCAAACAATTTTTTTTTTTTTTTTTGTTCTTACAGTTTTATATAAAAGTAGCTTAATTTCGAGAAATTTTGAAAAATTTTTTATTATTTTTTAATAATAAGTTAAACTAAAAAAAAAATATATATAAAATAATAATAATTTATGAAAAGATAAAGTTTTATAGTTAATTTTTCCGAAACTTACAATACTTTTTTCATTTAATTTTCTTAATTCAAATTTATATTATTTTTTTTTCTAAATAATACCTAATGAAGAATATACATATATAATTTGGGAAATTGTTCGTTAATAGTTTTTAAATATTATATAGTTAAATTGGAAAATTGTCAAAATATTAATTTTATACAAGAACCAAAAAAGCAAGAAAATAAAATTAGTAATTGTTTTTAGAAATAATATTTTATTCAAAAGTTTGAGATTTTTGTTCATATATTTATTAATTTTATCAATAAAAGATGAAAGTTATCTATAATTGTGTGATTTCAAAAGCAGAATTAATCTTCTATCTAAATAAATAGATTTCAAAGTTAATTTAAGTTTTGTTGTACTGAAACTTTATACTAAACTACCATTTATGTGTATCATAAACAGCACGTTCATAAACAGCAGTACTTACATTTTATATTTTATTATTAAAACTATAATGCCAAAATGCATTATTATATAGGTATTTAACATAAAGTCATTGAAGACAGAAATGAAATCATACGTATAATATGTATCTATGTTAAGTCAAGAATATTTAATAAATTCATAATCTCTCTTAATTAAATTGAATTATAATAAATAAGAATGAAAAAAAAAAAAAGAATTTTATATTCATTAAAAATGAATTACAATTATTATTTCTTAAATGAAGCATAACAATCACTTCAAAATATTATTTTATTTTCTATTATAATATTATAATGAGAAAAAAATTTTATTCTTTTGTAAAATATATTTATTTATCTTATATTTCGACTAAAACTTATTATTTCAAAGAAATATGTATTACTATTATTTTTTGTAATCACTGATTAATTTAATTATCAAACTTATATGGGGTTTACATGAAGAGATAAAAAGCGAATTGGAACGAGTCATATGACTATTGTACTTAGGATTGAACTTGAATTTTTTGTACAAAAAATTTCTAGGATTGCAATTTGAATTGGCCAATTCCAGAAAAATTCTAGAAAATGAATTCAATTTCTTGAGTGTACAAATAAAAAATATCTTCAGATCAGACTTCGATTTTTTATTACAAAAAAAACATAATGAAAACTAATCACATAGAAATAAATTATACTAAAATTTAAATTAATTATATTAAAATTAAAAATAAAATACTGAGATAAAAATAAATAATAAATAAAATTATTTGTATTGAGAAAATATTTATCAGAATTTGAAAATAAATAAAAATTTAACAATTAATTTATTATTTATTTTAGAAATTTAAGTATTTTATTATTATTTTTAAAATTGTAGTTTTTAATTTAAAAATTTGTTTTATTTATAAAATTTATGTACAATCAAAAACCACTCTAATTTTTTTTAAACGTCAAAATCGTCACACTTTCTTGGTGAGTAAGCATATCTTGAATCATATGATACAAGTGGGATTGAAATATGATTTCTTTTTGGTCAAAAAATCGTTTAAATAAATACATTACATATCATATAAAAAAATGCCAACTTTTAGTATATTTTGATATTACGAACAAATATCAAGCTGAAATTTTAGTAATAATGCCAACAAACTTTTTGAACAGAATCGCCAATTACTTATTGATATGGTTTGAAAATATAAGTTTTTAAATATTTAATGTTTATATAGACTTGAAACTATTAGATATTTGTTCTGCGCTACTTTGAGATATAATGTTTTTTCTAGTTGTACACTATCTAACAAAAACTACTAAGATATTTAATTTATTTATTTATTTCTATAAAGTTAAATACTTGAATGCGTGCAGAATTTTCATATTTTTAAATTGAAATAATATTTCATCAACAAATAAAACTATATTTTATTTATCATTATCCTAATCAATTTTTATAACTAATTTCCATTTTAATTAACTTATGTCTTGTGCAAACTCATATATAAATTAGATATCTTATCAAATTCAATTAATAACACCAATAAAAATTTAAATTATTTCCAATAATATCAAATTTATTTATTATTTACAAAATATAATATTTATACAGTAATAATATTTTAAACTTGATAAGTAATTTTGAAATGTATCTAATCGAAAAATTTAAATAAATTATGTTTAGCCGAAACCACACTTCATTTAAACATAAATTACATAACAAAAATATCGAAACAAAAAAAGCTTATTTTTCTATACACTTACTTGAATCAAAAAGAAAAAAGTAATAATGACAAATCTTATATTAAATCAATTTATATCCATGATAATATTTATGCCAAAATTAACTTGCTGCGTCAACAGTTAAATGTACCGTAGTTATAACAATTCCGTTTTGTAAATTGCCAAGGCAGCTAAGGTGGCAGCAAGATCTCTTTCTTTTATGTTTAATCAAATTTATTTTTAATACAAAATATTTCTGCATTCTTGTAGATTTAAGTTTAATTGACTACATAAATTAAGAAAAATGGGCACAACAAAATTTTCTTACGTATGATTTTGTAATCCAATTAAAAATCATACCAATAATTTATATATATTATTTTAGCAATTTAAAATATATAGCAATTTCAAATTGAAATAAAATATTTTATTAATTTCTAATAAAATAATAAAATGACTTATAACTACTGTATTTGAAAAATACTAATTAAATTTAATGTAATTTCAATGATATATGAGTCTAATGTATAAACTGTATCTAAAGGTATAATTTAAAAATACAACATTTTTATTGACTTTTATATTCCAATTTCTTTTTTTTTTTCCTTATTTTACCTATTTTTTATTTTATTTACCATTTATTCATTTCAAACATTTAAAACTTTAATAATTTAAAAATTATTGCAAATTGAAATAGAAAATTATATCAACCTTCATATTATTAACATTACACTATGTGCAGGTTATAAAGTTTTTGTGGCAGAAAATTTTAATATCTTGAATTTAAATGAATGTAAAAGAGATTAAAAAAATATTATTTAAATATGTAATTTTCCAACTTTCTAAAATATTGTTTATTGGAAACTTATAAGCAGTTCGTAATAATATATATTAAGTAGAATTTTATAAAGCCCGGTTTTACAATCAATAAAAAAATTCATTACAAAACTCTTAGCTCAACATTATCTTCAAAGATATCCAGATATGTTAGGTTAGACAATTGAATTAAATCTTAAAGAAAAACAAGAGCCCTCTACCTAAACAAACAATCACACTTTTAAATAATATTCGATTTCAATTAGTCTTAAGTCCCGCGTAAGATCCAAGAATTCATGCATAAATTATATTGAAATTTTAATTATATAAAATAAATTAAAATTTTTGACACAATCTCGAACGAAAACTTTCAATATAATAAAAACCCTTTATATTTGGGTTAAAATATTATGTTTTATGAATTTCTTTTTCCCAACAATTTTATACCATTTTTTTTTAATTCTCTATTTTTCTTTTTCTAATTTCAGAAATAACATTTGCACAATATATACTTTGCAGACAAATTAAATCATTGTGAAACAATCAGAGTAAAAATAAAAAAAATAGGAAAAAAAATATTATCATGAATTCATCATTCGATGCAAAGAAAATTTTAATTAAAAATAAAATTTTGTGATTTTCAAAGGAAAATTTGGATTGACCTTTTGTGATCATCGTATTGCAGGCAAACAATATACCTATATTATTTACGTTCAATTTAAAAAAAAAAAACATCTAAATGAAAATTTCTGCAATCATCAAATAAAACACCTATGCATTCATATCATATGCCTGGAAAATTAAATTTTTCACCACAAATATTCAAAAGCAATTAACATTAAATTTGTTGTGCAACAGAATTTTTTTTTTTTATTTTCTTTTTTTGAATTTTATTTTTCGGTACAACAGAAAGAAAAATCAAAGAAAAATATAAATAAATAAATAAACATATAAATATATTGTTGGTATTTTACCAATAATCAAATTTTGCTGTTTTTGTATATTATTCCGCGCTTTATTATTTATATATATTATATTAAAAAAAAAAAAAATTGCAAAGCAAAAAAAAATTAAATAAAAAAAATTAAATAAAAAATTAAATTAAAAAATCATGACTAATTATCGAAGAAAAAACACCTGTCGTCATCGTGGCTGCCAAATAATTTATTTTCCAATTATATTATTATTATTTCAAATAGATGAAATTATAAAATTATTACAAATTGAAGCAAAAGAATCTGTTGGTGGTGATAAATCAACAGATGGTCAACATTTTGCTATGGAACCACAAGATCAAACTGCTATTGTTGGTTCAAGAGTTACTCTACCGTGTAGGGTAATTGATAAATTAGGTACACTGCAATGGACAAAAGATGATTTTGGTTTGGGACAACATAGAAATTTAAGTGGTTTTGAACGTTATTCAATGGTTGGCAGCGATGAAGAAGGTAAAATAATTATTATTGAAATATTGTATATTTAATATTTGAAATAAATTTTATTCTAATTGAATGTCAAACAATATATTCGAAAATTTTCCAGTAACTTCAATATTGCCATTAGTATTTATTTTCCTACAGTTCTATGATTACTATGAATTATTACAAATATGTTTATGTTAATAATGTATATAGTGATTTCATGAGCTACTTAATCAAATGATGAAAATAAATAAAATGTTTGACTTTCTGTATGACATTAAATATTTTTTTAATGTCTTAAAACATAAGAAGGCATAAAAATGAGTCCAACTAAACTATATTTTGTTTTTAACCAAAAATTTTAACATTCGCCGCATAAATGAATCGTCTATAAAAGATCCTTTCGTCCGTCATGTAGGCTTTATAATATTTCTCACAATATCTCCCCTTCAAGTATTCAATTCTCAACATAAGAAACATAAATTAACAAGACTATCGCCTATACAATTAAAATATATATTTTCATTCGATTCGATAAGGTCAGCTCAATTATTAATAATCAAACAAAAAAAAAAAAACAATTATATAAAATAGAGCAAAAAATTTTTTCAACTTGACTTGTGAAAAGCAAAAAGAAAAAGAAAAACAATTATCTAAATTAAATTTGAATAAAATGAATAAAAAATCACTTCCATTATAAAAATATTTTTAAAGTCTTCTTTTTATTCTTTCTATATGAAAAGAAAAAAATATCCTTTTTTTTTTAACATTAATTTTTATTTTATTTCATCCTTTTTGTCTGGTTTTAGGCGATTTTTCGTTAGACATTTATCCAGTTATGTTGGATGATGATGCAAAATATCAATGCCAAGTTGGGCCAGGACCTTTGGGTAAGAATCGACCAACAAAACACAAAAAAAAAAAAGAAGTTAAATAATGAATAAAAGTTATATATGTATATTATAAATATAAATCATTATGATTTTAAAATGATTTTAATCCTCTTTTTGTAATTTTTATTTCATAAATTTTCAATGTAAATTTGTAATAAGTGTTATATTAATTTTTTGAAGGATTTTGAAAGGATTTTGAAACTATGTTTTTATTACAATGTCCACACCGTATTAATATGCAAAGGGAAATCAACAAAATTTTCTCCTCAACTTTATTTCCGGCGTTAAACTTTTTTTTTAAACATTAAGTGCGAAAATAAATTTGTCACATAATTGGTATAAAAAAAAACAAAATCTTTTCAAATTTTTTCCATTTTCTATTCAACATAAATTAAAAGTAGCAAAAAAAAAACTTTGAACTTTTCAGAATTTTTCCTTTGGTTTCTTTTCTTTTTTTCATTTTTTTGATATTGTTAAAAATCAATTATATCTTTTATCTTTGTTCATTGTTTTTGCATTAAAATGAAATAAAGTTTTCCATCTAATTGAGTTTTTTATTATCATGTTTTAATTTCTCCTCAATTATTTTCAAATAGGTCAACCGGGCATTCGTTCAAGATTCGCTAAACTTACAGTACTAGTACCACCGGAAGCACCAAAAATTGTTCAAGGTGATTTTTTAGTGACAACTGAAGATCGTGAAATTGAATTAGAATGTAATTCAGTTGGTGGAAAGCCTGCTGCAGAGGTAAATAGAAATTTGATTTCATTTATATATTTTTATAATAATTTGTATATATTTGTAGCAAAAAATATATTTAGAAATATAGAAACATTACAAAAATTCCTCAACCATAAAATTAAAAATCATAGATGTTGTACAGACTTTATTAACCTATTCAAAATGGTTACGACAATAAGAATTTATTTTATCCAATATTATATAATAATGCATAAAATATTATATTTATTATATTTATGCAACAAATATTCATTTTATGAAACAACAATATCTCTATATAGCATAATCTTATTGAATTTAATGAATTTTTTAATATTTCTATACATCAATATGGAAATAAGAGTAATCCAACCCGAAACACATAAAATTTCAATATTCAATATTAATTAAATTAAAACAGTAATTAAAAATTAAATTTAAATTAATGAATCTAATTTCCAATGTTCGTCTATTTCTAGAAAATATTTTTTTCTGTATATAAAGGTATTCAATATTCTTAAATTCTTATTTTGTTTAAGCAAAATCCCTTAAAAAAAATTTTTCTATCAAGTATAAGGAAAAAATAAATTTTAATTTATCCTTCTCGAATATCCTTTAACACCAAAATAAACAAATCTTTTTTTTTAAACGTTATTATTACTGTTTTTGTTATTATAATAATTATAGATTTATTATAATAATCTTTAATCTTTAATATCCTGAAATAAAATAAATAATAGCTAAATTTTATTATAAATAGGTATTTTGTTATAATACATAAGTAAAGTGTATATTATTTTCCTTTCTTTTTAATTTTTTTTTTGTATTTTTTTATTTACGATTACAGATAACTTGGATAGATGGCTTAGGAAATGTTTTAACAAAATCAATTGATTACGTTAAGGAATTACTTCCGGATTCTAGAAGATATACTGCAAAATCAATATTAAAATTAATACCGAAAAAGGAACATCATAATACGACATTTACGTGCCAAGCACAAAATACAGCGGATAGAACTTATCGTTCAGCAAAGCTTTTATTAGAGGTATGAATATATATAGAGATAAAATAAAAAATTAAAAATGTATTTTGCACGTAAAAGTAAACCATCATTACTGAACAGTAAAAAAAAGAAAAAAAAGTGTGTAGTATATAAAATGTTTTAAAGAATGCAATTAAGTTGCCGTATTACATAGATAATTTAGAAATAAAAAAAAAAGAAAACTATTACATACATTGGAAAGAAAATTTGAAAAGGAAAACAAATACATACATAGAGTAGAAGAAAAAAAAATTGGAAATTGATTGTTCGTCGATATAATTGAAATTCGAATAGTTAGTGTCTTCAATAAACTTACTACAATCATAAATTTCATATTAAATCATAATATGCGAAAAAAAAATTAACTCATAAATAGAATTCATATTTTCTGATTGCGACTAAAAGAAAATTTCGCTTCTTGTCACAAAAGATTTTAACCCTAAGCTCATGTTAACAAAACGAATTGGAGGTTCTTTTTTAACGAGATTTTTATTGCATGCTTTTTTTACCAATATTTTTATGTGTATAAAGGAGTTATTTTTTTTTTTTAAATATAAGCCCAATATAATGTTTGTTTTACAAAAAAAAAAGTTTTACAATATTATTTAATTTCACGAAATACTGAAAATGTCACATTAAAATGTAAAAGAAAAATATATCAGTGTTTTTCATCGTACAACTTTCATGTTAAAAGTTTAATCAATCATTAATTTTTGATTAACTTTTTGAAATTTAAAACTCTTGGTAATAATATTTAAAACAAAAACAAAAAATCTACTTATAAACAAAATAATAACCTGAGGGTTAAAGTTCGAAAAGGACACACCAGCCCAAAAGGTTTTTAACAACAAAAAAAAAATAAAAATATATAACGCACATCTCTTTAACTCTTTTTAATTTTTTTTTTTTTTTTTTTTTTAAAACATATAAAAAAAAAAGTTTATTTATTTACATAAATTTTATCTGAAAAAATTCTATTAAATTTTGTTTTTTATATTATTCATTTTGATGTGCTTTTTTTTTTTTTTAAAGAAAATTATAATAACGTGGCCTGTCCCACATTTTATATTTTTTGAATTATTTATAACCTGCTTTATTTATTTATTTTATTTTTTTTTTTCTTAAAAAGGCTCATCGTATAAAATAACGTTTTATCCTTTTTTGTCTTCGATTGCAATAATTTTGGCAAATAAATGTATGAAAATAAAATAGAATTATAATTTAGCTTTAATTTTGTTTTCTTTTTTCTGCAATTGTTGAAACGTTTTGTCTGAATGTCTGTCATATTCGAAAAAAACTTAAAAAAAATTAAAATTATCATCAAGGACCTGGCCTAGTTATGTATAAAACAATAATTCCAATTATATATATATGAACTCACATGACCATGGTCTATATATAATAAATTAGGCGGAAAAAAAGAATGTAACACAAAGTTACACTTATAACTTAAAGCTCTGTACACTTATAACTTAAAGCTCTGTTAATGATCTCGATCTTAATACTTTTTTAATAGATAAATATCCCAGGATTCTCTTTATACTAAAATTCATACCATTGTATAGGGGTGTAGTATTATCATCAGTTTCGAGAAATAATTAATCTTATGTACAACGCAAATATTTGTAGAAAATCCTCTTTAATCAGATATTAAATTATCCCAAACTCTATCTTCACAGTATTATTCGTAATATTTTTTTTTTAATTTGCTTACTATTAAAAAAAATTAATCATATTGTATTCAAGAAAATTATATCTCGGATAATCTATCCAATATGCTCGTAATTTTATTTTAAAAAATTTGGTGAAGCAGAAAATTATGCGAATTTTTTTTTTTTGTATATAATCTCGCACTAATTTCATATGATGAGAACATTGTCCCCAAAATAAAACTTACTGGATATTTTTTTTAACTATAGCTACCGAATTACATTGTAATGTATGTTATGATGGCTGTTTTATAGAAATTCTATGTAAGAATGATATTTTTTAAGTTGTTATGCCGATGCCGTAGTATAGTATTTTTTTCGGGTTTTGAATTATTGATTTGTCATAAAAAGAATTGTTATTTGGATTTTATTGGTTTCTGAAGAAGGTTTCCCTTTTTTTTATAACTTGTTTTTTTTTTCTTGTTGGTTTTATATAAACATTAAATTTTATTTTTATAAAGGCATTAAAAATTTTGATGAAAATATATGAATTTTCTGTTCTTTTATTTTTTTTTTTTTAGAGCATAAATATATTATTAACATAATTATTTTGTGGTTTAAGCTAAATACATCTATTTCAGTAACCAAAAATAAAAACCCTAAATTTTAATTAATTAAAGGATTTCTATTCATATAGCATAGGTATGGCATAATTAAATTACTCGCGTATATTCATATTAATTATTGATTATGTGGGATCAAAGTATGTGATAAACTTAATTAAATTATAAAAATATACAAAATGTTAGGATCAATAATTTTGTATTTTTTTTTTTTAATTTATATGGATAAAGCTATTACTTAATTGATTTTACAATTACATATATATTACAAATATTCATGTGAATGAATGTAGGAGTATTAAATTTATTAAATGTCAATGCAATTTAAATAAAAAATAATTAAATATAAAAAGGAAATTAGGATAGAGTATTTATTAAATAACGCTTTATGCTATAATTCTCTATTACTTGTAAATAATTCATATTATAATCTATAAAAATTTATGATTCAGTGTACTTGTTTCTAATGAACTCAGAGAAATAAAACACTTGCATGGATTCATAGTTCGGGTTTTTTTATTTAACTTAATTATTAATTTTGGTTTTAAGTTAAACCTAGAAGTTGAAAGATTTTGAAAGATTTTGAAATATATATTTATGCCACTTTTTTTGCTTACTTTTCGAGTTTTCAAATTCATATAGTATATATAATTTTTTTTTCACTCAAGTGGACAAATTGACCAAATAACATAAATTCCAGTCCGTGAGACATTCCGTAGTACACATAGGATAAAAGAAATACCACTACACAATACTTGAACAGTATATATAGTTCATTTATTATTTTTATGAATTTAATTTCAAAACTTCACATATAAGATTAGGAAATAAAACTACAAAACTACAAATTAACTCAAACCATAATCATTATTTAATTTTATTTATTTATATATTTTAATATTTTAGTGATCACTTTTTGTCACTCATATCTTCCATAAAATGATCTAAATTTTCCGAAACTCTTCAGCAATTTAGTTATTAATAAATAAAAAGTATTAAACAAAAATAATATATGTACATTGTATATATACAAGGCAAGGAAACCATATAGTGTTTAAATAAATATTTTTTTTGTAAATTCCAAATAATATTCACCGTATACGTACAATGGACATTTTGTATTGTATATTATATAAATAAATTTTTTATGATGATTTTTTAAATTAACTTCTAAACGTCATTAATTCGTAGCAAAATTTCTCCAATTTTTTTTTCAATTGTAGATTAAGTAAATCTTTTTAAACTAAAATTTTTTTTTCCTATATAGGTAAAATATGCACCAAAAGTATCTGTATCTGTTGTTAGTGGTGCATTGGCTGGTGGACGTATTGCTGAAGGTTCTGAAATACGTTTATCATGTCGTTCTGATGCAAATCCATCTGAAGTCAATTATCGTTGGTTTATTAATGATGAACCTGTTGTCGGTGATTATACAACTGAAATGGTAAATTTTCAATTTAATTAAATTACATATTTTAATTATTCATTACATTTATTAATTAATTACATTACACAGATAATTCATAATGTGTCACGTAAATTTCATGATGCCATTGTTAAATGCGAAGTATTTAATGTTGTTGGAAAAAGTGAAGAAAGTGAAACTTTGGATATTAGCTGTAAGTGCATCAATTTCAATTAAATTAAAAGTGTTTTAATGAAATAATTACTACAAATTATATTGTATATGTACATATATGGATATATATATTAATTTTATGTGCGAAAATGGTATATTAAAATAATAACTATAAAGTGTTTATTATTTCCATTAAAATATGTAATTTTTTTTTAATGACATAAAACGTGTTTTATTATATTAGCTAAGTGAAAAATTTATATGGAATGATTGTATTTTCATAAAGAAATAAAGCAAAGCAAGGAAATGTTCTCTAAAAATAACTGACACTTATGTGTAAGAAAATTTATATTTCTAAATATAAATATTTCTATATATTATGTATAATATAATATAATATAATATAATATATTTAACATAATGATTTATATGTGTTTTCGCACAAAAAAATATACATATAATCACTATAAGTTATGTCTGCACAAAATCTATCTGTGGACAATTCCATCGACAAATATTAACTCAACTTGAAATCAATCCTCCGTGATTCTTCAGTTTTATATGTTCATAAGTTCTTTAAAGCTTTCAGCAAATCTTATATTATATTATTCTAGTTATTTAATCTTGATAGCAAAAATATTTATAACTATAAAAGCCAAAACAAAAAACCGAATGAAAGGACTTTTTTATTAAATATTTTTCATCTATTTACAATGCTGTGCTGACAGAAAATTTGTATATTTTGATTAAATTGAATATGAAATAAAATTTTATATTTTGTATATTTTTTCAACTTTACGATAAGTTAAAACTTTTACCTATTTAATTTATTTTTAATAAATAAATTTAATTTTTAATTGTTTTACACAATTATTATGTGTAGGTAAAACTTTTCTGGTTTCAATTTTGTAATTATTAACATAAAATTATATTAAATTTTTTCTAACATTTAATTTCCCTATATAATTTATTAAGAACAATAATTGCCTTGCTAGTGTGTTCGGAACACAATTTTGTATTATTATTCAAATTTCTTAACATGTAAGGGAATTTAATTTTAATTTTAACATTACACATTTACACGTAAATATACATAAGTTGTATATATTCTAATTTTAAACCAAATTCAATTATTTATTATTATTATTTAAAAAAAAAATTTTTTAAGTATATTTATTATTTTATACAAAAAAGAAAACTATGAAAATTTTTATAATTTTTCTAATTAATTATTTTTTTTTTTCATGAAGATGGTCCTGAATTCCGCACACCACCTAAAACCACGGTTGAAGCAGATACAGGTGGATCTGTTATATTGTCATGTGATGTTGATGGAAATCCTGCTGCCGATGTTGTCTGGATAAATGGCACATCAGACAGAGTAAGTATAGGCAACTTAATGAAATTTAAGAATTTAATTCAAAATAAATTTGTTCAAGACCAGTTAATTAAAAATTGAAAAAAAAATTCAATTACATTATACATTACATGTATGTATATAAACATTCGGCTTCAAAAGTCAGTAAGCCGAATTCAAGTTAAAGCAAAAAAAAGCATTATAACTTAATTACAAGAAATTTCGGATTGAATATGTTGGTAATTTTGGTTGGTTGACGATTCTACAAGTACAAAATATTAATATTTCTTTCTATTTCATAAAATGAAATTATTTGCCACATAAAGAAAGAATTCAAAAAAAAAAAAAAGTAAGCATTTATAAATCCATTGGAATTATATACACAATTCATTCACAAAATTTACCAAATTTATTATTTTCATTTTCAATTCCATCCAATATTATTTTGACTTTGATTTTATGTGAAAATGTGAAAGATACAAAGCTCCATAATGATGTTGTACATACAGAACACAACACCAACAATATAAATAAATTTAATAACAGAATAGAGACATCAAAAATGTTTGTGTGATTATTGTGTACAAAAGTAATAAAGCTGTTGGAAACATTGGGAAAGGGGAAAATAAAATATAAAATTTTTATTTTTAGAAAATTTTTATTAATAACGCCAATATGAAATTTTATTATTTTCATTTTTTGCAAAATCTACCAAAAATCTATGCTACTCTCTTATAGTTTTCATATGAAAATTTCCTTTCATTATTAGTAAAAATTTTATTGTTATATGGGCACTTTTATTATTATAGGAATCCTTTTTTTTTACACACTGTCTATATTTTATAGGAAGTATGTTAATTGCATTACGTCATATGTCCAAAAGTGATTTTCAATGTCCATCTGCACAATAAGGCTCAATTTTGTATTTTTTTTTTTTTTTTATAATGTTGATATGCATGTATGTACCAACATAGATTATTTCAATGCAATTCATGATGAAAAAAAAAAAAAAAAACCTAAAATTTGTCATATGAAATTTTTCTAACAAAAAAAAAAAAAAAATGAAATGATTTCATAAAAAAAAAAAAGATCCAGCCACACATATGATAGAATATTTTATAATAATAATAATTGGTCTTTGTGTTTCCGTGTCATCATTGTTGTTTTCCATTATCACCAGATGTACATTATTTGAAAATGTTCCCATGTCCTCTGTGCATGGCTAAAAATTAAATGTGTAAAGCTTCGAAAGGCATATATGAAAACAAAAAAAAAAAATAAAAATTTAAGTTGAATACTTCCATTTTTTGTACATTAAAAAAAGAAAAATCATGTTTTTTTTATTTTTGCGCTTTTCCTAGGATAAAATTTATATTATATACTTATACATTAAATATATATTATAATATGTGTACCATAATCATAACATTATTTCGCTGGGTTGATCAACTTTATATTTTTAATTTTTCTATTCTACATACATATATGTATGTGCACATTATTGGTTCATATTAATAAATGCTTTGAATAGTATACTACTATGTGAAATTCCTAAAAAAGCTTAGTTATGTAAAAAAAAAAAAAAAACAACAAAATTAACATAGTGCATTAGATTAAAAAAAATAAAAAAAATCAAGAAAATCCCAATTATGTTCATTGTATAGAAAAATTCATCGTTACGATATAAAATAATTATCCGTTTCAATGATGATGATAACTATAGAACATCATAATAAAATGTGGTTTCGGATTTATTATATCAACTTATAGTATAAAATAATGTTAATTTCAATTTAAATAAAACTTAATATGAAAATTTTAGCCTTAAAAATTATTTCGCGTTAAAAATTATTATTATTATAACTCGAAAAGTTTGAATATTGTTAAAATAAATTTGTGAAAGTCAAATAAAGAGTATTTTTGTGGTGCGAGAAATACATTTTTGCCTGTAAATAAATTAGTTGCTTGTACACACATACATATTTATCTACGATTTTGATATGAAATAAGAAATTTTGATTAAAGGAAAAATATTTCTATCCAAAAATTAGTTTCAAATCCGAAACTTTGAATTATAGTCATTATAAAGTAATAAGTAATAAATAATGTTTTTTTTTAGGTTCCGCACGTACAGGATTTTATGCATCATATCGATGGTTTAAAGGTAAAAGTCACTAACTGACAATCATACAATTGATAGAAAATGATGACTTTTACCTGTTAATGGATTTAACACATTTTTTTTAGTGAGTTTTACTCTGATGAAATCTCAGTAAAATAAAGGAAAAGTAGAAAAATGGTTGAACATAATTAAAATTAAATTAAATTTTATAACCATAATACCTGAAATATAATTTTCGACCAAAATGCAGTTAGTGACTTTTACCTTTAAACCATCGATATATTGAATCACATTAAATTTCATTTAAAAATAACATATACGCTATGTACATAATAAAACTTATAAGTACATTTTTATTTAATATATAATACATATATGTTTAGAAAATAAAATTAATTATTTTAAATTACAAGCATTTTATACGAGAAATTGAAAATAAAAATATTTTTTCAATTTACGTAAATTTTATAATTTATTGTAAAAATTCGAATGCATTTATGCATATAATTTTATATTTTTCAAAATATTCTAAATGTTAACATTCACATATTTAATTATTTTTTGGAATTTCATTAGAATAATTAGTCACTTTTTTTGTCCAGGTTTTTTTTCCGATATCATTTTAATCCCATTTTACTTCTGGTAAATTTTAGTATACTTAAAAGTTAGTGTGGCAATGGCAGATATATATTAACTGGGCCATCTAAGTCTTAAGAACTCAATGTTCAATAACAAATAAGTTCTATACCAATTACTATAATAAAATTTATTAACTCTCGCATTTTAAATATTTTTGGTATTTTTCCTATAATGTGTAATCAAGTTACTTATTTCATTCAACATAATAGTATTTCTTAATCCATAATTTAAATGAACGTACATATACATTAAAATTAAGAAAAAAAAATTCTCAGATATGACAATGTATTTTTCTAAACCCACATAGTGTACATATAATATGTAATATATGTTAATATACAATTTATGTGTTTATTCAATGTACAACTTTTATATACATTAATTTTGATACACAACTTGAAATCTTTCATTTTGTTAGAAGAAAAAAAAAATTTTTTTTAAATTTAAAAGTTTTTCGGTCTATTTGTTTTCATAGACTTATTTTGTTTTTCGTTTTTTTTTTTTTTCTAAATTATAATTTACTCTGTTTCGCATTAGATTCTTATATACCTATCCTTATACCATATATTTTATAAACTTTCAACATGCAGTATATAGAACTGATACAAAATTTTTCCATTATAAAGTTAAAAAAAAAAATAAAAATTCGAAAAAAAAACCTACATAACTTTTTATATATCAGCAGGATTTTTTATGCCCATTGTGAAGCCCAATATATATTATGCAAAAATAATATTTAAAAAAACATTCATGTAATAGAAAAAAAAAATTATTGATAATGTTGATGTTCTCTTCAATCAATTTTATAAATATTTTTAATTCCACCATCATCGTGCATGTACAATTTTATACAGAGAATATTATACTGTTTTTGAATCTAAAGTACACATAATGTTTTCTAAACCCATTTTATTATCTTAAAATAATGTAAAAAAAAAATATATAGAAATAGCAATATCAGCTTCAATAATCTTCCACGGTTTTCATATAGTAATGTGAATAAATTTGTATATTGCACGATTTAAATAAGGTAACAGATTTCATTCTCTAAAACTTATAAAAATTATTATATCATATATTTCAACCAAAATCTATAATGGTAGCTATATAAGTTATATTAAGCCAACTATAGCAAAAAAAAAAATATGTTCATCAAATTTAATGAAATATTATGAATGTTAATTCTATTTAATTGAATTCTTTTCAAAATCTTATGAAAATGATGATTTATGTTGCTTTCTAAATGAGCTTTGATGTATTCTGAATATTAAAATTATAATAGAGTCCACTTTTGACAGACACTTTTCAAATACATAAAGACATTATTAATATTTACATAGTACTTTCATTCATATGATTTTAATTTTTATTTCACATTTGAATGCCTTAAAATTTGTCTAAATCCAATGCAATAATTGTGCATCTGTATAAAATGTAAAAAATTTCATATACATATTTATATTACATGTATGAATATACTTATATATAAATAATTTCATGAATGAATAGATATATTTTCGTTTTTATTTCTTTCATAATACTTATTGAAGTATGTTATTAAACAAAAACTAATAATATTCTTTCAATTAAATATGTTCAATATCACTTAAATTATTCATTTATTCAATTAGAAGAGGTGTTCACTTAATTTAATGCTCACTCGTAATATAGACTTAATTGAAGTGAACATATTAATAATACTTAATTTTTTTAAAGCTTCTGCTGAAACTTTGTGAAAAGAGCACAATATATTTATAATATACTTATAATTTTCGCCACTTTTGAGGTAATAACAGAATTCTTGCTACTTAATAGATAGTTACTAGAATACATAAGCTCTCTACTAAAAGAATCGAATTCTCTTATAGAGCTAATTTGCTAGTTGGGTATAATTTATAAGAATACTATATAAATTGATATTTATAGGTATATAATGTTTGTGACTCGAAGAAATGAGACTAATCCACAATCGATTTTGATTTAATAAATTTTTAATATTTATTTAAGAAAAATCTTAAAAAAATATCTTAAGAACAATCAGAAAAAAAGAAAATTATATACCTATTTGAACCAAAAAAGTTGCCTGTTCTACTATATAATAGACGGGGTTTTATTTTATTTATAAATTTAAAAAAACTTTAAATTTTCTGTCAATAATAAAAGTTAATAAAAAAAATTTAAATTGAACTAACTAAATTCCTAAATTTTAAGAAAATTTAGAAAAAATTTAAATATGTTCTGGAAACTTGTTTATTGAATCAATAATAATAAGTGTACCTATATATGAAACTTTTTTTTTTTAGTAGATGTTTAGAATAATCAGATTAATTTATGAATTTAAGTTTAAGGAAATAAAATTCAAAAGCTTTTTGTATACGTTATAAATTTTCTTAACTTTTTTATATGTATGTATACCTACATAATAACATAACATAAAACATAATAATGTATTATATTATGTTTTCCTTGTATTCTTCTTGCATTCATTCAATATTCTGTTTATTTATTTTACTCTAATATTTTTTTTTTCTTATTTTTAATTTCATAAAATATACACTATAATAAAGCTACATTGTTTTGATAATATTTTATTTTATTTAGAAAATTAAAATGGTTAAACACCATAAGGAATTGGTTTCTTTTTCTTTTTAATGTGTATTTATTATATAGATATGTATATTATTATATATTCTCTTATCATTGCTATAATATAAATATATTTATATGTTCTATTTATTCGATATAGGAGTTAAAAAACCTTAATAATAATAATGTATTGTCTTTTATAGAAATATAAAGAATATTATAAATAAAATTTGATTAGTGATGCGAATAATACATATATATGATGCTTTAATAAAAACACAATCAGAAACTTTATTATATTATTACAAAAATCTAAAGTTTAAACCATATAATATAATATCAAATATTATATATTTAAAAAGATATTAGTATTATACATAGTAGATATTTATATAATATAGAAAATATTTTGAAATTATCCTATATGTAAAATATTAAAATACATTAAGATTACACACTCTACAAAAACTATCAAGTAATACAAAATAAGTAATAACATTAAAAATGTAAAAGGTATGTGTATTAATTTACCCTTAAAATTCATTTTCCAATATTTTTGTATTTTAATTTTTGAAATTAGAACTGCATTATTTAAAATACAAAAATAAAAAGGAAAATTTTGTCAAAATTATAACCTAAAGTTAATTAATATAAAATAATAATAATAATAATACTACAAATATAAAATAGACATAAATCGATATTTTATTATATTTTACTATACGTATTTTATTTAGATAATTTATTTTTTACAAATCCCATAGATTATTAATACATTGTGATGATAATTCTACATATTTTTACTATTTTATATTAATTAGACAATATAAAATTAGGAAAAAAAATCTACTTTAAATCTAGTGTATTTATATATACTTAAAATTCATTTTAATGACTATATCTAACTTGTCAGAGCTTTGTTCAATTAATTGCCAATAAATTATACAAGGTACAACATTTTTAAATGTTGAATATATACATCAAATAAAAATTTTTGGAATTTCATATGAAATCGTATTAAAATGCACAAATAGTAAAATAAACTTATGTGTAATTTTCTAGTAATTTATCAAAATGAATAAAGAAAAAAAAAATATTTTTTTTTTCCTTATAAACATATAAATAATGTACATTCTTTGGTTTGAAAATAAAGCTTAAATATGTATGGACTTATATATAATGGTATATTGTATTATATAATTGTAATTAAGATTTTGATATAAGAAGAACCCTTCGTTTTACTTTAATTAAAATTTTGAAAATAGAAAGTGTTTTTTTTTCATAGTTCTTTAATAAAGAAGATAGAAAATTATGGTTTTATTTTACCTTAGTTATAGTATGTTCATATTCGATTAAAATATTCTATACTACAAAAAATATAAATACCTGACATGTATATTATTATGTTTTTAATAAATTTAAGAAATTAAGAAAATTTAAAGCTTTTCATATAATTTATACCTATAATACATCTTTGGATATATGTACTGTATTATGTACAGTACAATGTAATTAAAAATAAAATTTTGCTTTAACTTTAAAAATATACATTTTACTTTAACATAAAAAAATATCCAAATGGATGAAATTCACATAACACTGGCCTACACTCATTTTGGTGCCTAAGATTTTAGACCTGATTTTGGGTATATTTTATGAGCTGATACAAGAAAACTAGTCCCATTTTTCATATCAGCTCTTTATCTTGATTGCCAATTTCAATATCAAAGTATACAGAATACAAGCGAATTACCGTGTCATTAATCGGTTTCCGTTGATCTTTCATTATATACTCACCGCATATGTAACAAAACATATCAGGATCGTTAATGCAACTTCTTGACTTACTTGCCATCATAAATTTATACGATTAATGTCATAAAAGTAGTTATAACATGGACTGATTTTGAATAAAACCGTAAAAAATTTTAAATAAGAATTGTAGGTAAACCAGAGCTGCCAGCTGACATCATCTAGTAGCAGCAATGTAGTTCATACTAACTACTTTACCGACTACAGATGCGAACAGAGCTGCACCAATGCAAAAAATTTTTTTTGTAGGCCAGTGTAATGTAAGAAATAATATTATTACACCTTTTTTTTCAATTAAGTACATCCTTCTTCAAAATAGTTTGATTGAGTATTTTTGGTAATTGGTGATTACATACAGTTCTATATTAATGTATTTAAACTCAGTAAATGAAATATTTCTCAATTTTTGTTAGGATTAAATAAAAGTTTTCTATACGGCTTATGTGCATTACATATGTATAAAACTATATAAAAATAATGTTAACATTTTTTTTTTGTTTTCAGGAAGTTGGATCAACTGCTAATTTAACAATAAAAGTTAATGAATATACAGCAGGAAAATATTATTGTAAAGCAAGTGTAAGTGGATTTCCAGATATAGGAGCTGAAATAAATGTGTTTTTAAAGCGGCCACCTAAAATAACATCTGCACGAACTCAATTTGGAATGATTGGTGATAATGCACATTTAGAGTGTATTGCATTTAGTGTGCCAAAAGCTAAACATATATTGTGGTCATTTGATGGCAATCATATAAATCAAAGTATTGACAATGAATACTCAATTATGGAAGATCATTTATCTGAAGGAATTAAATCAATTTTAATTATTCGTGAATCACAGCCAAAAAATTTTGGAAAATATAATTGTACAGTAGTTAATGAATATGGCAGTGATAGTATTGAAATAAATTTTATTGCGCAAAGTAAGTTAATACTTATTGTAATATTAATATTGGTTGAATTAAACGAGACTTGAAACAATTAAAAATATAAATATCCGACTTAGCTTAGCTTATTCGTAGCTTAAATGAACTAAAAGCTCATATTTGCATATTGGAGGAACGGTGGAATAGTTAAATGTAGTGTTAGTGTATAATGTATTATGTAGTGTGTTTTCTAATTTGTGATGAAAAACAAGCCAAAATAATACACCAATAATTATTTTAATATATTTAATTTTATTTTTTTCCAATTTTTATTCCAGAAACAATCCCAATTTTAATGATAATTGTTGGATCAGTATCTTTTGTTACTGTAATCCTCATAATTGTCATAATTTTAATGATATTCATGAGACGTGGTAAGAAAAAACTACCACCAGCAGATGTTATTCCATCCGAACATCATCAAAATGAAAAAGGCTTCAAAGAATCAGATCGATCATCTAATTTAAGTGATTTAAAAGCTGATATTCGAGCAAATTCATGTGAACCAGAATATTCTGAGACATGTTCTGGTACTGATAGTATTGCTACACGATTAGCAACAAATTTATTAAATTCTAATATCAGCCCAAATACTGGAAGCAATGGTGGTGTACCATTAGCCGGCCCAGTTAAATTACCGAGTGATTTCAGGTAATTATTGTAATAATTATAAAAAAAATCCGGTTCCTTTTACTTATAATTATATTTTTTTCTATATGTATAATTTTTATTTTTAATTTGAAAATAGATATTCGGGTGATTATAGTGATAATTTGGTTAATATATCACAGCCTGAGCCAAAAACTGGTCAACAAAATAATGCATTTGATCCCTTCATTGATTATGCACTAAATTATAGTCCACCATTAACTAATTTAAGTAAATCTCGAAGTAAGTACAGTAATACTTCAAATAGTAATAGCAGTATGGCAACAGTTAAAGCAATGCCAATAAATGGTGGTGGTTCATCTAATAGCTCTGCAAATAGCAGTAATGCAAGTGGTAATAATAATACAAATACTACTAATCATCAAATAACAACTGGTAATCTGAGTTTACAACGAAATCGTAATAATCAAGATAATAATGGTCTGCCAAGTGTTCAAAGTAGTATGAGTAGCATTCAAAATGGTCTATTAGGTATGAAATATAATGAAATTCATTCATTTTATTTTATCAAATTATTGTTTTTAATATTTTCAGGTCAAAATCTATTACAAAATGGCCTTAGTATAGATCCACGTTATAGTGCGACATATGGCAATCCATATTTAAGAACATCGAATTCTTCTCTCCCACCTTTACCACCACCAAGTACAGCAAACCCAGCGGCTACGCCGGCTCCCCCACCATATCATTCTCGTAATCATCATCACCATCATCATCAGAATAATCAATCTTCTCAACTTAGTAATTATAGTTTAAATAATAGTACATTATTAAATAATAGTACTTTATTAGGTAGTAATAGTAGTAATAGCTTAACGTTGCAACAACCGGTGCAAACGGCTGGCTCAATAACACCTTCTGGTCAATTTATACTTCCAAGTAATGGTAATTTGAAGAAAGGCACATTAGCAACTCATGTATAATATTAATTTTTTTTGTCTCAAAGAAATAAAAAATTTATGAAAATGTAAATAAAGATAAAAATTTGTAATATTTTAAATTTTTTCTCGAAAGAGTAGAAATTTTGTGTTTTAAAATAAATATGAAAAAAAAAATTAATTAATTATTGTATAATGAGTTTTTTATTTTTTATTTTTGAATTTTTAAGAAAATATTTACGTATCGTTAAAATTTTTTAAATATTTTACTATTCATTATAAATAGTAAAACAAGTATAACACTTAGCGTTGGCAAGATAGACTATAAATTATAAAAGGATACAAGAGAAAAACTTTCTAGAGAAAATCATCAAAAGAAATAGAACAATATTGTCAATACTTTGTTTTATATAAATTCTAGTGATTTTATTTTTGGAGCCTAACTTAACACCAATGTAATTTAACATAAAATCAATAACATATAAAATTGGATCTAAATAATTGGGATTAATTTTAAAGTAGAATATCCAAATAATAATATCCAAAATTTTATATTGAACACCTTAATGAGGTATTTAAAAGAAACTAAATTATATTATAAAAATACATTCCATTATGTTTTTCAAAATAATAATAATATTCCAAAATCGTCATTCCCTTTTCTAAAAAAAAAAAAAAAAAACTAAATTTGTGATCAATCTAATTTAGACAGCTTTTAAATGTTATATAAAGACTTTAACAAAAATCTTAATAAAAAAACTTATATTAAAAAATTAAACACTTCTTCTCGATGTTTTACTAGTCAAGGTTTTAATATCAAAAGTATAAAACATTGTTTTCAAATAAATGAATTAATAATATTTATGAAATATATAATATTAATCTCATGAATTTACACCGACCCTGTTATGTTAATTTAGGTTCAAGAAATTTATTCAAAATCATAAGTCTAAAATAAAAAAAAAAATTCATTGTAAAATCTTCATTGAAAAATTATATTGTATAATATTATAGCCAAATTTTTTTGACAATGTTTTAGAAAATTACATATATTATTTTCAATGTCGATTTAATTTTTCGATATTTTTAAATAAAAAAAACTATTTATATGAAATTGTTGCCTTATTAAATATAGTATAAAAAAGGAAAAAAAAATTTTTTTTTAAACCTATATCAAATTATTATAAAAAAAAATAAAATATAAAAATTACCAAATTTTAATAGAGAAAACAAAACATTAAAAAATTCATATATTATATATAAATGTGTTATTAAATTTCCTCAAGCATCCACATATCGTTTGATTCTTAAATAAGATAACCAAAGCTACAATTATAAAACAAAAACAAATTA
This sequence comes from Hybos culiciformis, assembly GCA_964007475.1. NCBI lineage: Eukaryota > Metazoa > Arthropoda > Insecta > Diptera > Hybotidae > Hybos > Hybos culiciformis. The sequence goes on from OZ023275.1 coordinate 32,044,584, forward strand.
TGTTTTTAAAATTTTTTTTTTCATAAATATATATTCCATCTTTTAGCCGTAATATTATTAAAATCTTAAATGAAAAAAAAAATGTTTTTCTCTTCCTTATTATCGTATGAAAAATTTCCCAAAACTTTATATTTTTTTTAATAATTAATAATGAACTTATTAGGTTCAAATTGTATCGACAGAGGAATATAGGTACACTTTTTTTTTCCCTCCTGACTTCTAATTAAAGAAAATTAATTTGGATTAGAAAGTTTATTGAGTTTAATTTTCATCAATTTATTTTTTAAAAATCTCTCTCACAATATAAAAACAAAATGATATTAGGAATATTTTAAAATTTAAAAAAAAAATCATAAAAATATTGTACTGAGTCAATTCTTCGATTCAATTGTTGCTAAAATTTATTTTTAAAAAATTAGAAAATTAAAATTAATATGTGAATAAAAATTATATCAAATTTATTATAAAAATATTAAAAGAAAAACCTTAAAAAAAAATAACAAAAATTTAAAACTTTTGTAATAAATTCTGATAGAAAAATAGGAGAAAAAATTAAATATATTTTGGTTTAATAGGAAAATATAAATTGAAAGTTTGTATAATAAGAAAATTAGATAATTTTAAAAAGAATGTAAAAAATTTTAATTATACATAGTAAAAACATATGCGCAAATTTTGAATAAAATAAAAAAGCTATATAAAATTGAAAAATTTTTGTTTCACTTGCGTAAATTTAATAAAATTGATAATTAAAATTTCATATACAAACGATGACAAAGAAAAAGAACAACTAGAAAGATACTTTATATACTGATAGCTGTGAAAGTAAGTACAAGGTTTTTATAAAAGCGTCTACTTTTTGTAATCCCATTTAAATAAAACAAACGCTTAATTAAGAAAGCTTTCTTAAAATTCAACTTTCAATTACTGATCAAAAACTTCGCATATATATATGTGCAGTACATGTTTACATTTGCAAATGTTCACTAAATATTTATACAAATAAAAACAAATGTACATATTGTAAAGTGTAATTATTTTATTCTTACATTTATTTTTTGCATATAATTATGTTAGTCTAACCCTAGTGCAATACTAAATTTGTAATACTAAATACTAAATTTGTAAAATATAATAAAAGATTCTAATGTTTACGCCTAAAATTTCGACTTATTTTCCTACAATATTGATATGAACTTTTAATTTAATGGTCAAAAATTACAGCAATTAAAGATGATATTTATTTTTTACTTTCTTACATCGAAAGCTTGCCAGTCTTTTACGCTTATTATACTACATAATTTATTTATTTTTTTACGGAATGTTTATAAATCTTGATTTAGAATTTGTATTACAACCTAATGTTTTTTATGCAAATTTTGAAATTACTAATATCACAATTTTGTCATAATGCTGTCATAATGTCTTAAATAAAATTATTATTCTGAGTGTTTTTTCTAATTCAAGTGGATTTTTCAAATCTTAATTTGATATTAAATACTACAAAACGTCTAGAATTTAATTTTTTCATATGTAAATCAAATGTTTCATGAACCTCTAGGTCCAATGCTGTTAAAGATTTATTTTCAAAGCTGTTTTTGAAATGATACATCCTTCGTCAAATCTAATGACAATTGAGACTTTTGAAAAGTCAAGCTATTGCCAATTATTTGTTTGTTGTATATTTGTCTTGTTTCAAATCTAAAAGATTAAAAGTCATTAAATAAATCTAAATTTCCTTTTTTGATATAGTTTACCCTAATCGATCGAAAAAATCTCGTTCATCTTCTTGAAATTCCGAAATGGCCACTTCGAGACTTGTATAACCACTTTCTGTTGCAGCGAACTTGGAAAGCAAATTCAACATAGGCTCTGCAATTTTGCTGAAGGGATAATTGGGGTGAATAGCAAATCTGTAAATCCAGCCAGCATTGTATAATGCGCTATGATTTTTTAAACTGATAGTACCAATAATCTATACAAATATTAAATAATTTATTTTAATTCAAATAACTAATTTAATCAATTCAGTATTGTACCTTTTTTCTAAATTTATTAACATATGACTGTTCAAATGGAGGATTATTGAAAAATATACTGTGATTTGTAATTTTCGTTACTGATAAAAGCGGCTCATAACACTCAGCAACCAGTGATTGACTTGGTTTTGTTTGCATCATCTCTACAGCTTTTGTATAGCAAGAGCTTAAAAGCAAAAAAGTTTTCAGTGATTCATTTAGTTAAAGTAATTTTAAAATTTTTGAAATAACGCTTTGTACACAATTACTGTTAGCACACCACAAAGAATACTCAAAACTTAATAAGAATAACAAGTCTTATATAAAAAAAAAAAATTTAAACAATTTTTGAACTTTTCATTCGTGTTGGGAACAGCACTCTAGCTTTTCGTATTCTAAGTTTAGTAAGTAAATACAAAAGTAGATTAATGTAAATGTTTGAGTAAATATACTCAAATCATACTTACCAAAATGTGCAAATAAAAATGAGTAAAATGCATCCTAAAAAAAAAATCTATAAATTTTTTTGTATTTTAATCTTCAAAATTATAATATAATTAATTTCACTAGAATCACCTGGAACGGTTAAGGCACAGAACGTCAACGGAACCCCCAAAAATATAAATAAAACTGCCCATGATATGACAATGAATTGCAATGTGACCTAAAACGAAAAAAAAAGCGAATACTCGTGGAATATAATTAATAACTAACAATTGAAATAAATTAAAATAACCCAAATCTGTATTAGGACAAATACAAGCATTTATTAAATAACGTAATGTAAAGGTATTTATATAACAACAGAACAAATTTAATTTAAAAAGGAAATAATTTTGATAGTGATAAAAAATACAACTATAAACTGTTTCTAACTCATTAGAACATTAGAACATTCACGATTAAATATTAATTCAGGATATTATCTTTAAATTGCAGTAACTATATAACAAATGTTACACTAAAACATTAACCAGGAAATAGTTATCTTTCCATGAGTTTTAATTCAGTACTTACTTCTTTAAAACAGAATACATAAAACGATTTTTTTGCAAAGCTCATGACATATTCCCGAATTAAATCCTGGAAAAATTTAAAATTTAATTAAAAAAAGTTTTTATATTAAATTTTATTCACTAAAAATATTTACCTGACATTTTAATTCATCATCATTTGTGTAGTTTCTAGAACAAACAAAATTTAATCATTATTTAAAACTGTAGATTGTATGAAGTTTTGATAAATCCTAATTTGATCAAATAGTCTATGTACAATAGGAGCTAGTTATCCACCTAGTGACAGCCAGGCAATTCTACTTAGTTAGTAGGTATAGTCATTACGTCGTCGACGAAGTCATCAATTACTAATTCTTAAAATAATAAAAATGTCTAATTAAATCGGCGTTGGCGGATAGGACCTACGTTATAATAAAATATGGATAGTATAGTATGTACTTACTGTCTTAATACCCACTGTCTTAATATCTTATCACCAAAAAATAAGATAGGCATATAACGGAAATAGGTGCCTAAGTTGTATAAGTATGATACCGGAAATAATATTATGCTAAATTTTGCTCATCAATCAGATTAGAAAGCCCCAGTTCATACGACTGTATAAACGGAAATTATTAGAAATAGACCCGGTTTCAAAATTTTAGAAAGTACCTAGCTAATTGATGTTGGTGGTCTCACGTCTCACCGACCGGCTGCCTTGTAACGTAACTAAAAAATTGCTATTTCTGTAATTTTTTTCACTTTTTTACCCTTATCATTATTTTTTTACCTAATAACAATAAATGATTTATCCATTTTTAAGTTTAATTCAATTTAAGTCCAATCTATTATTTTTTTTTATTAAATAGGTAAAAAATTATTAAAAATATTTGAAAAAATTAAAACTAATAAAAATAAAAATTGACATAAGATAATTTTTTAAGAAATTTGTTTTTTTTGTTTACTTCAGCTGATTAACCACACACACATCAGCCGCTCTGCACACTACCAGTTGCAGCAGTATGCAGATTCAGATTATATGCTGCCAGAAGCCAGATAACAAAATTTATATAAACTTGAAAAATAATTATGTGTTAAAAAATGAAAATAAAAAAGTTTTCAATTAAAAAAACAACACTAGAAATCGATATGCTGTTATCAAATAAAAAATAAAATTTATAATTAAAAGTCCTTGATCAATTCCGATCTGTTTTAAAAATTATAAATTTGTGTGTTTGCAGTGGTTTGTTCTGATTCAGTACCCTTTATTATTGTTATTAATTTACTTATTATAATCAAAAACGTACAATTCATGAAAAAATTTTGTAGCTGTTGATTTATTAATTCATTTTCTTGATTTGAATGTTGAATATAAAACAACTAAGTAGGTTGATAGACTTGTTGAAAAACTCTGTCAACAACACCACACCGTACTAATATACACAGCGTTACCAACTTAGGGGTTTTCCCCCTAGGTTCAGGGGTTTTTTTTGTTGACAGAGGGATTTTTAGGGGGTAATTTGTTTCAGGGGTTTTTTTAGGGGTATGATGTATGATCTTAAAAGCGAAGATTTAGATGACATTTCGTCACCGCATTCTATCTTGTTCAATGTCCAAAAATCAAATTGTTGGGAAATCGATTTTTAAAGTTTGAACAAAATTTGCACTTTTATTTCAAGATTTTTTGTCAAACTGTATTTAATTTTCGAAAGTCTGTTTAATATAGTTTACAAAACTGCTTGGCAATACACAAACAGATCAGAAACTTTTGAAATATTTAAAAACATGTCCAGAGTAGTCGAAATGGATATTGAACACAGCTCCTAATAAAACAATTTTTTACTAAATTTTTGTGGATATTGAACAAATTGGACACTGATTTTAAGGTATTGATCAAGATAGCACTTACCTTCTTAAATTAACTTTACTAAGAGAACTTATATCTTATTGAACAGAGATGCACTATAATAACTCGAAAATATTAGAAAAGAAACACAATTCCTTTTAAATTTTACGAACAAATTTAATTCAAATAATATTATCTTTCAATAACTTTATTTAGAAAAGTGTTAAATAAAACAAATTAATAATAAAATGAATCAAAAAAATATTAAAAAGTATTTCTAACAATAATACAGGCAAATTAAGCCCAAAACGGTCAAATAAACAAAAAAATTGCGAAGTATCTGCAACTTTCTCATACACAAACACATTCTTTTGAAGAATCCGAGGAGTCAGCATTCAATAGTGTGCTCGACCCAATATTTGACAATCAAGTTTTTCAAATACTGTGTCTGTATCTAAGCACAAAATAATCATGCTTAAACTATTTAAAACTTAGCAGTGTGCTTTACTCCGCTTGTTTATAAATGTACGATTTCAGCTGGGTGTAACTGTCAATCAAAATAAATTTTTGTCAAACGATAAAAATTAAATGAGATTGATTTCATTGTTAACGAAATTTTTCCAAAATAGAAAATTCATGGTAAAACAAGCGATTGATTATGCGAATACACTTATTTTTAAAACTGCAATAGAAATGCCGAATATTGGTCGAACATTTGTTGTTTCAAGAACGTTGATCTACTTGTTCTCTTGATCTCATTAATACCAGAATGTGTATTTTTTGTTACAGAATATTGCTCACATCTAGTGAAGCAGTTGGATTAAGAAAACAAATGTACAAATGGATGAAAATAATTATCAACATCGAATAAAATAATCGAAAAAATCAGCGACCTCGAAAACCTCAGAGAACGAATTTTCAATTTATAACTTTTAATATTTTTCAAGAAATCGAATTTATTAGAATAAAACATCATTTTTCGATTTTGTCTGTTTATTTCAGCAATATAATAGACAGAATCAAAATTTAGTATAGTACCTTGTTATTTATGATCTTGGGATGCTAAATTTACCAAACTTGTCAATATTTATAGTGATTTACATGAAAAACATCACGAAATTATATTATTTACATGTGCCGCAAAGCGTGGCCACTCCATCACACCTTTTTTGGCTAGGAACTACTTGGTTTATTGAAATATGTACATTTTCAAAGGTCTATACCAAGTTACAGCCACTTCGTAATTTTTTTGTTTATTTTGGACAATTTGCCCGTGCTATCTTCTATGTTTTGAAATAAATTCAATTTAATTTTTTTTTTTTTTCTTAATTATTATTAAAAACTAGTGCTTTCCAATAATATTTAAAGAAATTTCTGGATAGAACTTCTTAATAGTATACTTAAATATGTGAAATATGACGAAAAAGTTAAATATTGAACAATATAGCATTGTAAACTGATAAAAATAAAATGTTAAGAAAAAATGTTCTATTTTATACAAAATTAATGAAACTAAAATGGATATTGAACAATATAGCATTTTCCGTGGACAACGGGTATAGAACAAAGTAGCGTCTAATTTGCGATATTGAACAAAATAAGATTTGTCGTCAGATATAAAAATTTGTGGACATAGAACAAAGTTTCCACTCAAAAGGTATATTGAACAAAATAGCACCGTGCATAAATATAAATAAAAAATTGAATGAAATCAAACAAAAAATGTTCAATATGCAAAAAAAAAAGTTGTTTGGATATTGCACAAAAAAATTACCTCGAAATATGTCGCATTGAATAAAATGGTTCTCGATATCTCGAAAACGATAAAAGATACGAAAAAACGGATTATGCCATTCGAAAGGGCATCCCCATATATAACTCAATTTCGTCAAAAATGGTCGATTGAACAAGATAGAATGCGGGTGACGATTTGTAATATTTTTGATTGCATTTCATAAGATACCTTATTTGCTAATTTTATTATAAATAAATAATTTTATTATTTATATAATTTACGATGTGCGTTATATATTTTTCTTCAAGCATCTATTTGAAATCTTCATAGATATATAAGTATAGCTGTTATAATATCTATAAAAAAAATTTAGGGGTTTTTTAGGGGGAAATTTTATTTTTTTAGGGGGAAACATTTGAAAAGGTTGGTAACCCTGAATATAGATGAGTGACATTAATGCTTAATGTATGGTGGTACAGACAGATTGCGATTTTATTCAACTTGAGTTGGTCAACTTAAAATCTAATCATCCTATATACCTATAGTAGTTTGTTGACACTTCTTCTTGACAGTGTTTTCATTCAACAAGCCCTTCAACCTGGTTGAAAAGTATCAAATCCAAGCCAAACTTCTCAACTAATAATCTGTTTCATGCTTTTATCATAAGGTTTATGTAACTTATTCCGCACACTGAAATTATATTTCCACCAAAAACAACATGCCAGCTATATTCACCACACAATTATGCAAAATTTATTATTTACACCATGAAATTTTATTTCTTTAAAAATCACTGGTACCTGGCAATTTTTAATTCATTTTTCAAATGAAGAAGTCGGTGCGGACGGAATGTCGTAAATAATATCGCTGCTTGTAAAAAATTAAAAAAATTTTTTTTATATATTTTATTCCCTTTTAAAAAAAGAAAAATTTCTCAAATTTTGTAGAAAAATAAAAATTAAATTAAATTTTTAATAAAATATTAATTAATTGTGAAAAAGTAATTGAAAACAATTCAAAATCACAAATAAAACACACGAGCTCGAGTAATATTAAAAAAAAAAAAAAAAGAAAAGAAAAAAAAATTATTTTTTTTTTCATTTCATCGTCATTATTGATTTTTTGTGTATTTTTTTTATTTTTCTTTTTATGTAACTCACGAAAAGTGATTTCATTATTTTTTTTTTGTTCCGTTCAACGACTACACGAGGATAGGCGAGACGGAAGGCGAAGAAAAAGGAAGGGAAAAAAAAATAAAAAACATTTGTGGTGCTTTTTTCCCTCAATAATAATTACCTACCTACCTATAGAAATAATATAATAAATTTAATTAAAATTTTTTTTAATTAATAAAATTTTGGAATAATAAAAAAAGTTAATAAAAAATAAAACAAAATTAAAAAGGAAAATAAAAATAAAATGTCAGCTGAAAGGGAAATTCCTGCTGAAGATAGTATCAAAGTTGTGTGTCGATTTCGACCGCTAAATGATTCCGAAGAAAAGGCTGGCTCAAAATTTGTTGTCAAATTTCCGAATTCGCAAGAAGAAAATTGCCTTTCGATTGGTGTAAGTTTTAAAAAATTTTCATATTATTTTTAATTTTTCATTTATAAATTTTTATACTTTTTTTTTTTTTTAGATAAATTCTTCTTTTTTTTTTCCATTAAAATTTTTTATGTTGAGTCATTCGATCAGCAGCAGATGCTGAGCATTAAATATTATTGTCATCGTTCGTTAATGCTACTGTTGTTTATATATAGGCTACAAAAAGAATATTATTTGGTTATTAATTGTCAGGTTTATCCTAGTTACCTAAAAATACAAATTTCGTTCTGACCTTGGTAGCTTTTAACTTCATTAATTGAAAGTTCAAGAAAGCCGATATTTCAGGGAAGGAGCAACACGAGGATTATCATTATTATATAGCCTCGATTATAGTCTTCTTGAAGGATTTATAATTTTACTTTTCAGTGTATTGTGATAATAATTTCCCATAAATGCATTTACTATTTCCTTCATTTGTTTGAAAATATAGAAAAAATATTTTCGCCGCCCGAAAGCACACATGGAACATAAGTGAATGTAATGAGGAGTGAAAGACACGTACTCGCACTAATATTATCGACATTGTCACTCGCAATTCTCAATGTTTTCTTTTTTACCAATAATTCCCAACTAATTGTACATGAATGCAAGAAAATCATTTGCAAAGATTTTAAAACGACACAATCGCCAAAAATATTTAAATGTTTTTATTATTTGTTCTTCAATTTTGAAATCTATATACTATTTTTTGGGGCCACAGAATTGGCAACATTACCTACATATGTGTACACATAATCTACTTATATGGGTATGTAGGTATAAAAGATATGAAGATAGGTATATACCTACCTATTTTTTCACTATTAATCCTTCAGTTAGGACCTTATTTTTTTTAATATTAATAGGCATAGGTATATAACTTCACTGAATAACAAAACGAACTGAAAAATTATAATTAAAACAAAATACATATATAATAATAGGTAGATACCCAACCTGTCAAAAATATCAAAGACCTTGAAAGCATTAGTAATATAGCGAAATGAATATTTTTTTTATAGAAAATAAAAATGTACCCACAGTGTTATTTTGTAGTACCTACACAGTAAAAAAAAAGTTTTCAAATTTCTATTTTTTTCTTCTTTTATCTAAGATTAAAGCTATTGCACAAATTTGTATTTATCGTAGGGGACTATTAACTAACTTTATATGTAGATTAATATCTAGAAATACCCATCTCTGGCTACCTATGCACTAAAAATAGATTTTAAACTTCATTGAACGGAATTTTATTATGTTCTGTTCGTTTTTAAAAACTTATACCTAATTACCTACGCTTTTGCGAGCAAATACCTGTTAATTACAGGTAAGAAAAAAAAAGTTTATTTATTGTAAACTCGATTTTAAAATTTGTGTAAATTTTGTTTGAATTATCCTCGGAATTATCTCTTATACTTTAAACGCCTAAAAAATTGTGGAATGTTTTAAATTTCTTGGAATTTTTTATAATGACCCTGTAGTCCTAAAGCAACAGACCACTTAAAAAAAACTATGTTAAATGAGAGAGAAACATTAAAAAAAAAAATTAAATAGAAAAAAGGAAGCTAATGAAATAGGTAGATAGATAGATGGTTAGCAATACTTAGTATGAATAAATTTAAGTTGTAAGTTTTGAAGCAAGCTGTATCAACTTTAATATTTTTTATAATATAAAAAAACAAATTATCATATTTAAACGATATCATTTTATTGAATACTATTTAGAAACTCGATGATTCTAAAAAAAAAAAAAATCATAAAAAAATGCCTCATGAAAGCAATTGAAGTTTTCTAAATAATAAAAATTAAGAAATAAAATCAATAGTATTATGGCCACAGCTAAAGACGACTGAAGTAGACATTCGTTATTAAAATTATTAATACGAAAAAAATAATAAAAAAATGTTTTAATAAAACATCTGATTTCATCACGAAATAATCTTGGAATAGGAGGGTTAAGTTTTCTCACAATTAAAATAAATGCAAAACTCAGAAAGCGAATCATCTGATTTAATTTAATTTTTTTTTTTTTTCACTTATTTAAATATTTATAAGTGCTTCATTGTAACTTCGAAAACCTGCCTAAATAAGCTGGCCATAGGTTATACTAGGAAGATTTCGAATCAAACAAGGATAATAATTAGAATGAAAAACAATAAAGCAACATTATTTTATGTTTTCATTATATACAGAAAAAATATAACCAACAAGAACTTCCGGAAAAATCTATCTAAATATAAGTATATTAAGTTCTTGCTTTGTTTAGAGAATAAAGATTTTCCGGTATTTTCACATGTTTTTATCAAAATTAAAAAACGAAAAAAGTACTTTACTTACCAAAGTCTAAATTTAATTTTATGATGAAAATATTTTGTTGAGAGAAAACAAATTTTAAGTTTGTGTTATTTCTCTCTTAATGATTTTTTTTTTTTTTATCTTAAAAAAAAAAAAAGCATAAAATAAGTGAACTATGATTTTCAGATTTTTTTTGTAAATTAAAATAAAAAAAAAGAAATTTTTTTATTTTTATGCTTTTCTGCATGCAATAATTTTTCTTTTTCTTTTTTGTGTTCAATGACTTGAAATTTATTTTATTTTTTTTTTTAATTTCCTAAATTAAAGAATAAATTCATAAAACCAAAAAAAAATTACTATAACATAAAATCTGGCAACAGTAATGTTGAATATCAATGTCTAAATTTAAAAAAGAAAATTATTGTTTGTCAAAAATTGATTTATAAATAATTTTTTCAATTAACCATTATTTTACATTTCATGAAAGCTTAATACCTAATACATGTTAAGGATACCTAATACATGTTAAGGATATGTCGAGGAATATGTATATTTCTCTTCATCAATTTTTCTTTTCTTCCTTGCGTTCTAGTTCCAGCAATCTTTCCACTTAAACTATCACTAAAATAAAATGTGGACTGTAATTTCTTTAATTTAACAATTTTTCAATTTTTGGAAAAACATAACCGGAATACCTACCTACCTAGAAAACTTAGCACCAAACTTATTGTTTTTTTTTCCGAATCTACTTCTTAACAATTATCTAATATAGGTATATAGGCAAAGTCATAAATTTAGGATATTTCAAATTTTGTCGATATCTCTAAATAAAGATGTCGTCATATTGACAACATATTTACATCAAAAATTTATTTATAAATTTTCTTTTTTTTTTTTTCGATTTTCTTTTCGAAATGATAATAAAGAAAAGAAAATTATTAAGAACATAGAATATAACAATAACAAAAAAAAAAAAAAAAATACAAATACCTAAATATATTATAAAGATTCAAATGAATAATTTATTCCAACCAAATTCTACTTACTAACTTGTATACCATAAATTAAGTATAATAAGATTTCTACTGTAGAACAAATTTTTGTGTCGACTTTAAAAAACCTCCAACTCAAAAAAAAATATAATAATTTATGCTTATTGTGCAATTAATTGTAAAATGGTCTCAACTTTTTTATACTATGCTCTAGCTTTAATTTTGTATGTATAGTCGGGACACTATTTTGTACTACATTATAAATCTTATATGGGAGCCGGTCTAATGCCCGGAGTCGAAAATCCCGGATTTGTTTTTTCCCCGTTTACAAAATCCCGGAAATCACAATCCCGGAAGCTAATATCTCGGAAATCACAATCTCGGATTCTGAAATCCCGGAAGTTAGAATCCCGGAAAGACGAAATCCCAGAAAGACGAAATCCCGCAACCTGAAATCCCGAAAATACGTAATCCCGGAGGTTTTGATCTCTAAAGCCCCGCAGGAACACTTCAGCTCTCCTAGCAATGGACTATGTTGCGATAAAAATAGGGTTTTAATCCCTCAAGACACACGAAAAGACTATGGCTCGCGTAGCCATGGGTTATGTTGCGAAAAAAGAGGTTTTAATCCCTGAAGCCCCGCAGGGACACACGAAAAGACTTTGGCCCGTGTAGCCATGGGCTACGGTGCAAAAAAATAGGGTTTTAATCCCTGAAGCCCCGAAGGGACACATGAAAAGACTTTGACTCGCGTAGCCATGGGTTAGGTTGCGAAAAAAAAGGTTTTAATCCCTGAAGCCCCGCAGGAACACGCGAAAAGACTTTGGCCGCAGTTAATTTTTTCTTCCAAATTAAAATTTCCGGGATTTTGTCCCTGCGGTTTTCTGTTTTCCGGGCATTTGTCCTTCCGGGATTTTGGTTTCCAGGGTATTGTCATTTCGGGATTTTAACTTCCGCGATTTTGTTTTCCAGGATTTTGGTTTCCGGGATTTTATCTTCGGGGATTTTTTTTTTCGGGCTTTTGTACTCGGGATTTTGGCTTCCGGAGTTTAGACCCCAACCCTCTTATATTATACTTAATATATGCTTATACATAAAAAGTTAACAATAAAAGGAAAATGAAAAAAAAAATTAATTTTTCTTTAGTTTACGAAAAATTATCAAACCAAAAGTACATTAACTACAGATTTGTATATTATTTCAAATCAGTCTCATCCGTTAGTTAAAGTTTTAACTTTTTACTTCTTATAATAAATCTATTTAAAAATATTTAATTACTTATATAATTCGATATATTTACTTCCAAGTAGACACGATTTAAGAATTTGTTTACCCTTGACTAGGGCATGCAAATTTACCGACTTTTGAAATTACCGGTAATTCGATAAAAAGTTTTCATGGAACCGATTAACCGGTAAATTACCGAATTTTTAAATACTATATTTTTAATCTTTTTGAAGACATTTTTTTATTTACGTACTACTAAATTTTTTTTTTTTTTTTTTTATTTTTTTTTTTATTTATTTATTATATATCCTTTAATTTACAATTTCCACATAATGTCATTTTAATAACTTTTAACTTTATATTTAAATACAATCAGCTAAATCAGCTGGTATAAGTATTATTTTTTATTTTTCTCGTCAAAACTATTCAATTGAAAATTTGAAAAAAATTAATAAATTATAAAAAAAAAAAATTTTTTATAAAGAAGTTAGTTACATTAAAAATTAAATTAAAAAGTACTTATTGTGTATCACCGTGTATCACGTTGTAATTATTTTTATTTATTTCTAATATATTTCTTTAATTTAAAAACAAATTTGTTAAGTGGTTTGCAATCTTTAATTGGTTTGGGCAGCGAGTTGTAGGCTTTAATCGCTGAATATTTTAGACCGTTTGTTTTTGTAGCCGTTCTAGCACCAGTTAAGTGTATATTATTTCTAACCCTAGTATTATGATGGTGTATTTCGTTAGAGCGAGGCATTTTGAAGTTATTTTTTGATATGTTGTTAACTATACGATGAATGAATTTAGATTGTTCAATACTAATTATTTCGTCCAGGTTAAATTTCTTTAGTTTATTATATATAAGGCTTGTGGACGTCAATCTGTTCAAGTTAAAGAGAGTTTTCAGACTTTTGTTCATTAATACTTTAATACGATTTTTTTGATTAGCAGCACATCCACCCCATGTGACAATGTTATAGTTAATGTGGCTCATTATATGACCATGAAAAATGAGATTCGCTACTTTGTTACTGAAATCAACACCAGTTCTTCTCAAAGCCCCAATTATTGCAGCGATTTTTTTAGCTAGGTTATCGATATGTTGACTCCAGCTCATTTTTTCATCTAGTTCCACACCTAGGTATTTAGTTGATATGGTTCTATGAATGCTCTCACCATTGATTTTAATCGTGGGATTAATATCTACTTTATTCCTGACTTTAAATATAATATATTTTGTTTTGTTGATGTTAATTGTTAGTTTGATACCTTGTAGCCATTTGTAAAATTGTTCCAAGTCCTTATTAATCATTTTCTCAAGTTCAGTTGGATTCTTATGTTTATATAAAAGACAGGTGTCATCAGCAAATATTTTGTAGTTAGATGTAAGCCCTGCATATTTAATGTTGTTAATGTATAGCAAATATAAGGTAGGTCCAAGCACAGACCCCTGCGGTACACCCATTCTTAGTGTTAAATTGTCACTGCACACATTATTAATTCTAGTACTCATTTTCCTGTTCGATAAATAATTAGTTATCAAAGTCTTGAAAACACCCCTAAATCCAAGCTCCTCAAGACGATCGATTAGTATTCCGTGGTCTATATAAAAAGGTTAATTATTTTAAATCAAGAATTTAATTCATTTATATTCAATTTCAATAGTTATTACATAAATAAATGTATTTAAAAAAATATAAAAATAAAAGTTATGCAGATTCTTCACTCTTCTCTTGCGATTAGAAAAAAGTCGCAAAAACACATACCTATTGTCCAATGTGGAATTATCTAGACTTGAACGAAATTAAGTACAGATTTGGCTGCCACCGAAAAAGCTCTTTCTGCTTCCACACTCGTCGGCCGAATTGTTTTTAGTTGATTGTAAACAGATTTTAATTCCTGATAAAAATCCATTTCTTTTCATTCGCATATTGTTCGAAAAATGAAAACATTATAGAATCGAATCATCTAATGTAATTTTATTTGCAAGTTTTACCGGTAAAAAAAAGTGTATTTACCGGTAATTCGGTAATGCTCTTAAGACACAATTTACCGATTAACCGGTAAACCGTAAACCGGTAATGCATGCGCTACCCTTGACACTTTGTTAAATCATGGATAAAATTTATATACATTGCCATTTAAAATTTGTTATATTTTTATAATCTAAAATTCTTTAATTTAAGTAACTAAATATTCTAAAAATGTGAATTTAATGAAAATTAAACTAAAGAAATACTTTCTGCTGTAAATTGATCAGGCGTTAAAAAAGAAAATTGCTTGCAGAAAGCAAAAAAAAAAAAAAAAAAGAGAGCAAACTTGATATTATTTTTTTTACAAAGCTAAAAACAAAAAAATTGTTCACACAATTTGTTATCTTCTCCCAATACTTATTATTTACCTAATTATTATTATTTTATTTCGAATGAAATATTCTGTTTTAATTTGATTGGATAATTAATAGTACTATATCTAAGTAGTACACCTACTTACTTATTTTTGTGATTTTGTTTAAATCTGTTCCACGTCCAAATATCGAAAAGACATCTAGATATAAATTTTTATAAGACTTAAGTACTAATTTAAACAATATTACCAAAAAACAATTTTTTCCTATAAGTACATACATAGTGTCATAAAGGAAGTATAATATAGAGTAACTATGTCAAACAACTTTTTAAAATATCGTTTTTATTTTTTTTCCTACTTTTTCAGACCCCCAAAACATTTGTATACAAAAAAGCTTTTCTATTCTCTCTAATACTCATTAATTTTTTTCAATTTTGAGGATGTTAGTTTTAAAATTACACAACTTATATAAATTCGAATGTAGTTGTGCGAAAAATCATAACTATAATGAATAAATGAAAAAATATGTGTCTAAATATGTATTGTTGTGATGTGCTAATATCAATTTATTGCATCTATGATTTTTTTTTTTCAAAAACTAGTATCTTCGTCTTCATTGAAATTTATAAAATTCTTATCATAAGTTAACTAAAAAAATTTTTTGATAACTATTTTGCTCAAAATGTTTGTAAAAAAAAATTTTAACAAACAGTATACAATTACATTGCTGTTTGGACACAACAAAATTATCCAAAAAATATGATTTCTGGTTCACCGAAACAGACGAATGTTATGAACATAAATTGACATTTTTGGAGTTTGTTATTAACACTTTTAATAACAAAAGGCTCAAAATTTTTGAAAGGGATATTCTTAAAAAGTGAAAGTATCCTTACAAACCAAAATAAAAGAACAAAAAAAATCATTATTCCAATAATATAAAATAATCTGAGCATCGTCGGTCTCATGCATAAATCACGAAACTGCAAAAACATAGTTTTGAGAAAATTGGTTTTGAAATTTTTTTTTTCTTTTTTTGTAGTACGTTTTGGTACTTTCGGGAAAATAGAAATAGTCATTGCGGATAATTTATGAGAGCTTTCGACTTTGAACATATTCAAATTTTAGTTTTTTTATGATTTTTGTACAATATTAGGTCAAAACAGCCAAACTTACAGTTTCGTGCTTTTTGCACGAGACCGACGATATGTAAATAAACATGAAATAAAATGAATTTATTAATGCTTTCAAATATAATTTTTTTATTTACATTTATCTAACCCAATTTTTTTTTTCATAGAGAACAAATACTAGTAAACATTAAAATACAATTATAATAAAGGAAATATTTTGTTTATTTTTAAAAGCTTTATTTAAAAAATATTTTAAAAGCTATAAAGCTCTCTCGTTATAGCGATATATTCTAAACAAAAATAAAAGCTTGGGGGTCTGATCTAATTTTGTTAAACTTTTTTTATTCGAATTTTTTGTATGGGACTAGTTTCTCTATTTATACTTCCTTTATGATAGTGTCTAGATTGCCGGTTCGTTCTGTACCAAACATAGACACCAGTTAAAGTGCCCTCCAGCGTATACTTACTGAGATGATTAATTTTATTTACAAAAATAAAATATTTGAAGCATTTTAAGCGAATTTTATTTTCCGCTTGACTTGAATTCATTTTCATTCGTTCGTTTCGTTGTCTCATTACTTTGAAATTGTATTGTTTTTTTACTTCATTTACATTGTTGTAAGTAAATAACTATAGAGAAAAACTATAATATTGAATTTTTCATTGCTACAGTTAAAGAAAAAAAAAAAAAATTCTTAAAATGAAATTTATCCTTTTTTTCAGTAAGATTAGATATGTATTGTATTTATTTCATAAAAATTTTTTAAGAAATTTATATAAATTAAAAATAAGTAGGTATATAGGTATTATATTCTGTATAAACTAGTTATGATGTAAGTAGGTGCATAAATTCGTTAAATTCCGATATAAATAATTTCTAATTTTAGTGTTCATTTTATCAAAGAATTAAGGGTACTTTTCCGTTAGTCGGGCGCTTTTTGCGGCGCAAAAAATTTTACGGCGCACATGTATGGCGCGAAAAATTGCAAAGCGGAGCGAATGTTTTGTCATTCGCAGAAATGTTACTGAAAATTTATGATTTAAAATGAATAGTATTTTCGTGTATCGAGGACGGCTGCCGCCTCCCCCAAACCCGTTAGGGCACCTTTTTTTTTTTTTTTTTATTTCGAATGGGACGGGTATCCTGTAAATTTCTGCACAACAGTCCCCGTCCCATTTGCATCGCGCGAAGCGCGCCAAGGCAAAATAAAAAAAAAGTGCCCTTGGGGGTTTGGGGGAGGCGGCAGCCGTCCCTCGATACACGAAAAAACTATTCATTTTAAATTACCATAAGTTTTCAGTAACATTTTTGCCGCCGTAAATTTGCGCCATAAAATTTTTTGCGCCGCAAAAAGCGCCCGGCTAACGGAAAAGTACCGAATTAAGTATTATCCGATAAATTTTTTTAAAGATGAAAATATAATATCTTTGAAATAAAATTCCCATCCAATGAATCAAATGGGTTATTGAAGTATTACTGATGCTTTTTTGATAATAATAGTTATTGTTGTTCAGTGGCAATATTATTGTATCATTTTAAGGAAAGATAAAGTTATTCACCATAAGCAAGTTAATTTAAGATTTAAGTATAAACATTTAAAGAAAAATCATCGATAAAAGCTTTGAAAATTAGTTCGTTAATCATTAGGAGAAATGTTAAATAGTACCTAAGGTAAATGCCCATATTACCGTGGCAGTACATATTACCGTGGTAAAACGTCTTTAAAATTGAATAAAAACATAGCAGGCTTTGCTTTTTTCCTATTTTCTTTTTTTTTCGGATGTGCTAAGTATAGGTTTCACTTAAAAAAAAAAAAAAAAAAAAAATATCCCGCCAAAAGTGTTAATATTGACATTAATGTCCTGACTTTCGTGCGAGTTACCCCTGTTCAAAAAATTGCTTAAGATTTCGGTAAGTAAAGGAATTTTTTTCTTAAGGTTTTTTTTGGTACTAAAACGAGAATTATTAAAAGAAAAAATGATTCGATTAAATTGTTTATTTAAATTGAAACATTTTTAAAAGTTGATTTCGCTTTTTATATCTAAATTAATATAAATAATAATAAAATAAAATCCACGGTAATAAGGACGTTACTTTTGAAATGGTTCCGTTTACCGCGGTATACATCGGTTTCTTAATTATATTCGTCCCTATTACCGTGGGTGCTTGATATGGCCATTTTTGGATACACAATCACTAAAATCAGTAACTTTAGTGCTCCAAAATCTAAAAAAAAATACAAAAAAGGGCAAGCCTAGTAGACATTGGGTTGAAGGTTTTTTAAAAAGGCACCCCAATATCTCAAAACGAATTCCACAAAATTTGACGAAAAGCCGAGCGAAAATAACTGAGCACAAAATAAGAAAATGGTTCAATCTATTAAATACATACCTTATTGAGAAAAATTATTCGCCAGTTATTGAGGATCCATCGCGTGAACCAGGTGTTAACATGAAAAGGCAGCAAGCTCGTTTACAACAGAACAGCAAACGACGCAAACGATGCAATGAGTAATGAAGAAACACCGGACGATCTAAACGTCAATGATTACGTCATTATTAAATATGAGGGAGAATTTTTCCCTGGGATGGTAATAGACGTTAATGATAACGATTTTCAAGTCAAAACTATAACTATGAGTGGAGCCAATTGGAAATGGCCAGAACGAGACAATATATTGTGGTAAATGGGGTATGAAGTAAAAAAAATTAATCCACCAAGTCTACTAAATACCGGAGGTTTATATAGTGTTCCTGAAATACAAAAAATCTGATCCATGAATCAAAGAAAGAAATTTATGTTCCTATTATTTAATTATTTTTTTTATTTTTGTTGAATATGAAAATTGTCTTTTTTATTTCTTAACTTTTTTGTTTGTTAAAATAAAATTGAAAAAAATATTAATTGCTTTAAAAATGATTTTTATTCTTAATTTTTTAGAAGCTAAAAATTACCACGGTAATAAAAACAAAAAAAGCGGTAATAGGGACAGTTGAATTTTTATACCACGGTAATATGGGCTTTTATGGATTATTTTATTTTAATTAATTTTTTAAAAAATAAATAATTAATTTTAATTCTAAAAAAAAAAATTGAAATTTAAGACATTAATAAAGAGTCATATCCATTTTGTCTGCAAAAATATAAATATATTTCAATATTTTACAGCACTTTAATGTCAGAAGCTTCTTAGACTCGCGGTAATATGGGCATTTACCTTATACAACTTTCTGCCATTACTTTCCTAATTTATTGTACTAGTAGTAATTAGAGATACAAATGATGTACATACTAAGTATATTATATACACTTAAATTATTTTAATTCGTAGTGATGACGCAATTTTTTTTTTATTCCAATTTATTGAAATAAGTACTTAATTATTGTGAAGTAAAAACACTGAAAACTTGCTAACAATAAAAAAAAACTATTAAACATTTTGTGTACGTTAATTTTTGTTTTTTTTTTTTTTCTGTACAAAATTTAATATTTGCTTATTTTAACAAAAAAAAAAAAAAAATTAAAAAAGCTTGTTACAAAAACAAAATATATGTAAGTATAGATACATACTTAAATCAAATAAAATAAAAGTGAGTCATCTGACGAATCTCTTTCGAAATGATAAAATTCATCGAAATAAAAATTATGATTTTAATTTCGGTGGCCACAAGTGATAACGGCTTAAGTCGAGGTTATGATTTTATTATTTTCAACTGTTGGCCATATGATTCTACATCGTTTCATATTTGACTTCTAAGGCGATTTTGTCTTGTGGCCACTAATTTATATCTATAAGATATAAATAGTTAGAAATTTGTTATTTTCTTCTTTGTTTTACATACTTGGGTAGTAATCGTACACCAAATAAAGCAATTAAAATTATTATTTTAATTAAAATTTATAATACTTACTAAATTCTATACCTACAAAAGAGATTTTTACATATTTTAATAAATCGTTGTTTTTTTTTTTTTATTTATAAGTGAATTTTATTTTTGAAATAGTGAAAAAATGAGAAAAATTAGAAAATAGATCACTACTGATAAAGAAATTAATATGTATGTAATTAACATTTACTTACATACTTATTTCACATTATTATGATTCTGAATAAAGTTTTTTTCACAATGAAATAAGTATAATTTTTGTGGGTTTAAAAAAAATTAAAATATATATTATACAAAACTAATATAACTTAATATTGTTTACCATCAACATATTCCATCGATATGAACGTAAAGTACTTAGTCGAATAGTGGATGTAGAAGACTTAGAGTCGATGTTGAAGATTAAATTAAACGGATTATTTATTAGTTAAATAAAATCATGAATACGTAAATGTTTTTTTTTCATAAATATTTACTTATGGTTAAACAAAAATGTATTTTATTATTAAATTTCTTTATAAATGTTATTTCAAAATCTTATAATAAATATTCATCATTGTAGGTGAAATAAAATTTATACACCTTTTCTACCCACTTTTTTAATTTTAATTCATGAAATTATATACCTATACATTTAATGATAATTTTGATGTTTGGTTGTTCCTTTTATTCTTTTATTACAGAATAATTACTGATATACTTACTAACTAGTTGTATTTTAACAAAAATTTACATTTTAAGAGGAAATTTAGAAATTTTAACAGCAAGCCCATTTATATTTACTCAGGCGAGCAATTGCATTCACACAATTAATTTGCTTCAAGTCAATTATTTGGAAAATTATAATAAACTTGCCGCAATAAATGATATACCTAATATAAAGGTCCTTTATTATCCTTTAACATATTTTTTTTTAAATAAAAGTTATATAATAAAAGCTTGCTTACTATTATGTCACATCATATTGCTACAAATATAATTCGTATTCATATTAAAGTATGCAAGCCAAATCAGTCTTAGTACTAAGTACTTATATTTATTTTTCTCATTTTTTTAATAATTAAACTACAATTATACTCAGAATTGTAGTATTCCGATTATTTCACTACTTTAAACATAGTATACAAAACGTTACTTATAACCAATAGTTTTACTCAACTGAATTGATGCATATTTAGTAATTTTCATTTCAATTTTTTTTTTATTGACCCAAACAAGAAACAAAATTTTATTAATCAAGTTTACTTAGGTGTACTTATAGTTATATAAAAACCAAAAATTTATTTTAGATATATTACTTTCTTACAAAAATAAAATATAAACCTTAATAAGTAATGAGTTTTTTTTTTGACATTTTAAATTGTAGGGAAAAGTTTATTTATTCGATAAAGTTTTCAAGCCAAATGCATCACAAGAAAAAGTTTATAATGAAGCGGCCAAATCAATAGTGACTGATGTATTGGCAGGATATAATGGTACAATATTTGCTTATGGCCAGACTTCTTCAGGTAAAACACATACTATGGAGGGCGTTATTGGTGATTCAATGAAACAAGGTATAATACCGCGCATTGTAAATGACATCTTCAATCATATTTATACAATGGAAGTGAATTTAGAATTTCATATTAAAGTATCATATTATGAAATTTATATGGATAAAATTCGTGATTTACTAGATGTATCCAAAGTTAATTTAAGTGTACACGAGGATAAAAATCGTGTGCCATATGTTAAAGGTGCTTCTGAGCGATTTGTTTCCAGTCCAGATGAAGTATTTGAAGTTATTGAAGAGGGTAAATCGAATCGACATATTGCAGTCACAAGTAAGTAAAAAATTTGTTTCTTATCAATTCAGTTTATTACGACAAATGAAGAATGAATTTTGAGGCTTTGTCATATTATGTATAGAAGATCTTATTATAACTAGATACTTACTATAATTTTTTTTCTTTAGATTTAATTTTTTAAGATTATTTTATTTGTCATTTTATGACGAATTACCTATTATTTAAAAACTGTTAAAAATAGAAATTTAGGGCGATCAAAAAAAAAAAAAAAAAAAACCAAATATTTTTATTTTATTAAATTGTAGCTTTCTTTTTTATGCAAAGGATGTTATTATTTTTATACTTTATATATCTCTATAGAAACAATGGAAAAACTGATTTTATAGGTCAAAAGGGTAAAAAAAAATTATTAACATTTTTTTTTTTCAATTCCAAAATTGTATGTGTCTTCTCATTTATTATTAATTTTTTGTTATAATTAGTAGAAGCTGTTAAAAAAAAACTAAAAAAAAAAAGAAAATGCAGATGACTTTAAGAGGATATTTGATGAAAATCCTTGTACCCATTTCTGACATATACCTATTATAGTTGGACAGGCTGCCACTTGTGTATTTACTTCTTTTTTTTTTTTTTTTTAATAAAACCACAATCAAGTAAACACAAATTGTATATTCTAAGTTTTTGCTTAATTCGTAGATATAAGTTTATATTACAAGGGTATATTATGATCTAGGTATCATTGCATTGAAGAGTTCACACGGTTGTGTTTTAGCCTTTTATACTTAAAAGATCATTACTTACACTTATTCACATAATCACTAATGATTCTTGATTTTTTTTTTTGACAAAATGGTCTTTAAACAGAATAAAATTAAATAAAAAATTGTTTAATATGTTTAATAAAAGTAGTTATTAAGTGCAAAATATTGAATTTCATTGAATATTCTAGGTTCTTGTTTTTTTTTATGACGACATGCGCAAATTAAGGAAGTAAAAAGTAACAAATTATTTTTTTTTTTAACTATACATATATATAATTTTAAAGGATTTAGAAATAATTTTCTTTTCCCCAAAAAAAAAAATTACAAATATATGTACCTATATGCTTTACAACTATAACATATATTCGTATATAATGTACAATGTATTTGTATTTACTTTTTTCATTGAAAATATGAATTTCATAATACCATCCATATTCAATCGCATTTTCAACCTCAGCTGGTTCCTATGATTCGTGCACATTTTTTTTTTTTGTTCTCCTAGTTATTATAATTAATTAATAAAATTTTTTAATTTATTTTTTTTTTTTTATTCCAGATATGAACGAACACTCCTCTCGATCTCATTCAGTATTTTTAATCAATGTTAAACAAGAAAATTTAGAAAATCAAAAAAAATTATCTGGTAAATTATATTTAGTTGATTTAGCTGGTTCTGAAAAAGTTTCAAAAACTGGTGCTGAAGGTACTGTCCTTGATGAAGCAAAAAATATTAATAAATCATTATCGGCATTGGGTAATGTTATTTCAGCTTTAGCTGATGGCAATAAAACTCACATACCATATCGTGATTCAAAATTAACAAGAATTTTGCAAGAATCATTGGGTGGCAATGCTCGCACAACTATTGTTATTTGTTGTTCCCCAGCTAGTTTTAATGAATCTGAAACAAAATCTACCTTAGATTTTGGTAGGCGTGCTAAAACGGTTAAAAATGTTGTATGTGTTAATGAAGAACTTACCGCTGAAGAATGGAAGAGAAGATATGAAAAAGAGAAAGAAAAAAATGGTCGCCTTAAAGGGAAAGTTGAAAAATTGGAAATAGAATTGGCTAGATGGCGTGGTGGTGAAACTGTTAATGTTGATGAACAAATTAATTTGGTTGATATTATGGAAGCAAGTACACCCAATGTCGAAGTTGAATTGGTTACAACAACAACAGGACCAATACCAGCGACACCTGGTATAAATGCTGCTATGATTGGTTCTATTAGCAACGATGAACGAGCTCGATTGGAAGCTGAACGTGAACGTCTTTATCAACAATTGGATGAGAAAGATGAAGAAATTAATCAGCAAAGTCAATATGTTGAAAAACTTAAGGAACAAATTATGGACCAAGAGGAATTGATTGCAAATGCGCGACGAGAATATGAAGCGTTACAATCTGAAATGACTAGAATCCAACAAGAAAATGAAAGTGCTAAAGAAGAGGTTAAAGAAGTGTTGCAAGCTTTGGAAGAATTGGCAGTAAATTATGATCAAAAATCACAGGAAATTGAAACTAAAAACAAAGACATGGACACTTTGAATGAAGAATTACAGCAAAAGCAAGCTTTATTGAATACCACAACTTCAGAATTACAACAATTAAAAGATATGTCAGCCCATCAAAAGAAGCGTATTAATGAAATGTTAGGTAATCTCTTGAGAGATTTGTCTGAAGTAGGTCAAGCATTAGCTAGTGATAGTACGCTTGATCTGAAAATGAACACACCAGTAGATTCTGGCGGTAAAGTTGAAGAAGAGTTTACTGTAGCTCGTTTGTATATTAGTAAAATGAAATCTGAGGCTAAAAATATTGCACAACGTTGCTCTAATTTGGAAAATAGTCAAATGGATTCCAATAAAAAAGTTTCTGAATATGAAAAAGATTTAGGTGAATGTCGTTTACTGATTTCCCAGCATGAAGCCAGAATGAAATCCTTGCAGGTAAGTTTTATTGTAATTGTAAATATAATTCAAACCACTAAAGTTTTATTTTTCCTTTCCTTGAGCACTGAACTACATTAAGTAATTTTCACTAAATTATTTTAGGAATCAATGCGTGAAGCTGAAAATAAAAAACGCACATTGGAGGAACAAATCGATTCATTACGAGAAGAGTGTGCTAAACTGAAGGCTGCTGAACACGTTTCAGCTGTTAATGCTGAAGAGAAACAAAAAGCTGAACAATTGCGTTCAATGTTTGATAATCAAATGGATGAACTTCGAGATGCACATACAAAACAAGTTGCAGAACTACGGGACGAAATATCAATGAAACAGGAGTCGATGAACGAACTTAAAGAGTAAGTTTAAAAATTAAATACCCTAGGAATAAAATAAAGATGAAAACATCATAAAATTCAGCAAACATAATGGATTTTTTAATAGAAATAATTTTTAATATATTATAATTTCAATGTAGTGTTATTTAAAATATCAAGTCTTGTCAATACGTCGTGAATACACCTTTAATTATCATTTTAATTAATATTTTGCTCTTATTTTAGTATTAATCAAAAACTTACATTGGCTCATCAACAAATGACAGCTGACTATGAAAAACTGAAACAAGAAGAAGCTGATAAATCATCCAAACTTCAAGAAATAATGTTAGTATTGCAAAAATACGAAATATTTTTAAATTATTTAAATAATAATGAAAAATATAAAAATATTTTTAACTCACTAAACTGTAATAATTTTATAAATGATAATACGGAAATATTAAAGGGTTGTTTAGTTGATTCATTAGACATTAATAATAGATCTCTACCGTCTTCGCCGTCGGCGGCATCACCATCAAATTTATCACCAATTCATTTTAGAAATGGTTTACCATCGGCGATATCTAAAATTGATTATTTTCAAATGCAAAAAAACTTATATGCTGATAATTTTGATGTAACAGAAAAATTTAAAAAAGATTTAATTAATGTAAATAATAAAAAAATTATTTTTAATGAAAAAGAATTAGCTTTATTAAACAGTGATTTTACTGAATTTACGGGCAATGAAAAATGTCTCATTCATAATAAGCGTAATCGTAAACTATTTTCAGCTTTTTTGACAGCATTACCAACATTACAATTACATATAATATTATCATTAGCAATGGTGTTAATAACACATCAATGCCCCCAGTATTTACTCGTTCTGTAAAAATTTGTGAATTTTTGTTTTCAATATTTTTTATTTATTATTCGTAAATGTTATAAATTTATAAATGCATTCCAACACTTATGGTTAAAATAATTAGAAAAAGTTTTATTTCTAATTAACTTGCCTAAGGAATACGGATTTAAAAAATGCTAATTTAAAGAACGTTATTCTGAATCTGAAAACATCTTTACATTCTTTTATTACTAAAATTCATATAAGTCAATTATAATAATATTAATAAAGAACACATATTTGTTGAAAATTTGAAAAACATTTTTCATTCAAAAGCCCGGTGAAAAGTCTTAATATTAAATGCTGATTAATTTTTGAAAATTATTAGATTCTGAATTTTTATTTTCTGAAAATTAATAAATTCAATTTCAATTTTTTTTTTTTTGAATCTATAAAAGCAATAAAAACTTGAGGGTTATGTTATATTATTATCAAGTTTTTTTAAGTGCCTATTTTATTTAAATAATAAAGAAATTAATATTTTATGAAAATTATATTAAAAAGTAAATTTAAGAAAAAATAATTCTAAGTGTAATAATGTGTGTAATGTGTATGCAGCTAGTTTTTTTTTTTGTTGTTGCTTGTAATAATGGTGCTTTGACAATATTTATGTAGTCTAAGGATATTAAATTCTTTGACAGCAGATTAAAGAGAGTGCTCAAAATGAAGTTTGATTCTTTTTATTTAATACTTTTTAAGCTAATAATAATTTTACTGAAAAGTGAATGAATCAGTTGAAAGACTAGTTAGCTTATGAGTTTAAACATAAATATGATTTCGATAACATAACATATATTTCTTATGTAAATATACATACAAAGATGGCATATTGCTAACATCAAGTCCACATTTCTCTGATAATAAAATAATTTTGTTGTGAATTTTGTGAAACTTTCAGTAAAATCGAAGTACAAAAAAAAAATAGAAAACATTTGAAAATATATTAATATGAAAAGATATAAAAGATATAAATTTATTATTTTCCATAAAATAAATTATTAATTTTATTTTTTAATTTTTTTTTCAATTCAAATAATTCGAAACTAAGCTAAACTCGAAGACTTCTGGAAATTAAGTTAAAATATTATAGCATACCTATAGTTAGCACTCTCACAAACTGTAGTCAAAAATTAAAAAAAAAAGTACAATTTAAGTATAAATAAGAATATATTTTGTTGAAAATTTTGAACTAAATAAAAGAGTTAGATTTAGATATATTTTTGGATTTATGTACGTTTAACGTTAGGATGGATTTAAAATAAAATGTTTGTCATAAAAAAATGTAAAAATATCAAATTGAACAAAATAATAAATAAAATTTAAAAATTTAATTAAAACATTAAGTTATCCATCCTAAGGTAACACTTATAGATTTTACATGAAAAAAATCTGGGAACATGTGTTACGTGTGAAAAAAAAAATATTAAAATATTTTGAATCTTAACATTTAGAAAGTACAAATTTCGATTGTCCATTTAATAATACAAAAACGAATTCTCAAATGCTTTTTATTAGTCAATTTATAAAAGAATTTAATCTTGGTTCGGTACGTATTTTTAGCGCTTATTAATTAACTAATTTACAAAAAAATTCTAACCCAATTATATATCTTTAACGAATTTTATTCTTTTTATCGTAAGTTCTAGTTCATATTAAATTTTTTTAGAAATAATATTATTGGTCCTCATCATTTTTAGGAGTGGTTTTAGAGTATCTTGCGGTTTCAACTTAAATAATTTTGTACTTTCTGTAATATTATTTTTTCTATAATTCATATTTTCTAAAGCAAAAAAAAAAATATTTTTTTCATGTAAAAGCTTTTCAAAACACTTGTTAGAAAGAATTCTTTGTAAAATTTTCTCCATTATTAGTTCAAAAAAAAATTGCTCAATAAATATAATTTTTGGGAAAAATTTAACAAACACACATGTTCTCAATTTTATTGTCTACATTTTTTGACAGTTATTAGGAATCTTCAATCACCCTTATGTATTTCCGTTTTAGCATTTTTATATTATTTTAATTTTTAAACTTTAGTTATTAATTTTATTTTAGTTAAAAAAACGAATTTTTAAAATCAATTAATATAAAAAAAATTTTTTATTTGTAAAAAATATTATAAATTAGAATCTAATGTTAACAATTTAAATTTCACTTTTCCTATCTTTTCATTAACATCCACATTAATTCTCAAAAAATTAATATTCTTTTTTTTTTGTAATCAAAATATTTTAAAGTAATACTAATTGATTTGTTCACATTTCTATTAAATTATTTCCAGAATAATAAAAATTCTATAAGAAACGTTAGTATCTTAGAATATGATTCGTAATGTACAATGGTATTGGGCATTTAGAGAAGAATGTTCAGCTTTTAATTCAAAAGAATAAAAGCCTTAATAAGATATACTTATAATGTGTTATTCATGAAACTGAATCTAGATAAATATGTATAAGCTCAAAGTGTTATGTTAATGTTCTTTCACATTTATTCACAAAAAAAAATTTAATTTTAAATGTTTTTTAATAGTCTCATTTTAAATAAATGCAATCAAGTAAATAGTAAAATAGTGCTAAAAAAACAAACTTACTTTTGTTAAACAAAATCTTGTAACATTCAGCAAATTTCGAAATTGATAACGTTTTTCAAACCCGCCTCTAGCTTCAAAAATACTTTATAATATATTAGTATCGGTTACATAATTAAAAATACATTGAGGTTTAATTATTATTTTATTTTTAGTTTTAATTTTTTTTTAATATATAATTATAAATTATTATTTATTATTTTTTTTAATTCAAAATTTTCTTCAATATTTTAATTTAGCCTTACGAATGAACGCCGAGAACAAGCTCGCAAAGATCTTAAAGGATTAGAGGATACAGTTGCTAAAGAATTACAAACTTTACATAATTTGCGGAAACTGTTCGTGCAAGATCTTCAGGTGAATTTTTATTTTATTTTAAATACAATTAATTTTGACTAAAAACAATATGGCTGTTTGGTTATTATTCCTAACAAATTAATGATATTGTAATTAAAAATTTGTACTATGGCTAAATTAAAAACAATGTACGTATCTGCTAATAATCATTTATTTTTTGATAAAGAGCATGAACAGTACAATATCGATTAACTATATTTCAATTTCCTTTTTAATAAATGGCACTGTTAACTTATTTGAAAATTATCCTCGCAACAAATTATTCAGTCACCAAATGATTAATTAATTATTGAAAATTTTGTTTACTTCAATTTCTAATGAAATTAAATAGAATATATCTTTTGGAGTTGCATACATATATCTAACTTACTGTTATGGCACATTTTGGACTTTTTGTGGTTTGGTAAATTTAAAAAAAAATTAAAGATCGGATGAAATAAATTTGTACGCCTTAATACGTAACAACCTACGACCATTCATATCAGTTAGTGTTAGTGCCTTATCAAAAAAAGCACAGCATCAAAAAAGCAATCAAATATTTAACTGTAAGTTAATTTTTCTACAATCATGGATAATATCCTTAACTCAGAACAGTCGTCTGCTTCATTAACAATTAACTATTTTATATCTAATAAAGGAGGGTTATTATGAATCACGATCGAACGAAAATCCTATTTCTATGAAACAATATATGTATTTCTAGTTTTATTCTAATGAAAAAAAAAAAAATAGGATTTTTATTTTTGATGGTCATTGATTACAACTCCCTACATCTAATTTATACTTTGTTGATTTTTAAACTCAATCAAAACTTTAGGCACGAATTAAAAAGTCAATTACGGCAGAAGATAATGAAGATGATGGAGGTTCATTAGCACAAAAACAGAAAATATCATTTTTGGAAAATAATTTGGAGCAATTAACTAAAGTGCATAAGCAGTTGGTAAGAGACAATGCAGATTTGAGATGTGAATTGCCCAAATTAGAGAAACGCTTGCGCACCACAATGGAAAGGGTGAAAGCTTTAGAAACTGCACTGAAAGAAGCAAAAGAAGGTGCAATGCGAGATCGAAAACGATATCAATATGAAGTTGATCGTATCAAAGAGGCAGTAAGACAAAAGAATTTGGCCCGTCGTGGCCCGCAAGCTCAAATTGGTAAATGAATTAATATTTATGATTTTATATTTATCTTTTTTATTTATTTTAAAGTTTATTTAATTTTTATTTATTAAAATAAATATTTTTTTTAGCCAAACCCATTCGAGCTGGTCAGGGTCATATAGTTGGAATTCGTGGAGGAGGAGGTCAACTCGGATCTAATCCAGTGATGCATTCTTAATTTTTTAAGTAAATTAAAAAAAAATTAAATAATAATAAAAAAATAATGTAATACTATATTACTAAATGAAAAATAATTAATTTATATTCACACAAAACAAATTTTCTTTTATAAATATTATTTAAAAATGTATATTTAATAATTTGTTTTATCATGTATTTTTTTAATTAAATTAAAGAATATACCTTATTTTATACAAAATACCAATTTTTATTTATATAACCTTTAGGCTAGAAACAAGAAAAATATTTTGTATAAAAAAAATTATAATTTATTTGTAATTAGGGTCCATTAAGATAACTTTTATAAGAATTTAAATTTTTATTTTTTTTTTTCAATCTTCAAATTTATTTATTCAATTAATTTTCAAAGTTATCGTGCTATGAAGAATAACCATTCTATAAATTCAATATATAATAAAAATGAAAATATACTAACACTAGCAATTTTTAAAATTTATAATTTTTTTATTCTGATTTTAACTGACATGATGTTATTTGTCTTGATTTTAAATACTATAAAAATATTTTGAGAATTTTTTTTTGTATTGAAATATTTTCTATATACAAGAGCTGGCAAGTATATAATAATTATTATTACGTACATGCATGTAAATATAACCCTTTAACCTTTATACTAAATTTTTAAAGCCTTACTATAAATTTCACTGTGAAGTGTTTCGTATTCGTACATAAATAATATCGCTTTAGATACGCCGATTTCTGATTGTTTTATATACAACGATAAGTTAATTGTATTTGAATATTTATATTTATATGTATCACTAGGATGAAACCATAATACATAGTTTAATTGAGAATACATAGTTTAATTGATAAACCATGATACATAGTTTAATTGATATTAAATTCAGTTAAAGAAAAAAGAAAAATCATTTCAGTTTTAATGTAAAATTCAATTTTATTTTATGTAAAGGCTAGTATAAGTATTACATAATAGTATCTATTCTATAATATAATTAAGTTAGTAGTGTTCATTCCCAGCAACCAACCCTGTTTGAACAAAATTTACAAAAAATATATTACTAGACTGAAGAAATAAACAATATCTTTTTTATGAATTAATTTCAAAGTATGTAATAACAATTACAAAATAATTTTAAAGCGTATTTTCGAAAAAAAAAATAAAATCATCCTTAAAGTTACAAAGGAAGCCTAAACTTTTCTAATATAAACAATTTAAATTTTGATAAGCTAAAAATTTCTGAGTAGTGTTTCAGCACTGCACGAATAACTAGTGTATAGCTCGGTAATTTTTATTTTGTTTATATATATATATATATATAAAATATATACAAATTTTTTTTTTTTTTTCAAATTTTGTTGAAAATGTTTCTTTGCATTATTTTATAATAAATGTATTGGTTTCAATTGAAAACTTCAAATTCTTGGATTATACTCGTGTGAATCAAAAATATTTTTTTAATTAAAGAGAAATAAAATATTTGCTTTTAGGTTATAAAAATGAGTGTGTCACATTGCAAAATCTATAATCCACTATGTAAATTTTGATATTTTGTAATAAAAAATTAAATACTTTTTGCCTTAATTGTGAAATTTGCAATCTGCTTAAATTTAAATAAAATTAATTCAAAAAAAATATGAAAATAAATATGTCAAATATTTGAAATCTAAGTAGCGAAAAATTAAAGTATTTTTAAGATAAAAAAAATAAGAAAAAATAAAGTAAAAAAATTTGAATCGTCAATAATGTGAATTGATGGACTTTGCTTAAAAAACATTGGACTAAGGCTCTATTCTGCATTAAAAATTTTGATCTCTAAAACCACAAAATATTGTCTTCACTGAAAACTTCTTTACATTTTTTTTATTCGAAGCATTTCTAGAATGTGATTATTCACAATATTTTGAGGCTTTTTAAGATTTTTTAATCGCAGATTCGAGACCTTTATTAGAAATTAATATTGAAATAAAATTATAATTAAGAAAAAATAAGTTTCCAATTTCAAAACCAATTTCAATTTCAAACTTTCATTGCCCGAAATATTAAAGTCGAAAAAAAAACGATTAATGTTATTCCAGAGAATAAAACAATCCACATAAATGTTAGACATAATATCTGTTAATGCAATATTTTGATCATTGTTAATCAAAGTAAATAATCCTCTATCAAAAATATATCTTGTTAGTTTGTTAAATTTTAAAAATAAAAAAAAAAAATTTGTCTCATGATCTATTCCTTGTTGTATGGAAGTTAAATGGTTCCATTTGCCCCCAAAAGTTTTCCATATCTGTTTCTAAAACTAAAACACAATTTTTATTAGTACATAAAGTTTGCCACTAGACTATTTAAACAAACAAAAAAATTCAATGAAATCGTAAAATTCTTTTTAGACTTAAAAAAAAAAAAATGTTTCATCAAAAATAGAAATCATGATATGATAAAGAAAATTTAATGTTTATTTACAAAAAAAAAAAAGTGTATTCTTCAAAACTCCATGTGAATTTAAATTAATGTTCCAAAAAAAAAAATAAATAAATAAAAATCTAATTAGTAAATTAAATAACAAAAAAGTGTAATCATAAATATTAATAAAATAAACCTAAAAAAAAATACATAAAAACTTTTTTCGTATGATTCCGAAAACAAGATTTTAAATTAAAAATTATTCCGCGCTCTAAACTCTTTATTAATTTTAAAAGATATTATTCTCGTTTTTGTTGTAAATATTAAAATTAAAAAGAGTTGTAATTATTTTAAATGAAAATAATTACAAAATAAAATTTTCAAATTTTATAACGTAATTTTAATTCAGGCTGCAATGCTTACAAATTTAAAAAGTTTTCGTTTTTTTGCCAATGTAATTTAAATTTCAAAAATGTAAATTTCAGAAATACAATTTTAGTTTCAAAATTTCTTACTGAGTTAAAATAATTATATTGATTGAATTTTAAACTCTTCAAATTTTCGGAATCTGGTCGAGTAAAATTTGCTTATATTTTTTTTTAATACAAAAATTAGCTTTTATTCAAACTTGCGAATTTAATGAGAAAAAATTTGAAAACTATCAATTAAAATATTTAAATTAATATAAATTATAAAAAAAAAAATAATAATAATTGTTTTATTTTCAACTAGGATACGTCACTGAATTGTATGTTGTAGCAAGAATTATATTTCGTAGAACGCTGATATCCAGGTTCTATGTCAAACAATTTTCTTTACTAAATTTCGCATATTGGTATGTTATGTACACAGTTCATAATATTCTACTGATTAGTGGCGACATCGAATATATCATACAAAATTCTACTTACGAACTTGAATTTAACATGGTTTCGGATTCAATTGTTCCTAAAAAAAAAAAGATAATCAAATATTCCTTTTAAAGCATTAATGAAAATTTCAAGCCGGATCAAATATATTGTTGGATAACATACAAGTGCTCTATCAATAAGAAACTAATGCAATATATATAGACTCCATTACAAAACTTTATTCTAACCAAATTTTGTTTGATAATTATTGCTTTTCTCAAGTTTCACATTTGCATACTTTTTAGTTCAACAAGGTATCTAAAATAAAATCAAAATCTGATTTTATTAAAATCAGTGTTGCATATCTTGGAGAAAATAATTTATAAGAAAAAAATTTTTCTTGCAAATTCAAACTCAAAACGTTAACATATAAAATTATAAATTTTTTTTTTTTTTGTTAAAGACTGTTTGTTCAACAATAATTATGCAAATTATTATTTTTTTTTATAATAATAGAAAAAAAAATCTAAGATAAATTAATTCAAAATTTCTGTGAAGGTTAAATGTTAATATTAAAAATAACGGTATTTCTAGTAAAAATAACCCATTTAAGAAAAAATTAGAGTAGATTTTTTTTTTTATTCATTAAATTTTAAATGCATTCATATTTTGATCTGTGCATTCATCATGAGATTACAAAAAAAAAAGAAACGAATTCAAAATTATTGCAAAATTTAAAAATACCATAAATAATTAGGTATTCAAAAATAAACTTCGTTATTTTAATATACACAAGTATTACATACTTATATATGTATATGAACATTATTATACATATATTTAAAATTTATAGAGATCAAGGTCTATCATTTAATCTATCTATATCAATTTGTGAAGATTATATTATATTATTTTGTAGAAGCAATTTTAAATTTCGCCTCAAACCACACTTTTATCATTGACATTCTGTTAAATTTTTTTTTTTTTTTTTATAAATATGTATACGGAAATAAATAATTCTACGTTCGAATACATACATAAAAAAAAAAAAAAAACGTAAATATCATTAGGGTATGTTGAAACAATAAAATTTGCATATTTATTTCATTAAAACTCAAGTATCACGTGAAATATGAGTTCTTTAAAATTGATGATAGCTTGGCGAATATTAAGTTTAATATTTAAAATATACATAAACATAATAGATTATTAGCTTAAAAAAAACTATCTCAAATAAAATTTATGTTATAACACGAACATAATTAATTTATCATATCAGTGTCAGGAAAGTATATGTATATGTATACGTAGGTATTTAATTAACATTGATGAAAAAGAAAACAATAATATTTAAATATTGATTAAAATAATGGTCTCAATTCTGAACATTTTAATTTTTTTACACATGTAATGGCAATGACCACGCCATATTTCCCACTTTTTTAATTTCCAATCCATAACTCCCATTTCAATTAGTGACATTAGTCCCACAACGATTTTTCAACGAAATGGAAGTTATATCATATCTCCCACTCAGAAAAGTGACACAAGTCCCATTTATTTTCTATGCGGAAAATGACATAATTCCCATTCTATAGTTATAAAATTTAAAAAGGAATAATTAGGAATTTTAATTTTTAGAATTCGAAAAAAATTCAATTTTTTATTAAAATAATATCATTTTGGTCTAAAAAATTTAGACAACATTTCACGATCACGGACATTAGAAAATACTTTAGGTGGACATAGACATCGGTATATTGCGAAAAAGGCGCTCTAACCTGAAGCTTGCAGCATAAACTCACTTATTTAAATCTACTATATATGTGTATAATATTACTTTGTTGATTAAGAATGCATGAAAAGTCATAGCGGCTGCAACATCTCAATATGTTAGACTGGATTTTCCGAATTTTAAAAAGAAAGTCGTATATACGAATTGGTAAAAACATAACGTAAGAAAATATATGGAATTAGAAGTAAAAGTCATATATATACAACGGTAACGAAGGTAAGATAAGTAAAATTTTTCACTGGGAGTGGGTTTTTATTAGAAACTCGTGAAAACGTATACGAATCTACAAAAAAAAACATCAAAGAATCGCTGCTATTATTTTTACAGGCTATAGTAAAAGCGTATTATTATGATTAATTGCCCTTATCATCGACAACTTTAACTGTATTCTATTGAAATATTAAAACATATATTTTTTCTCAATTTAAAAAGATTGAAGAAGAATTTTAAGCATCTTTTGAGAGCAAAAATCAAGAACTTGAATTTCATTCTTGCTCAACAAACTCTATTAATACATTATCTAAAAATATAATCATTCAAATTTTCGATATTGATTTTTAAATAAAAAAACAAAAAATAATAATTTATGTACATAATTTCCTTTAATTTTTTGTTACCACGGACCAGACTAGTGGTCCTTGCCTTACTTGTTTTAATTCTTTCTTTATTTATTTATTTTTTTCTTAATAATTATTAATAAAACCGGGAAAATAAAATATTACACAATAATGCAAAAATAATAAAATTAAAGTCTTTTAAAAGCATTTTTAAGAATCTTTTAATTGAATTAATTAAAATAAAAATTTTAAATTAAGTAAGTTAATTTTAAAAAATTATATAATAAAAATAAATATTTCTATTATTATATATGTATGTATATTATTATGTTAATGATTTATTTAAACATAATGTATTGCAGATGTTGGAATAAATTAAATTTTTCTTCATGTTAAGTGTTTAATGTTAAATGTTTTTAAGAACAAGAATTACCAATTAAATGCATTTTATTTTCTTATACATAACTTTAAAAAAATCAATTTCAATAAAATTAACATTAATTATTCGATGAATTATTGAAAAAGAAAGAAAATTATATACTATACATATTTATAAATTTATACTTAAAAAAATGTAGAAAAAAAATTCACAATAATAAATCTTTATGAAAATAATAATAATAATTAACAGTTTATCAACATTCCACATATTGGTTGCGGCAGTATTAGAAAAAATCGTATTTATATAAACGTTAAAGAAAACATTTTTCTATTTATATTTTGAATGTGATGATGGTGTTGGCTAGACTTCTAATGAAATTTATAAAAAAGATAATTATTTAAACTATTTTCATAATGATGTCAAATGTAGAATGTTTGGATAAAACAATTATATCTTAAATATATAAAGTTTTATTTATCAATTTTTGGTTAAAAAAAATATATATATATGTTATGTTAATATTAAACTTTCGAACGCATATTCTATGGTCCAGTATATCCAAACCGTTCATTGCTTAAATTTATCAACTTAACATTGATATTAAATCCAGACAAATACAACCAAATTTACAATGTAAACAAACAAAACTTAGTTATTAAGTTAAAATTTTGAAATGAATTTAAAGTATTTTGCGGAAGCAATTGAAGCATATCATTGTAATAAATAACCAATGAAGATAAAGCATTGTGATGCAAATATGATTTGAAAATTATGAATATCTTCAATGAGAGGATCTTGGAGTAAATATGATATAATGCAGATTTTACGCTGTTTTCTGCGAACATTTTTATTGCACATACATCTTCAATGAATTTCTTTTGTTGAAATTGCAGATGTGAAACAACAAAAAAGAATTGTTAAAAAAACAATTCTGTTTCATTCGAATCCTCAAAAAATGTTTTTAAAAATTTAATTTTGTCTCAGTTTTTTTTCGTTCCATTTTTAAGCTCAAAAAACGTTCAACATTTAGCAAACTTTTTATTTTAGACATTTCGAAGTTAAATTTTAAATAATTTTTCATTCAAAACTTTTCGAACTGGTTTGTTTTGTTACAATTTTAGAAAACTTTTTAGAATCTGTTAAGATTAAGTGGCTCCAAATTTCTTCAAAACTATATCTCATTTTTTTACACAATATTCTTCCTTTTTTAATTTTATTTTATACAGAAAATACTGCACAAGATATTTCTCTATATTTATATTATTAGTGTATTTACATTCCAACATAACACCTGTAACATTCAAATACTTATTTTAAATATTAAAAAAAAATCTATTTATATTTTATAAACAATAAATATAAAAATTACACTATTTTTTTACTGTACAACTAAATATAAAAATATAGGCTTTGGTTAATACACACAAATTAATGATTAGATTATTTTGTTCTTGTTTCTGTAAATATTTTACATGAATCAAAAAGTTAATTAATGTTTTAACACTTTTATACACATAATTTTATTTTTCCTTCAATCAATTTTTATCTCAATATGCATAAAAATATTTTTAACTCCCTTCTTTAAAAAATCATTAAATTTTATATCATTAATTTAGTATATATCCATGCATATATATACAAAAATAATAAATAAATTAAATAATAATATTAATAAAAAAAAATACATTTTCCTCTCCCCCTCATCCATACAATTCATGTTTCAAATATAGAAATATACATAATACATATATATGATTTTTTTTTTTAAATCCAAGACAACATATTTGCAGATCAAAAAATTACTCCGTTAGTTACTAACAAACCGTTACTGAAAGTGAACGTGTCTAGCAAAAAAAAAAAGTTAAGAAAAAAAAAAAAAAAAACGCGAACTATTGAAACTATATTTT
This sequence comes from Hybos culiciformis, assembly GCA_964007475.1. Taxonomy (NCBI): domain Eukaryota; kingdom Metazoa; phylum Arthropoda; class Insecta; order Diptera; family Hybotidae; genus Hybos; species Hybos culiciformis. The sequence continues at coordinate 32,082,545 of OZ023275.1, forward strand.
TTTTAATTTATTCAAATTTTCATAGAAAAATAAAAAAAAAAGAATTATAATGAAATTTCTAAATATGTGAGTTAATTAATTGCAACATTGGAAACTATATAAAAAAAAAAAAAACAAATATTTATATCTACATAGCTTATACATAATTCTCCTCCTCCCACTATCTCATCCCCAGGAATTAAAATTAAATTTTCTTATTTTTAGAGGTTAATATAGGTACATATATAGTTCCCCTGCTATACTCTCATTAAATATTCAATAAATTTCTTAGTTCCTTAGTTTCAAATAATTTATCGCAATTAAAATTTTTTCTTTAATAAACCCTCCTCTTACATTCACCCACTTCTATATTTGGAACAAATTCGAATACTTTTTTGATGACATCTGTATTACATTTTGATAAGTATAATTTGGGTTTGAAAATTGACTATACCTACATAAAATTTTGAATAAAAGAAAAAAATTTAATTTTTTTAATTGTTAATAATAATGAATACAAAAAAAATTTACAAACTTTTTTCTTCAAGAATTTTAAATTCAGTTTAAATAAAATACATAAATTCATCGTTATTTATTAATTTATCAGTGACAACAACCTCAAGAGATATTAGCGCATAAATTTTAGAATTTGAAGCAATTATTTGTATAAAATTTAATTGACAATAAAAAAATATAATTCAGTAAATTCAGTAGGTATAATAAAAAAAATATAAAATAAGAAATTTTGTTAAGTTCTTTTAATATTTTTAGTCCCCTTAAAGTTATCATATTTTTCAAATACACCAACCATATTTTTCCGTGCTATTAACCAAATAAATAAAACACTGAACAACAAATTGGAAAAAAAATGTTGGTTATGTATAATTAATTGAATATGTTAATTAAAACTAACTGGATGGCAATGATAACAAAATTTTATTAATAAAAATTAATTTCAGTTACATATATACTTTTTGAATATTTATCTTTATATTTTAACTAATAAATTTGCACAACGAAATTTATTAGCGTCACAGAAATCAGACAACTATTAATAATGACATTGCATTGTATTTGTTTAAAAAGAACACATTTAAATAATAGGGATTATTTTTTAATTCTACAAATTGTGTTGATGGCCATTAAGGAAATAGTATTTACAACAAATTAATACTGCTTTAAATAACATTTATTCAACGCGTGCATTTATTGTTCTAATAGTCTTATATGTGATTATATTAACCTTTATCTTTGTGCAACAAGTTTCTTTTAACACTTGAGGAATTAGGAAAGTATATTTTGACTAAATAGTTGCAATCAATACTAATTTAAAGATAAAAAAAGACTTTATATGTCTCTTAAAAATAAATATATGTTTAAAAATAGTTTATATGTGATTGTTAAGGTTTTGACAATTAAAATGCATTATACATACTCGATCATCAGTAAAAGCCTTATATTTTCTTTGGTAAAAGGTTCGATTTTCAATTTTGAAAAATTTTTTGGAAACTATTTTAACAAATTCACTTTGAATGCTTTTATTCCTTTGCTGGAAAAAATATCTACACAAATATAAGTGCTTCTCCGTGAAAGTTTTTTTTTCTTGAATAAAAATATTCTAGTACAAAAATATTTCGATAGTGTCAAAAAAGTACAAATTTTACGGAGATTTAATTTTATTTTTAAAAAAAACTTTATTAGAAATTTAAAATTGAAATCAAAATAACTTTTTGATTTGACACTAATTATATTTTTTTCTACAGAATATTTTAATACATGCCTAGAGACGTGTATTAAAAAATTCAACTGAAAATATTTTTGACATTTAATTACACTAACAAAATACATTTGGAATATTTATATTCAGATATTTTTATTTCAAAAAGTTTTATGGAGAATCACTATAGAATTATTAATTATAAAAATTTGATAATTAATTAAGTTACCAATTTCCTAAAAATATGACAAAATTTCTTGTACATATACTTGCATTGGTATAAAATTTTGTCGTCAGGCGAAAATCAAATTCAAACTTATTATCTCTATGTTGTACTCTGTTTTTCGCTTCTACTGAACACTTTTAATTGATTTATTGATGGAAAATTAATGAATATTATTTAAAATAAAAAATCCAAACCATATATATTATACGTAGATGAACAATTTTATAGCAAATATGTAAAAAAAAAGTTTAATTCAGCCATTTTATTTCTTTGATTCTTAAACTCAGATTAAATTTTCTTAATAGGAGAAATTTATAATTACAAATTAAGGTGAATTTTAATTTTATCACGTCGAAAAATTTAAATTATTTGCAATTTTTTTGCATCTTACATAATTTTTTTTCCGATATTTTTTTTTTTTAAATATTAAAATATAAAAATACAAAATAGTGAAAGGTTGTTACTTAAGCTTACATTAGACTTTATTGCAAAATATCTTTATCGTTAAAAAGAAAAAAAAAAACATGAATCTTTGTTCATGAATCATTAAATATTTTTGGGAGTGTATACTCTTAACATGATCAATGATGTTTCAAATCAATATATTATTAAATATATACATATATATAAATGTATTATAATATGCATATGTATGTATGTAAGAATCATGAATCATAATTATTAATACAATTTAGCTATATATAAATATGTATTTTATTTACATTTCAATTTCCCGTAGAATAGTTTTTATTCTTATTTCATCTCAAAAATCTTAAATTTTCTTTACTTTTTATAAAAATAAATTTTATCCTAGATATTATTTTCTGTAAATTCAAATTCAATTTTTTTGAATTCAAATTGCATTAATTTACTTAAAAAAATATTAAATTAGCTGAATAATAAATAAAAAAAAAAACAAAATAATAAATTAATTGATGAATTTTATACAAAAAAAAAAATTAATAACTAGGTAGATAAAAAAAAAATAAAGTAAAAGAAATATAAAAAAATATATAGGTATATATTTCTCAAGGTCGTTCGAAAAAAATTGGAAAGGAATTAATTACCTCAAATGCCGGTGCATTATCAAGTTTTTAATTTCAACCAATATTATAACAAATTACCATAAAAAAAATCCGGACTTCAATACTAAATAATAATGACCACAAAAAAAAGTTAGTGTCTTAAGTCTTTTATTTTTTTGTTATTTATTTTTTTATTTGTTTTTTTTTTTATCTATCGTTGTTAATTTTTTCTACAAAAATTCACAGCTTCTCGTGTCAAATAAAACAAGATTAAAAAATAGTTTGAAGTGAAAGTAATAAATAGTCTTGTGTCTTTTTTTCTAATTTCTTAATAATTTTCCGTCAAACTTTAATACATTTTCTGAATAAAAAATCAGCGTTTTGCTTAGACAACTATAAGAGTATTTTCTTGCGAATTAAAAAAAAAAGTGAAAGTAAGTTCCTTTGTTTTTCTTTAGTATTTTACTATTTTACTTAACTAAATTCGAATTTCTCAAAAAAAAATATCCCTCCTCCTAAGCTCATTTTGTGTCTTTTATCTTGCATATAAACAGTTTTTTTTTTGGGACTAAAAAACTTCTATATATAAGTACCTAGTATATTTTGTACATTCATTTAGGATTTTATATTTTTGATCAACAAGTGAAAAAAATATCTTAGCTTGCAATAACAACATAATTAAATAGTCTCAAAAATAAAATAAAAAATGTTAAATATTATAAATTTAAATACGAATAAAAATTGATGAAAATGCAAACTTGCAAATATTTCTTCTCAAAGTCCACTTAAAAAACAAGTCTACTATCTTAATTGGGGCAAAAAACATGAATTGCTTATTATTTTCACAAGTATTAAATTAAAGGAAGTTATGTTCTTGTATTAAAAAAGATAAATACCAACAGTTCGATCTGTTAAAACTACTTTGGTTACACTAAATATAAAAAAGTTCCAAAAATACATCAACATTAATTTATTTAATAATGTTTTTTTAATTTTATACATGAAAATATTTCTTAATATTTTATTTGAGTTAAAATATAAATACAGGTAATGCCATTTTTGAAATAAAATTATGTAATTTTTTTTTTTTTTTAATACTATACCGTTACTCATCATAATTAAATTTGTGAACTTCGACATTATGAACTTTTTTAGCTTAAACGACGAACCCAAATTTTCATATTATTTTCTATATAATCTAATATTAGCATTAAAAATTTATTTTATTTGACATTAATTTACATAAAGTAAAAAACAAATTCTACATTCAATAAAAATCTTTTTTGATGCAGACAGTTATTATTTTTTTTTTTAATAAGTTTTTGCAGGTGCCAAGACAACTTAGCTGAACGATCGAAATGAATATTAAATTAAGTTTCGTTTAGAAAAATTCGTACTCTGTATTTCTAAAATTAAGCGAATTTATTAAAAATCATTATTAATAAAAATTTACAAATTAAAAGATACATGCATTCAGAAACTGTTCATCATGTAACCTAGAGGTATAAAAATTGAACATTCTATTGAAAAAAAAAATGAAAATGAAAACTGAATTACAATAATATTAAATAATTTATAGGTATATTAAAAATAATAAACATTTATATTCATTGAAAAACTCTCAATTAATGTTATTCTTATTCAGGAAAAAAAAAACTATGCTTGTTTATAACAATGTAAGTATACGGTAATATGTCAGTCACGTTTTGAATTCATGAATCTTTTTAAGGTTCAAGCATTTACATAAAAGCGTTATATGTAAGAGAAAAAAAAATTAATATAATGATTTTTCTTCGGATAATTTGCAAATACTTTTATGGTTTTTTTTTTTTAACTTTAGAAATATCAGCTGATTAACCTATCATTTGTGAAGTTTTAAGTTTTTTTTTTAAATAAAACATACATAACATATCTATATATATAAAACCGAAGTTGTATGTTTGTCTGTTGTTATGTCCCGAATAGGCTCCTAAACAAACTTACACCATGTCTTTGTGTCAGGTCGAGGGTCGTTATAGGCTATTTTAAAATTTGATTGGCCTCCTACCCAGGGACCTCCCCCGAAGGCGGACTTCAAAAGTTCGTCCGATTTGATTCAAATTTGGTACGTAAAAAGAGGAACTGATTACACACAAATTTCGTAACAAAAAATTTGTTGACCTCCTACCCAGGGACCTCCCACCCAGAGACTTTCCCTGGGGGCGGACTTCAAAAGTTCGTCCGATTTAATTCAAATTTGGTATGTAAAAAGAAAAGAACTGATTACACACAAATTTCGTAACAAAAAATTTGTTGACCTCCTACCATAGGGACCTTTCCTCGGGGCGGACTTCAAAAGTTCGTCCGGATTTGATTCAAATTTGGTACGTAAGAAGAGGAACTGATTGCACACAAATTTCTTAACAAAAAATTTATTGACCTCCTAGGGGAGGACTTCAAAAGTTTGTCCGATTTCATTTAAATTTGGTACATAAAAATGATTAAACTCACGAATTTCGTAACAAAAAATTTGGCTCCCTCTTTTTGGGGGGCCTCTCCGAATGTATAGAAATCAATTTCTTTATTACTAATAACTACAAAATATTAAAAACTAAACCACTCAACCGATCGTTTCGAAATTTACACCGTCTCTTTGTCTCGAAGTCGTTTTAGTCTATTTTAAAAATTGAATGGCACCCTACCCAGAAACCCATCCCGGAAAGGACTGCCAAAGTTCTTCCAATTTCATTCAAATTTGATTCATGAAAAGAGGAAATGGATAAAAACACAAATTTGGTTTGGTTTGGAAACCTGTTTAAGGGCAGTCATGCCAGATTGAAAATTTAAAAATCCCTACAGCAAGCAAAAAATTTCCCTATTTTTCCCTATGTTATATAGATAATTTTCCCTACATTTTACCCTACATTTTTTTTTAAAAAAATACTGATATTTAGTTTTTTTTTTCAAATTTTTTAAATAAAAAATTGATTTTTCATGTTTTTTTATGATATCTTTTTTATTTTTATATATCAAAAAATTACAAATTTATTTTCAGTAACATTTAGATTTAGCATTAATTGTATAAAAAAAATAATCATTATTATTAATTTTATAAATTTTACTAAACAAAAAAAAAATCATTAAAAAAGTTAGGAACATATAGTCTCCTCAGAAATGAAACAACGTATGATACTTATACGTCATTATTAGATAATAGCACCATTCGATTCCTCGTACTTGATTTTATAAGTACAACTATTTTGCAATATTCTTAATGTTGATTAAAATGTGTTTTTTAGATGAAAATTTTACGTTACTTGATATTTTTCCATACATTTTTTTTAATTTTCAAATCTTTAAACTCAATTACTCGAAACTATACTTTTCATTATACATCGTTTTATTTCTGAGCAGACGATATATACTTTATAGTATTAATTATATAAAAAAATAAATATTGCATTTGTAATTATTAATATTTGCAATGAATTTAAGAAAAAAAATATTGGCCAACCAACATGATAAAAAATCCCTACATTTTTTAACATTTGAAAAATCTGTCGCTTTTTCCCTACAGTGTCTTTTTATGACATAATTTCCCTACATGTAGGGAATATTCCCTACGTCTGGCATCACTGTTTAAGGGAAGGATATCATTCGATTTCATACAATTTAAGTGTTGAATAAGTAGAAATGATAAATTTTAATTCTTTTTAGATATCTTCCTAAATTTATAAAATAACTAGCTCCTATAATTGTTCATCAATCTGACAACAAAAATTTCACTTAAAACGTGTGTTCCACAACAACGTGTGTGCGGGTACAGCTAGTAATATATATATATATATATATAAATATAATAATGTACATAATTATCGATAAAAAAATTTAGGTACATATTTTCCCTCTTATCTTTATAATTATCCCAATAATATATACATATTGTATACTTATAAAATACAATATTATAAAATATTTATCTTGTACTTACGTACATATGACATTTTTGACTGTGAATGACCATAAAACATATAATTTTAACTAAGTTAAAAAAATAAATAAATAAGCAATTGCAATTGGTGGAATGTATCGAACAATTTAGGAATTGAAGATCATATTTAAGAATTTACCATATTAATAAGTGTACACAAAATGTACACACAATTGTTTAAAATAAACTCATATAGGTTAATAAAATGTACGTATTATAAGTATATTAATAAAGATTTTGTGATAAACTTTATTCCTTTTTCCGTAAAAAATCAACTACAAGAATCGTAAGAAAATATTTTTCTTAGTTTCATGCTTTTATGCTATGATTGATAAGTTACTTTATGCTAGTCAACTAAGTATTTCATCAAGATACTACTGACTTTTTATTCAAATACTTATATTCATTAGCACAAGAGCACTAAATTTTTTTTTTTAATTCGTTGCAACCCCAATATTTATTAAATAAATTCAAGTTTCTGATATTACGCTAATATCAAACGTAATGTAATATACATATTTTACAAATTTATTTTGCATATCAGTTTATTGCATTTCCCATTTTTTTTTTTTTTGTTTAATTTATGACTTGAATTAAAATTTGGGCGCCGTATAATTTTGACGCCAAAAATCATGTAACACAGTGTAAAATTTAATGAAAACAATTTCAATTGCGCTTGTGAATTATTTTCAATAAAAAAATTGTGTATCTCGACCTAAAAAAAAACTATTTTAATTCAATAAAATAATTTTATTTTTTTATTATTGCTTTATGAATAATATACTACCGGCTTTTCAATGATAGTTGTCTATCTAAGTATAAAGGGCATTTACATTAAGATTTTCGACTTGAAAGAAGAGAAAGTTTCTTTTTATTATTAGTTTCAAAAAGTAATTAAAACCAGGGTTTCGAACCCGACCCGATGGGAAACCGAAACCTGAACCCGCTCCGGTTCAATGTTTTTTTTTTAAATTTTGTGAACCTGAACCTGAACCCGAACCCGAACCCACTAAAAAAATCGGTTCAGGTTCAATTTTTAACTGAAGTTTGTTTTAGCTCCACAAAAAGAGCATCTCTCGGAAGAATCATTAAAAAATATTTTACTTGTTCGTTTAAATGAATTTTTTTTTAAAAAATGAATAAAATAAAGAATAAAAAAAAAACACATTTTAAATTAAACACTTTATAGAATTTGAACCCGAACCCGAACCTGAACCGAACCCACTAAATTTTAAGGCATCGAACCCGAACCTGCACCCGTACCAAAAATTTTCGGGGTTCGAAACCCTGATTAAAAGTAATTTGAAATAATACAATTTTATCTTCAATTAGTTTAATATTAAGAATATAAAAAAATAGAATGAGAATATAAGATTAAAAAAATAAGAAAGAATGATTCCCTTTGTATTTAATTTTGTATTTAAATTATAACACACTTACCCCCTAGCCGCAAATCCCACTGACCAACCGCCCGCCCGCCGCCCTGCTGCCCCCTGCCCTGTGTGCTCACCTCACAAGATTACGCGGCCTTATTTCGTTTTTCAAAATGAAATAAGGCCGCGAAAAAATCCTCGCGGCCTTATTTCATTTTTCACTAAAGCCTATAATTTGACTTTGGTAACACTGCGACTATAAAGTTGAAAAATTTTCGATCCGTAAAAACTAATAGAAAAATAATAGAAAAAAAAAAAAAAAAATCTAAAGGAAAGCAAAGTTTGAACTGATTAAAATAATTAATTTAGTAAATTAAATAATTAATTTAATCCGTAATTATTGATTGGAGGGCGGGGTGATCGATTGGAATAAGTATTGAAATTGTTCACAGCACGCTGCCTACAGCACACTCAAGAACCTAACCTAAAAAACCTAATTAAACAAATAAATAATGAAAGGTAAGAATAAAAAAGTAAACGATAATTCTGATGAATCAACTACTTCGAATTGTGTAATCTGCAAATTCACAATCAATGATAAAATTGAAACATCAATTGAGTGTTCTACCTGTCTCAAGTGGATACACTCTGAATGTTCTTCGCTTACTGAAGAGGAGTTTGATCGTATGAACGATGATGAAGACACATCCTGGCGGTGTCGAAAATGTTCAGCGAAAAACTGCAAAACCACAAATGAAAAGATTCAATTTCTCTTTGAGGAATTAATAAGCAATATGGGTACAAATAAATTACTTAAAATGTTAACAAAAAAGTTTGAAGACATATCAACGAATTACCAACATCTTGACTCTAAGGTCAAACAATTAGAAGAAAAAAATCTGTCTCTCGAAACAACAGTATACCAACTTCAACTGGAAGTGAACGGGCTGAAACAACTTAACTTAGCGAATGAATTCATAATTAAAGGACTTCCACTAAATATTTCAAACTCCAACTCAAAAGGTGTTATTAGTACTATTGTTGACGCATCTGAGAAAAGTGGTGGTGAAATATTGGAAACTGACTTTCAGCATATCAGAATCAAAGCAAAAACACCGAGTGACATGGAAAATAATCGGACTCCAATATTTATCAAGCTGAAAGACGACAATAGTAGACATAAATTTTTCAAGTCTCTCGCTGGCCTAAGAAAAATACTAGGCAAAAATCTCCATGTTCATGATGTCCTCACATCGGAAAATCAAGACTTACTAAGGTATGCAAAAATTTTAAAGAGTCATAATTTTCAACGAATATATGTCAGAACAGGTATTATCTATGTAAAGCAGAATGATACAACAAAACCTATAGCAGTACGTTCAAAAGAAGATATTGATAACATAATTTATAGTATAATGAATAATAATGAAGCAAACAGCCCAGATGGTGTTTTAAGCGGAAAATCGAGTGACAGCGAGTAATTGGCATCATAAGTATTATTTAGTTTATTCCTTATTTTCTTTTCCTTTCTTTTCCTTATTCCTATAATTTTAATTTTTAACTTTAATTTTAAGATTAATTCTAGTTTTAAATGAATTTAATTCAAAACAAATATTTTGAAAATGTTTATAATTTTAGTAAGGATTATGATTCAAGGAGAGACCGCATGATTAACATCCTGTCAATGAACTGTCATAGTATATCTTCTATTAATAGATTTAATCAATTTCTTAACTTTCTAACGGAACTTCCCAACTTACCTAGCATAATCTGTCTCCAGGAAACATGGATATCTCAAGAAAATATACAATTATATAAAATACCTGGTTATAAAGGGGAATTTTCTCACCGTTCTGATGGTTATGGTGGGGTATGTATCTTTGTACATGAGTCTATTGAATTTAAGCTAATTGGAAATAAACATGGAAACCTTAACTACATTGAAATTCAGCTGACGACTCTGAAATTCAATGGGAAATCTTTAGGGCTCTTAGCATATTATCGACCACCACATGTTCCGTGGAATGAACTAATTGAAATCATAACTAATAAAATAAGAACACATACACAACATCCTATTATTCTATTAGGGGATTCAAACATTAACATAAATACAGAAACGATTCAATCAGAAGAATTCTTTTCCAGGTTCAGGAGATGTTGAGAGTTAGGAAATGATTAAAAGCAGAGAAAAAATTGTGTTTTCCTTGATATTAAATTGGTCTGGTGATCTCCTTGAATCAACCTTACCAGTTAATCAACCTTACCAGTCAATTAACTTTATCTTTATCTGTTGAGTAATTTTTATATCTATGGATCAATCCTGTTTCGCTAATTTTTATTTACCTTAGACTACAAATTGAATTAAAATCAAATTTATCTTCATAGCAAATAGCTAGTAAATTTTAGATACATATATTACATATAAAAAAAAAAAAAAAAAAAAAAATAAATAAATTTAGAATGTGAAAGTCGCAGTAAGAAACCTTTAAGAAACCTTTAAGAAACCTTTAAGAAACTTAAAAAGAAACTTAATAAAAAAAAAAAATTGTTGATAAGAAATATGATAAGAATTGTTATTAAATAGTAAATAAAATACTTTAGAAAATACTTTAGATACCTGCTCCTATAATGCTATAAGCGATGGAGCAATAAATATTGTTAAGTTCTAACAAGTATGCATAGATAAAAGACATATTATTCTTAATATAATTATATTTATATAAATGAATGTAAGAACGAAATTTATAAAAATAATTTTCAATAAACAATATTAATAAAAAAAAAAAAAAAAAAAATATAATAGATACATATTATTAGTAAAAAAAATTTTTTTGAAGCAATTATTTTGTTAAAAAAAGATTTTCGTTTTTAATCATAGAATTATAGTTATTTAACATCAATTATTAATTAGTTTTTTTTTTAATTTTTATTTGATAGTACAATTGTTTTAACAATCTTCTGCTTAGCCTGCTTAATTGTAGTAACAGCTCAAGATGAAAATTCTAAACGTCCGGGTGGTATATTATTACGTAGACCTGGAGCTAGACCTATTGCGAAAGCAACATCAACAACACAAGCACCTAAAGATGAAGAGAAAAGTTTAGATGATGAATATGAAGATGAAGAGCCATTAGATGAAGAAGGTACTTTAAGAAATGATTTGCTTATATATACTTGAATATATCATACAGAAAAAAACAATAAATTATAAGATTACATTGTATCAATCTAAGTATATCTGTAAATATGCACCATATGCACATATAAAATTAAATGTTAGTTTGTATAACTTAATGATTCAAAAATTAAATGTTAATTTGTATAACTAAATGATTCAAAAATTATGAATCAATTGTTAGGTTTAAATTTTACTACATATCTCCCTTATAACGAAGAATTGAAACATTCGAAGACTATTCATCTGAGGTAGTGGGGTATCAAACAAAAAAAAAAAATTAAAAGCTCAAGAGTGGTTTAATAATCCATTAGTTTTTTTTTAATTCTCTAAATTACTTAAAAAAAATATTTTTTGAATTATCCAAATAGTTTCAAGCTGTGGAACTCATTAAAATGTCACAATTATTTTAGGTAAAGACCAGAATGAGAATGGGGCTTCAACTACAACGACAACAACAGAACCACCCAAAAAAATTGGTCCTATTATTCGTCCATTTCGTAGCAATGATGATTTATTGAATGCTTTAAAACGCCGTCAACAGAACTCCAAAAAAGGAATCTATAAAGGTATAGTATATTATACGATAATACGTACAACTATAATAATACATTTTCACTATTGTTTTCTGTTTTAGTTGAAAAACTAGTTCCCAAAGTTAATGAAGATGAAAAAATAGAGAAAGAAGAGCCTTCACCACCAGCAAATCTACCTTCCAAATCAGCTGGTTAATATTTACTAAATTAAATTAATTTTTTTATTTTATATTTTTGAATTAATTTATTTTACTTAGGACCCAGACGTAACAAATTTTCAAAGTCATTGAAGCCAAAAGAAGCTCAAACATCACAAGATGATGTCGAATTAAATGAACAGCCATCCAGTCCAGTTGTAAAAAGACCAGCACGATTCAACTTGAAGACAAGAATTAATTAATTTTTTTTAAAACCAATATACTTATTTACTATTTGGCATATATATTTTCTACCAAAATCCTAGGCATCATATTAACCTAATCGAAACTTAATCGATTAATTATTTTTGGCAATATTCTCAATACTAACTTATTCAAAAATATTTTAAAGCCAAGAATATATTTCGACAAGCTGTTAATTTATATACAAAATTATATCACAAAATGTGGAAAAAATTAGTTTATTTGTCGTATATTTGCTTTGAATCCTAAAATTTAAGAATAATTTGTAACAGAACTTTTTCGTCATCCTAGTTTTGGTAATTTTTATTAGCCAGTAGTACAATTTCAATTAAAACTAGAATTTGTTTTGTAAATACTAATTTTTTTATTTATGACAACTCTGTACGTCGCTGGTAAAATGAAGATGTTTTTTTTAATCGCAAAATATTTTTGTTAATATTTCTCATTTAGTCATTTTACTTGCAATTTGTAAATAAGCCATTAGTAACAAAAAATTATACAACGCTCTTGCTTCTACCATTAACAGAGCAGATAAGTAGGCACCTACATAAATAATGTTTGCATCTAAATTGAGGCAAATATTTTTTATTCTTAATTTTTTGACTGTCCTGTAATAAAATGATTTTGGTTCTTAAAAACCATAGTTGTCGCAACTTAGTGGTTTTTTATAATAAGCCATTTTGAATTTTGATCAAATGCATATTTTTAATTTTTTTATTTTCTATGAAAAAAGTGATTTTAAAAATTCTTATTTTAATTTTAAGTTGAGATAAATTAATAAATAGTTTAAAGACATGTTTTTGATTTTTTTATCAGTCTTTTTCGAAACTAAACTGTTATTCATACAATCTCGAGGATAACGGATACTGGAAACAGTGTAAAATAGTATCAGTTACAAAAATAGTGTAATTGCAACTAAAGTACATTAAATTATCACACGAAATTTAAAAGATAAAAAAGATATTTTGAAGCAAGTCTCATCAGAATTAAAGTAATGAACCTCCTAAAATAATCGTAAATTATTTTAAAAACTTTGTAAAAATTAAATTTTATTCCTATTGTTAATTATTAAATTTTTTAACCCAAAAACATTTCTTCAAAATTATTTAAATGCAGTATTTGTTAAAAATTAATTCTTTAAAATCAAACTTTGCTGAAAATATTTTTTTCTTCTAAATGTAAAATTACAATTTTTTTTCATAAAAATTTTATTTTTGTTAACGAAATTAAATTATAAACAGAAAACTTTTATAACTAATATTCGTTTATGATATAATTTCTTTTTAATAATTATTTTGAAATTCACTAAAAGTATTTCAACCAGGGTAACATAACAATCCAATAGTGAAAAGATTATCTATTTTATCGAGTTATCACAATTTGGGTAAAAATTAGGAAAATAATATGCTCATGTTGGAATTACAATTCACAAATAATTGTTATAGAAAGTTTAGAAATTCAGTAATTAAATTTTTATTTATTGAAAATTGAAGGTCGATTAATAAACTTTTACATCGTCAACAAAAATGCTTCACATCACAATACATTGTTTAAATTAAATCAAATGTTCAGAACTACAAAAATGGTTTCTACTTCAGTAAATTTTCCATTCATACGGTACAATAAAAAAAATAGAATCCTTAATTTTTGGTACAATAAATTTATTTATTTATTCATTAGATATTTTATCTTCATGCTGTTTTTTAGCAAAATCCAAAAATATTTGTTCCAATGTTGTTTGACTTATTGAATAATCTTCAATATTTAATTGCTCCTTGTTTCGCTCCATTAAACCAAAAATACTTGACCATTTTATACTAGCCAATGGAATGTAGAATGTTAAAATCCCCAAATATTGTTCTCTAAAAAATTGAATTGTTCATTTATTTTTATTATATACAAAATTAATTTTTATTACAACCATCGTTATCATAAAAAAAAATTAAACTTACTTTAATTCAGCATCTGGAAATTTGGTCAGAATAAAGTTTCGGACACTTTCTACATTTTCAGGTATATCTTCATTTTCAACTTCTTCAAGTTTCGTAAAAGTAGAAGTATTCCTTAAAAAAATAATTTTTTAAATTTCTTAAATATTATAGATAAATTTAAAAATTAAGAAATATTTTTTTTTTTTTGTATTAAAGTTACCAAATCACTAGGTGGGATACATTTTATACTTAAAGAACTATGGATTTGGTAATGGGGGCAGGAAGTTTAGACATAAAATTCCATAAACGTAACATTAAGTAGGTATATTGATTTTTTGTGGTAATTATTTTTAATTTTTTTTTTGATTAAAGTTACCAAATCACTAGGTGGGATACATTTATACTTAAAGAACTATGGATTTGGTAATGGGGACAGGAAGTTTAGACGGGATTAAAAAAAGGGACAGTTAGGAGGTAATCATTTACTCTTCTTAAAGCGGCGCAAGTCGTAAATCAAACGTCCGCCAGCTGTCGGGAACAATTTTGATGGGAGAACATTTCACATTCTCGAGGTGCGAACTGAAAACGAATCTCGTTCTATCATATCTGGGAATTTTGACGGAATATGGGCGTGATGTTGAGGCGGTGCATGTTTGACGTAGGGCCTTTACTTCCAGGGAACATGTATCCGTTCCAACAAGATATTTATAAAAAATGGAAAGTGCGCCTACATTGCGACGGTGATTAAGTGATGTTAAAGAACTGGTGGTTTGGTGATTGTTTATCAATCTAATAGCCTTCTCTGAACTTTTTCCAGGTACTCAAGGTGGGGTTTAGTAGCACCAGCCCACTTATGTGAATTATATTCTAATTTCGGTCCTATGTAGGATTTGTAAATGTTTAAGAGATTAGAGGAGGAAAAGTATTGTTTACATCTTTTAAGAAAACCAAAACATTTCGCTGCGTTTTTTGCCGTTTCGAAAATATGAACTTTCCAGCTCAGATCTGAAGTTATTTTCGAGCCTAAAATGTCAAGGTTTCCAGATTTGCCAATACTTTCACCTTGAAAAGAAAATTGGGGATCAAAAGTTGACAGCTTTCTAGGAATTAAACAGCACCGTTTTTGATGCGTTAAAAGGTCTTGATTTATGCTTCTTTGCAGGAAATTACGTTTAGTAGTAAAAGCATTCGAAGATGCGGATTTCCTATTAATAAAATCGTAGCATACTACCAATTTACTATCGTCGGCGAAGCTGTGGATGGGGTTGAGTGTTGATTACAGAAGATCGTTGATGAAAATTGAAAAGAGGGTTGGGGAGAGAAAAAACCTACACCGGAGTTGATGTTGAAAATGTGTGACTGGTACCCATCAACAACAGCACGAATAGAACGGCCAGACAAAAAATTGCTGATCCAATTGACTTTGGAAGAATAGAAGTAAGCGCAATGGGCCTGTAGTTAGAGGGATCGCATTTATCGCCTTTTTTTGGAATAGGTTGAACATGCACAACTTTCCACTTGGTGGGGTAAATGCCAAGTGAGTATGAAAGGTAGAAAAGGTTGCACAGAGGTTTAGCTAAAACAGAGGCAGTATGTTTTAGGACCACAGCCGGAATATCATCACGGCCAGTTGATTTTTTCACATTCAGATTTTTTAGAGCTTTTAAAACAGCTAAAGAAATACATAAAAAAAAATAACAAAAGAAATATGTACATATAATAATACATATGTTTGCTCAAAGTTTATGTGTTTAATTTTTAGTACAAAAACATAAAAAAATGTGATAATGCGATCTAAAAGATTTTAATTATAAATCTAAGTTATTATTACTTATAATCTAAATTGTATTATTGTAAATTGAAGTTATCATCAAATTTTATTACTGCTTTATCTATTAGCTACCCAGATGAGCCACAGAGCCTATCAATCAAAACTTTTGTTTTGTTTTAATCCTAACAGAATAATCTTTAAGTTTCCTATATGAATTTTTAAATATTTTCATACATTTGGGCTTGAAATTTATGTCGGCTGCTTGAATTTATAATTAAATTTTTGGCACTTTGTTAAAATTTCTTTTGATTTTTTTCTTCTCTTTAATCAGAATTATTTTTCACAAATGTGCAAGTAAAAATACAAGCTCTCTGCTGCTAATATTCCAATCTATGATTCGAGGTTTTAAAACAAAAAAAACGGACAAAGAAGATTGTTTTGAAATTTACACCAATATTTTATAATTTCCCAACACCTAATCAACAATTCAATATCAAAAAGTTTAAAAACAATAACCATCTTAAAAAAAAAATTATAATAATCAAGTGGAAAAGTGTGTACAAAACCTTAAGACTTACCTTCGAATTCTAAGATTCGTGGTATTATTGTTATTTTGAATTACTTGAACATCTACAAGCTCTGGACTATTATCACAACGTTTTACAATAAATTTTATAAAATAGAATAAGTGTGTACTCCACAAAAATGTTTACTAATTTTTTTTTAAGTGTACTACATATTAAAGAAAATCTTCTACAATGTACTACATTCAAATGTACTACATATTAAAGAAAATCTTTTTAACTGTTTTTTATTTCTTCAAGCACAGAAATGTATGTTAACATTTTCCGAGACCAGAAGGCCGTTTCTTGTACAAGATAATCTTTTTCGAGAAAAAAACTCACGTTTGTGGATTGCTCTGACGCTTCAGTTTAATTCTTAAAACTAAACCTTTAGAATATTTATTTTTCAAATGTTGAAGTGAGCCAATGCACTTGAATTCACCATTCACCATTATAACTAGGCGAGAACAAAGTGCTTCGCACTCTTCCATACTGTGTGAAGTTAATATAATCGACTTCCCAGCGTCTCTAATCCGACAAATTAAATTCCAAAGTTGTCGTCTAGATCCTGGATCCATTCCAGTTGTTGGCTCATCCAAAAATATCACAGAAGGATTTCCTAATAAAGCTATTGATGTACTTAATTTCCGCTTATTACCTCCACTATAAGTTTTAGCCGGTTTATCTAAATGCTTAGTGTAGCCTAAAGCCTTTGCCATATTATTCGTAATTTGGTTGATTCGATTTTCAGGTATTCCTCTTATTAAACAAAAAATTTTTAATAGTTCTCGACCTGTCAAATCTTCTAATAAAGCATCAAATTGAGGACAGTATCCGATTCTACGATAAACTTTATTCATTTCCTTTTTGAGATTCATACCCTTCACAAAAACAGCACCGTAAGTAATTCGCTCGTCACCAGTCATCATTTTAAATGTTGTGGTCTTCCCAGCTCCATTTACACCAAGTAAGCCAAAACATTCAGAGCTGAAAGAAACAAAGAAACAGCTAAAATATTTAAAAACAGCTAAAATAATAATAAATTAAAATGATCGAATTTTTTTATTGATTCTGTGGCGTCAATAACAATCATTTTCTAGAAAATTTTACTTACTGCCTGATACCAGCAAAAAGATTATTCACTGCCAAGAATTTTCCATAATATTTTGTAACACCGTACAAAATTAAATTTTCTTGTTTTAGTTCAGATGCAGATAATGATTTGATCCTGTTTTGTTCTTGTTTCACATCTTCGTCAACATCTGGGCTTTTGAACGTATTAGTTGTGAGTGGCGGACTATAAAGTGGATTTTGATTATTTTTTTTATTTTTTTCAATGTTGAAAAAAACTTACATGCTCTTCAAATAATCAAGTAGACCAAATTCTTTTATTAGTAAAATAAGGAAATATATAAGAAAGGCTGCAAGAAAATACGTTATATTAGCCAAAATTCCAGGATCTTCCCATTGAAAATAATCAGCAACACAACAGTCGTTGATTGCGAATTTACATAATGCTTCCACAGAACAAAAAGGAACCGTATTTTCTTCCGAGTATTCACACATTTCGTTACAAATTTTTGTAGTCTTAGCAATTGTGTTCAAATTCATTACGCCTTTAGCTAATGAGTAACTCGGCAGTATAAGAAAAACATAGTTACATATCCTGGCATCATCTTCTAAATTTGGAACAAGTTTCATAATCAACAGAACAACTACAACTAATGGCTTGCCTAAAATATTTATATTTAGTCATAGAATAATTAGTATAAAGAAAGGCTATTAATGGTGTGGTAAGAAAATGTGTTGAACATTTATTATAAAAATTATAATAAATGTTCACATTTATTATAATTTTTATAATCATAGAAGTTTTTATGAATCAAGTAACATTTATTTATTTGTCAGATTAACTTGAATATTTTTTTTTTTTAAATCAACTCTTCTTTTCAATTTGCTGTTCAGGATAGTTCATTTTTTAATATTTCGTAAAACTTAATTTTTCATATAATAAATAAAAACTAAATTACATTACAAATTGATTTCTTTTATTTAATAAATCCAAAAAAATGTACCCCCTCTAGAACTAAAATTAGTTTCCGATTGCAATATTCCCCTTTTGTTAAAACTTTTTTCGTATAAACGGAAAACTATGATATGGTTTTTTCGTGGTGAAAGTGAGTGGTGAAAACTTGGGGGTGTACATTTTGACAGTTAAACAACAACAACTTTGACTTCCTTATTGTTTTCCTTTTCTTAAGGAAAAAAAAATCAATTGCCAGGCTGATTTTAGTGGAACCATAGGACTAGAACTATGGAAAAAAACTTTCTATTTAGCTATGAAAAAAAAAAAAATAATAATAAAAAAAAAGGCGTAACTGCAGTTTACGTGACCCACTCAGATTCGGCTGAAACTTGGAGGGAGGGTAGAGGCGGTGCCCAAACTTCCAAAACTGAAATGAGTTCTTGGGGCTAAGGCCCCGTTTCGGAGATACGGCCCCCCCTAAAGTTTTCATACATTTTTGTATGGGAAATTTTTGTTTTTTTTGCCCGATTGGCCCTATTTTTTGGAAAAGGATAAAGGGGGTGCCCCAAAACAAGAGGGGGTGCCCCAAAACAAGAGGGGGTGGGGGGCGGCGGACGGGCGGTCTGGTGGCTGGCGCCACAAATCCCACTGACCAACCACCAGACCGCCCGCCCGCCACCCCCCACCCCCTCTTGTTTTGGGACACTCCTTACACTCTCTACAAAAAAATGGGGCAAATCGAGCAAAAAAAAAAAAATTACCCATACAAAATGTATGAAAACTTTGGGAGGCCGTATCTCCATAACGGTGCCTTTGCCCCAAGAACTGATTTCAGTTTTGGAAGTTTGGGCACCGCCTCTATCCCCCCCGAAGCTTCAGTCGATTCTGTGTGGGTCTCGTAAACTGCAGTTTAGCCAAAAAAAATTTGGATAGAAAGGGTGGAAGTACGTCGCAATATTTTATTGAATTTGATTCATACAAATAAGACTTGTTATCCGATAAAACTGTGACTCATAAAATCTTAGCGAAGAATTATTTAAATTTTTTTTTCATAAGAAATTAAAAAACTTTGAAAATAAAACACACATGTAACACATAATAATGTATTTTTAAAATTGTAATAATGTAATTGAAATAACAAATCCATTTTATATTTTTGGTTCAACATTTTTTCATTTATAAATATATATGTATATATATGTATATATATATATATATACATATAAGTTTCGTTTCTGATTTCAGTGTAACCGGGTGTTTTTCGGTCTTTGTTTAATCTTTTTTTTTTAATTTAAAATTGTTTGATTTGAAATTAATTTAAAATTGTTTGATTTTTAATTTTAATTTAAAATTGTTTGATTTTTTTTTTAAATAATAATTATAATACTAATAATATTAATTTTTATTTTTTTTTTTCTTCTCTATTTCATTTAATTTGGTGTAGAAAAAAAATAAATGTAAAGAAAAAAAAAGAGGACAAAAAATTATTGTTCTTTTTTTTTAAAGTAATTCGGTATATATTTGTTTGTTTTTTTGTTGTCTTTTTGGTTTATACCAATAACTTTTTTTTGTGTTGTAGTAAACTTTTATTTTGAAACTTTTTTTTTTTTGGAACACTTGCTGATTGTTGGTGTTTAATTTTGTTAAAAATGAATTTTAAATGTGATTTTGCTAAATGCGTTGCTGTGTCTCAACAACCTATGTGGGTTTGCGGAGGCACTTGTAAACGTTCATTTCACATGATTTGTATTGGCCTGAACGGCCGTATTTTGGATAAGTTGAAGCGTTCTGACCACGGATCATTACAATGGTTTTGTGATGATTGTAAAAAACTCTCTGTGTCTTCCCTCTGTGCTCAGTTAAAAAGGCTTCATCTTGACTTTCAAAAATTGCAAAAGGTCTTTGCTTCTTTGTCCACTTCGTTGGAACTAGTTTCAGCGGATGTGATAAAACTGAACAACTTTTCCGAACCTCCTCATGATGACTCTCAAGATTCATCCAACTCTTTCATTGTTAATGAGGAGTCTCATCATATTTCTAGAATTAATTCTACTTTGATTCCGACTTTCGTTGGTTTTCAACCTGATTCTGGACAATCTAATACAACCAATCATAGTTTTCAGGTTCCTTCAACTAACACTACTTTCTTGCGCCCTATTCATATCTTACCACCTCATCAGGGTTCCATAAATAGTTCTTTCTTGAACCCAATTTCAAATAATCCAGTTCAGGTTTTACCACCATTTCAGGGTACACCCTCTCAACAGATCACAATCCCGTCTCAGTCTCCCTCACTCACAGATATTCCTCCTAATTTATCATCAAGTAATGTTGTTCATCTTAAATCGCCTGCTAAATCAGCAGAACCTCAAATTAAACCTCCTCACATAACTAATAACCTCAATCCAAGTAGATCCAAGTAGATGTCTTCAAGTAATACCTCCTCCTAGGCCTTCCATAATTAATAACCTCAATCCAAGTAGATGTCTTCAAGTAATACCTCCTCCTAGGCCGATATTTATTTCAAGATTAGCGCCTGACGATGTTATCAATTACATAAAAGGTAAATCCACCCTTAACGTTGAAAACATCAAATGTGTCAAAATAAGTAAAATGACAAGTGCAGTTTCATCTTTTAAATTACACATTCCTAATGACATATCCGAAACTCTATTGTCGCAAGATTTCTGGCCTAAAATGGTGTTCGCATTAGGAGAATATTAGTGGAATATGCTGTTATCCGGAATATTTCAGGAATATGAACTGGATTTTTCATATAAAAAATATTCCGGAATATGTATATTCCACTTTCATATTCTAGTTTGTCAGGGTTAGAATTCTACATTTCTAGTTATTTTCACTCATTTTTTTAAATTTTGTTATAGTTGGCAACAATTTTTTTGTCAAATTCGAGTCAAAATGAAAAAAAAAACAAAATAAAATTGATAACAAGCGAGATAAAAAGTCAAAATTTTCAACAACAAAAACTTTTTCTCTTTCTCAATTTTTTTTTTCACACCATCAAATTCCAGTTCTCATCAAATTTTGTAATGCGAACGGCAATTTGTTTTCCGGAATATAAGTGGAATTTAAATTATAATGCGAACAAGGTATAAGGACACTTTCATTAAACTTTTCAAAAATCGCAAACCACGGCAAAATGAACATGCTCATTCTCAAAAAAACTAGAAAAACTGTCCCTTTACTATCAAAATGTAAGGGGACTCCGTTCTAAGTGTAAGACTATTTTTCTTAATTTTGAAACATTTAATTTTGACATTTATGCCTTAACGGAGACTTGGCTTTATAAAGGCATTCTTAATAACGAACTTTTTTCTCCCTGCTTTCAAATTTTTCGAAAAGATCGTTACCCCAATGTTGAGGGTGACAGCTCCGATGTTCCGAAAGGTGGTGGAGCTCTTATAGCGACACGTTCTCACCTTGATGTCACTCAGATTTCTCTGCCTTCTTATACTCTCATTGATGCCGTTGCGATTAAACTGAAGACTTCTTGTAAATCTATTTTCATTTTGAATATTTATATTAGTCCTAATAACACTTCTGGTTACGAAGAGGTTTTAAATGCTATTAATTTTGTCTCTGATATTCTATCTGAAACTGATGAATTTTTACTTTTGGGTGATTTCAATTTACCTAATTTGAGATGGGTTGAGTCTGATGAGGGTGACTACCTAATTTCCACAACACCCTCCTCATGTTTGGAGATTGACTTTCTTGATGCTGTTTCATCAGCTCCTCTCTTTCAAATTTCTAAAGTCAAAAATTTTATGAACAGACAGTTGGACCTCATTTTCTTTTCTGATCCAACTAATTGCACTGTTCAAGAAAGTGCAAATTTTTTGGTTGAAATTGATAGATTTCACCCTCCTATTAATTTTATATTTAGTGTTGTTGAGTCCAATGAAATAATTCCGCAAAGCTCTTCAGAGTTCAATTTTAGGAAAACTGATTTCATTAGACTCAATAGTTACCTCAGCCAGGCTGACTTTTCATTCCTTGATGATGTGGATTTGGACTTGGACTCGATGGTTGACTCTTTTTATGAAATTCTTTTCAATGGTTTTTCATTATCATGTCCACTTTTTACTAGAAGGGATATGAGATCTTGTTCCCCTCCCTGGTTTAATAGAGAATTAAAAGCTCTAAGAAACAGGAAGAATAAGGCTTGGAAAAAATTTTTATTAACCGGAAGTGAGGTCGACCATGAGACTTTTCAATGTTTATTGGGTGAGTTCCGAATCTTGTTTGAGTCTCAATATGAGGATTATTTAAACAAGACAAAGCTTGACATATTGAAGGATCCTAAAAGATTCTTTAGTTTTATTAATTCTAAGAAGAAAGGGGATAGTTATCCTCAAACTCTTAGTTTCTTGAATACCTCTTCCAATGATGACCTAACTGTAGCTAATTTTTTTGCTAACCATTTTTCCAGTTCTTTTTCTGACTCAAACTTCAATGTTGATACTGCCTATTTCAGTTATTTAAACAATTGTCCGCAAACTTCTATGACCGCAATATCCATTGAAGTGAATGAACTATTCAAGTTTTTATCTAAACTTCAAGATGGTGTCCCACCGATGGTCCGATGGCCTGATGGTGTCCCACCGATTATCTTGAAAAATTGTGCTTCTACTTTATGTAATCCTCTATCTATTATTTTTAATAGATCTTTATTAACCGGCTACTTTCCTAAAGTCTGGAAGCATTCATTTATCATAGCCGTTTTCAAGAAAGGGTGCCGAGCTGACGTTTTAAATTATCGTCCAATAGCTAAAATTTCTTCAATTCCTAAGCTTTTTGAAGCTGTCATTTCTGAAGATATACATTTTTATTGTAAGAGTTTTATTACTGATAATCAGCATGGGTTTCTTATGGGTAGGTCTACTACTACTAATCTCATAGAAGTTACTTCAGCTTATAGGGATAACATGGAGAAGGGTTATCAGACTGATTCTGTATACACGGATTTTAGCAAAGCATTCGATGTTCTTCCTCATCAGATTATTTTATTTAAATTGGCTGCGTATGGTTTTCCACCTTCTTTTATTGAGTGGAAAAAATCTTGGCTTGGTCCTCGTGATTATCAAGTCAAATTTCGCTCTGCTACATCTACAACATACACAGCTACTTCTGGAGTGCCTCAAGGTAGCCATCTTGGTCCACTTGATTTCGTAATCGCTATTAATGATGTTTCACTCATCATTTCCTATAGCGATCACAACATTTATGCCGATGATATGAAAATTTTTAAAAAAATCGCTAGTCCTTCAGACTGCAATCTTTTACAAACTGACCTTAATAGCTTTGGCCTTTGGTGTATTAAGAATAATCTTCTTCTTAATGTTTCTAAGTGTCAAAATATTTCATTTTCAAGGAAAAGAGATCCTATTAATTTTCAATATACACTTAATAATATTCTTATTCCCAGAGTCAATGAAGTTAGAGATCTCGGCATTTTATGTGATTACCAATTGACATTTAAACCACATGTAAATTCAATTGTTAATAAAGCAAATTCCACTCTAGGTTTTATTAAACGTTGGTCAAGAGAGTTCTGTGACCCATTTATAACCAGATTTCTTTTTACATCTCTTGTAAGACCATTGTTAGAATATGCCTCTCAAGTATGGTCACCCTTTTTTTCTGTCGACATCAATAGAGTCGAATCCGTTCAAAAAAATTTTCTTAGATTTGCATTAAGGCATCTTCCTTGGGAGGATAACTTAATCCTTCCAGCGTACACAGAACGATTAAATCTCATTAAACTTGAATCTCTTCAAGACAGACGTGAATTTGCAGATGTTGTTTTCATTCATCAAATTATTATTGGTGAAATTATTTCTCCTTTTATTCTAGAGAAGATCAACTTTCGAGTTAATACCAGAAGCCTCCGAACTTCTAACTTATTTGAAGTTGCTTACCATAGAACCGAATATGGATGCAATGATCCCATTTCTCGAATGCTTGCTTTTGCTAATAAAAACCATCATGTTTTTGACCTTAATATCTCTAAGGCATCCCTTAAAGCTGGTTTAAAGGCTAATTATTTTTTTACTAATAACATTGGAAGACTTTAATTAATATTTAAATTTTCTGTATATCCGAAGCCAAAGGAAGTGGTAGACATAATTCTTCTAATTATTATTTTTATTTTATTTTTTAAATTTAAATTATCGTTTCAACATACAAACGTACCCTGACGAAGTAATGTAAGACAATATATATTTCATATATTATCTGAAGCCGATAGGTCGTTGTATGCTGATTGTTTTTAATTTGAGTAATTTTATTTTTTTTTTTTGATTCATTTTGAATCTTCATGAAATGTCTTAGTTGACGCCGGAGGAAGTAGTAGGATATTTTCCACTAATTCTTCTTCTTCTTCTTATTATATTTTTAATTTTTTTAATTTACTCTTTCTTCTTATATTTACTCTCTTTTTTTAAAAAAATTTTACTATTGAAACTATTCTTTGTGTTATGTTATATGTCACTAGTGATTTCGTTGTTTATCAGAAACGAGACTTGTATATATATGTATATATTTGTATATATATGTATATATATGTATATATATGTATATATATGTATATATATGTATATATATGTATATATATATATATATATAAATAATTTTTTTTTTTTTTAACGAACAAAAATCTAACATTATTCGTTTTTGAAATGAGACATCTTCAAAAAACGATGTCTTGAATCATTTTTATGAAGTTCAATATTTTTTATTTTAGCTTCATTAAATAATTTTAAATTCGTATAAATTTTAATAAAGTCTTTGATAACTAATAATTTATGATTCTCGGAATCATTTAAAATTCGTAGATGATTTTTAAAAGTTAATAAAATTCTGTCAAAATCTAAATTATTTAAAATAAAATTTGAAATTTAAAAAAAAATATTTTTTTGAAATAACTCATTTTTTGAGCGTAAGGTAGCTAAAATTTGTTCTATTTGCTTATCTAATTTAACAAAATCTTTCCTTGGATTTCTCAGATGAAATTTGGTTTTATTGGCAATAAATAATGACTCACATTTTTCTTCAAGTTCAATAAGGTTCTTACATGTATCACATTTTAAATTTTGTATCAATTTATTTTCACTCCAACCACGATTTATTTACCGTTATGTTCAAATAACATTAAAAAATAACGAGCCATATTTTCTGCGGCTGGCGCGGCGCGAAGAACGGCGCGAATAACGGCGCGATGAGCGTGTCATTAATTGTAAGCAATTAAATAACATAGTCGGCTGTATATTTTAATAAATTGAAGCTTACATATACCCTTTCTAGGCAAATAAAAAAAATTTTTTTTAGTTTTTTTTTTTCATTCACAACAACAATTTCAATACATTTTTCCATATATATGTTTTTCCATATATATATATATATATATATAATTCTAGTTCCGATGAGTGGAACTTTTAATGTTGATTAAGACACAAAATCTACAACTATAATTAATATAATACAATAAAAATCAAACCTGTTAGAAAATTTACAAAAAAAATTGCTGCAAATCCATTAAAAGGTTTATGAAATAGCAGCGAAAACAAATAGGTAAATGGTAATATGGCAAATCCAAACAAAATTAAGATTAAAAATGTTCGACCTATAAAAAAAAAAAAGTGCAAAAAATGCGATATAAAGTTCATTTTATTGTAGAAACAAATTTTATTTTACCAAGTTCTGCAAATGTTCTGTAGCCTTCTGATTGAAAACATGCCAAAGTTATTAAGAAAATAAGTGATGTTACTAAAAAAGAAGCCATGTCACCAATAAAATGTCCGAACCAAAACAGCAATATCCTCACACCACTAACAAATTGTAATAACTTAGCCCTACTTTCACGTTCTTTAATCAAAAACATAATATAAAATGCACAGACGAATGAAATACAAGTGCTGATGTCAGGTTTCATAAATTCATTAAAGCTTGACTTATCAAATGTGTTTAAGTCGTTTAAGAGAGTTTCACCCGAATATGGCAAGGGGTCATTTGTTACTTCAATGCTATAGTTTTTACCATTAAAATGTCTAAAAGAAATATGTATAAAAAAAAAATGATATATGTTAAAAGGTAACATTTAAAAATGAAAAATTAAGGATTGAACCAGAAACTATATATGTAATAAAGACAAATCATTATATGAACAAATTTTGGAAATCAACCTTATATTTTTTCATAATAAACATTGACGGATACCCAACATCACTCTTTTCACACTTAGCTTATACAAAAATAAACAAATACAAAACAAACAGAAAGAAAAAATTCTGGTTGCGTTTCTTTTGTCGGAGGATTGAGCGAGAAAGAAGAGAAAAAATAAAAAAAAACTAAAAGTGGGTATATCCAATGTTTAAATAGTTAATCAACAACAGATTTCCCTGCCGACGGATTTTACCTTGTCGAGGTGGTGGGTAGTGTTGCCAGGTTTTGAAAACTCAAAAGGAGGACATGCACATGATGAAAAAAAAACTCATTTAAACTAAAACAATTCATTTATTACATGAGTAGTAGCACCAGTCATGCTTTCCTGCCGGTTCGCACAAATCGTTTAGTCTAAATCTTATGGTTCGTGGGGGATGCCTTAAGATCAAGTGACATAAAGTCAATTGATTCTTATTGTTCTATGAATGAATTGTAAAACAATAAAACAAATTTTGCCTTTTCTCAAAAAAAATATTTCTTTTTCCCAAAAATTTGGTCTTTTCCAAAAAATTGTATTTCTTCCTGAACTTTTTAATTTTAAATTATTTCTAAGAATGAATTGTAAAACAATAAAACAAATTTTGCATTTTCTCAAAAAAATATTTCTTTTTCCGAAAAATTTGGCATTTTCCAAAAAATTGTATTTCTTCCTGAACTTTTTAATTTTAAATTATTTCTAAGAATGAATTGTAAAACAATAAAACAAATTTTGCCCTTTCTCAAAAAAATATTTCTTTTTCCGAAAAATTTGACCTTTTCCAAAAAATTGTATTTCTTCCTGAACTTTTTAATTTTAAGTTATTTTCGACATTACTTAATTTTTATAATTTTAAGTTATTTTTCGACATTAATACATTATTCGATTTAATTTCGTTATGAACGAATATCGATTTTTTATGCGTGAGGTGCGGGTGGAAAAGGCCAAATTTTTCGGAAAAAGAAAACTTTTTTTGGGATTGTCAATTGACTTTATGTGTTCTTCTAAAATATGACTTAAAATCAAGATCTAAAGTGACATAAAGTCAATTGACCTTATGTCACATTTTAGAAAAAGACATAAAATCAATTGACTTTTTGTCGTTTTGAAAGTGACTTACAATCTATTTATTGAACATTATCAAAAAAATATATCTTGACTTTATGTCACTTTTAATTTTTTTTTTGCAAAGCGACATAAAGTCATTTGACTTTAGGTCACTTTAAATCTTGACTTTATGTATCATTTTAGAAAAAGACATAAAATCAATTGACTTTATGTCACTTTGAAAGTGATTTAAAGTCAATTGACTTTATGTCACTTGATTTTAAGGTACCCCCCATGGTTCGTGCGAACCGGCTATTTGAAATAATTTTAAATAATTTAATTAATTTTTAATTAATTTATTGATTTTTAATTTTAATGTTTTTTTTATGCATACAACAGCAACAGGGTAACTACGATAATTTTTTTGTAAATTTCAATATGGAGGACATTTAAGCCTTTTTGGAGGACGGATATTTTAAGTAGTAAATGGAGGACTGTCCTCCCTAAAGGAGGACGCCTGGCAACGCTAGTGGTGGGGCTTTAGTAAATTCGACAGCGACAACACGCCCACTTGCAGTTTACTGCAGGTGGACGTGTCGACGTTGCCGAATTGAAAACCAAGCAAATCCAAACCAAACCTATGATGAGCGAAGATGAAGGAAAAATGCGGATAGGGATATCTACCCAACTATCGGGAGTAGGAGCCGGAGCTCCCGGCAGATGGCCTGGTACTACCAGTGGTAGTGATAGGTCGCCAGCGGGGCAAACGTACGACAACCCAAGGCTATGTGAAATGGACACGGAAAAGAACAACTGGATGCTCGGTTACAGAGCATCCTACAAAAAGTGGCTCAGACGTTGGAGGAGGGAAGGAAAGCCGGAATCCGAATGTCTGAAGCTGCTAGAAAAAAGATTGGTCAGGCTAGAGATAGAAATGCACCGGCAAACCTTAAAGCCTGAACATAGACCGGCATTGACAGGGTCGATGAAGGGAGGTCAGAATAGGCCACCTAAATCAGCTTCTAGTCATACCGCGGTGGGATCGACGTGGTGGATGGGAGGAACCTCGGAAACCATCACCAAGTCAAAAGACCATAGGTACGGTTGACGGGGGGTTCTCTTAAAGGACTGCCTAGATCAACAGGACCGAGTAGACGGTAATAAACCGGGAGTGCAAAGGCAATACCGGTTGCTGGCTGCTTTTGAGCGTGGATGACGGCGATCTGAAGGCACTTAGGGCGGTAGATGGAGTCATCTACTACCTGTGCCGAAGGATAGTGGTCTCCTTGTCTAAAGCAAAAAAGCCAACGGTCGTGAAGGAAACGGGGGCGATTCCGACATCCGAAAGGGTTATTCCGGGATAACTCTAACCGTGGAGGAAGGGCGGGCAATCCCTACACTCGGAACGGGAGGGGATATACTCCGGGAATGATTCTGGCGGATCAAATGCTCCCAAAGCCACAAAGAACCGAAGGGGTAAATCCCTTTGTTTTAAGGTGGTGGACAGAGACGGGGGGAACTCAAGGGCGGGACTATAAACAATGCGAGCTCGGTCCTTGAGTTGGGCAAAGCAGGGGAAACTCTGGGGAACCCACTCAGAACGCTAAGCGTTCGTGGGGAGGACACACCCAGCGATTGTGGCTCAAAAAAATCCTTCTGTTCGCAGGAGGAGCTGTTGGACCACATATCGATGTGTGTGGCCGCGGAGGGAGAGGCCATGCTCTTGGGAGAGGTGGTGAAAGAAGTATAATGGCAGAGAACGCAGAAGATGGCTGCATGAAGGTAGTTGAAATAAACCTTCATCGTAGCGCTGCGGCAATGGACCGGCTCATGCAGCATATGAGCTAGGAAGAGATAGGAGTAGCTCTCATCCAAGAACCCCGTACAAACGTGGTTACGTTAGGGAGTTATGACAACAGAGCCTACCAAGGCTTCTGGGAAGAAGGTATGTATAGACCTAGAGCTTTAATTACAGAGAAGAAAAGCAGAAAAGTAGAGATCAAGAAGGCTAAGGAAAATAGCTGGAGGAAATTTACAGGAAGTATTGAGAGTACTGGGGAAGCGGAAAGATTAAAGAAAATCTTGTCGAAAACATACTTCCAGCCAGAACTGCGAGGATATATGGGGAAATATGGGGGACTCCTTAAAAGTCCTCTTGGAACAAAATTTTCCTGCCAGACAAGTTAACCAGGGGGGTTATTATGTAACTCCTATTCGAATTCGAATTGATTCGAAAGTTGTTTTCGATTCTATTATGAAATGATATTATGTAAATCGAAAGTCAAACAATGATCGAATAAAGGCAGCTTTAAAAGGTTGGCTATAAAGTTTTATTCGAATAAAAAAATGTCAAAATCATATGTTTGTTGTTTTAAATTCGAGTGAAAACTTAAATCGGAATTATGTAATTCGAATTCGGATTTTTATTTTTATTTTTTTTATTTTATAAAGTTGGCTATGAATATTGACGGCACTATATAGACGATATATATACACGGCATTATGCAACTCGAAAAACGAATAAAAATTATTCGAATTTCGGAAATTTTGTTCGATAACTATTTATCAAACGGAAAGAAAAAAAAAACCAAAAAAGAAAATAATTTGTTTGAAATGTAATTACATTTTTAATAAAATTAAATTAAAAAATATATTTTGAGTGTTATTATTTAAAAATTAAATTTATTCATATTCATATTTTATATTAATATTAAATTTGATAATAATAAAAAAGTAAAACAAAAAAAAAATTTCTTCCAAAATGTATTTGAAGTCAAACACTATCCATTAATTAAAAATTTGGCTAAACTGCCGCTTCCTTGAAACTCTCAGAATGGGCTGAAACTTGGAGGGGGTTAGAGGCGGAGCCCAAACTCGCAAAACTGAAATCAGTTCTTGGGGCAAAGGCCTCGTTTCGGAGATAGAGCCCCCCAAAATGTTCATACATTTTTGTATGGAAAATTTTTTGTGCCCGATTTTCCCTATTTTCGGGTAGGTAATAGAGGCGGTTCCTAAAATGTTAAATCCGAGAGGGTTTTTGCGGGAAGGCCTCCATTTCGGAGTTATGACCCTTCAAAATTTTCATACGTTACTTCATATGAAATACGTTTTTTAAACTTTTTGTACATTGAATAAGCCTTTTCACAAAAAATTTTAAATAGAACTTTGACGAGAAATTAATTTTTCAAAAAACGGGGAAGGGGCGGTCAAATCCCACTGACCGCCAGCATGCTGCCCCGCCCCCTCCACACCGCTTTTTGATAAATTAATTTCTGGTCAAAGTTCTGTTTAAAAAACGTATGAAGTAACGTTTGAAAATTTTGAAGGGCCATAACTCCGAAATGGAGGCCTTCCCGCAAAAACCCTCTCGGATTTAACATTTTAGGGACCGCCTCTATTACCTACCCGAAAATAGGGCAAATCGAGCAAAAAAAAAATGTCCATACAAAAATGTATGAAAACTTTTGGGGGCCCTATCTCCAAAACGGGGCCTTTGCCCTAAGAACTGATTTCAGTTTTGGGAGTTTGGGATCACCTCTACCCTCCCTCCAAGTTTCAGCCCATTCTGAGAGCTTCAAGGAAACGGCAGTATCGCCAAAAATTTATTATTTAACTTTAGGTAAAAAAACACTTTGTTTTTTTATTTAAAATTTTCAAACAATTTTAAAAATAAAACCAAAACAAACAACAAACAGATGATATTGACATTTTTTTATTCGAATAAAACATTGTAGCCGACCTTTTAAAGCTGCCTTTATTCGATTGTTTTACTTTCGATTTACATAATACCATTTTATAATAGAATCGAAAAAACTTTCGAATCAATCCGAATTCGAATAGGACTTACATATTAAAAAAATTGAAAAAATTGAAAATTTTAAATAAAAATCAAGTTTTTATTTCAAAATGTACTTAAATTTCAAACAAAATATTTTTTTGGTTGGTTATTTAGTTTTTTTCCGTTTGGAAAAAAGTTATCGAACAAAATTTCCAAAATTCGAATAATTTTTATTCGTTTTTCGAGTTGTATTTATCGTGTATTTATCTTGAAAAATAAAAATCCGAATTCGAATTACATAATTCCGATTTCAGTTTTCACTCGAATTTCATTTTAGAATCGAGTTACATAATAACCCCCCAGGGTAGCGCTAGGGAGCTTATCCTGGGAGTAAACCAAATGTTAATTAACCAAATGTTAATTAACCAAATGTTTACAGAAACTAAGGATAAGTGGGCAGTATCCTCCTTTGACGGAATATACCCATGCCTCATACAGGAGGGATTCTGTATCCTGGGGAAAATGTTGAGTAGGATCTTCAGTGCAAGTCTTACGATGCCTTACATCCCGGTTATCTGGAGGGAATCTAAGGTAACTTTCATTCCCAAACCGGGGAAAGGGAGCTACGAGAAAGCTATCACGTATCGACCGATAAGCCTCACCTCTTTCATGCTAAAGAGTATGGAGAGGCTGGTGGATTATCAGCTGAGACGGGAGATTAACAGCCGTGTACTGGCTCGGAACCAACACACGTATATCAAGGGAAGATTCGTGGATACGGCACTACATCAAGTGGTGCGTACCATGGAAACAACCCTTGAAAGAGAAGAAATGGCGCTGGGATGTTTTGTTGACATCGAAGACGCCTTCAACAATATAGACTGTAACTACGTACTAGGAAATCTAATCAGTATGGGTACAGACCACACTTTAGTAAACTGGATTAGGTCCCTGTTAGGTGAGAGGGGGATATATGCCAGTTTCCGAAGGTGCGAGGAAAAGCGGGTGGTGGGAAGGAACACGCCACAAGGAGGAGTGTTATCTCCATTACTATGGTTGGTTGCCGTAAAATCGCTACTACTAGAGCTGCACGAAAAAGAAATAAGACACATGCTGCTATGCGGATGATATATCGGTTATAGTAGCGGGAAAGATAGGAAACGACATAAATAGTAAGATACAGCTAGCGGTTGATCTATTAGACCGCTGGATAAACCAGTGCGGACTTAAGCTCAACCCTATCTGAGTTATGTTATGTTGAGGAACTTGCAGTACCTATTATAGAAGGTTTGAGTCTAGAAATGAAAGACAAGGTAAAATATCTTGGAGTGATCCTTGATAAAAAGCTCACCTGGAATGAGCATATCGCGGAGAAAAAAGGGAAAGCCCTGAGGACCTACTGGGCCTCTAGAACGGCCATTGGTAGGACCTGGAATCGTTCCCCGAAGATTGTTAACTAGATCTATACCTGTGTCGTATGACCCATGGTCGCGTATGGGGCACTGGTATGGTGGCCAGCCACAAAGAAAAAGAAAGTGACTAAACTTTTGGACCAAATTCAGAGATCTGCCTGTCTGTACTTGTACGGATATCAGCAATGAATACGATAGCAAAGATATGCATGATAGGGCAATGGATGGCAGGGGAAAATCTAACACCGCATGAAAGGGTGGGAGATTTTTCCGAGGGCATAAGAAATGAGCTATCTGCGGAGATCCCTTGGGATAAGATCCCAGGAACACTCAACGTGAATAAACTATTCAGGGTTGTGGTGAACCAAACGCGACAAGAGATCCCAGAGGGAACCCTAGAAATATTCACAGACGGGTCCAAGAGAGAGGGACACTGTAGACTGCGGGTTTACTGCCAGGAACTTGTCTGCCGACATTGATGGCTCCGCCTCGGTTGTTCAAACCGAGACCATGGCCATAATGACGGCAGCTGAGATATTCATAAGGAGATAAAAGGAAGAGAGATTAGGATTAACTCAGACAGAAAAAATGCCCTAAGAACCCTTACCAAAAAGAGGTAAGGTCTAGAACAGTTGTGGAATGTCTGATGGCACTTGAAGAAATATGTCATGAAAATCGAGTGGCCATTATATGGATTAAAGGTCACTCGGACGTAGAGGGAAATATGAGAGCCGAGGTTTGCGAGGTTTGGAAATGGGGGCACTCTGGAAAGAGTACAATCTTTCAGGGGCTTCTCGGGACTAAAAGTCAGAATGTGCAGTGAAGGCTGGGAAAAACACAGAGAAATCTGGTGGCAAAAGGAGGGAAACAAAACCACAAAATGGTTTGAGGAGATTTAGACAGAGAAAAGATTTTAAATCTTGATAGGAATAATCAGCGACTTTTTGTGCAGAAGAGCCCGAAACTACACCTCATGTGCTATGTCAATGTCCAACGATTCTGACTAGGAGAACAAGGATGTTGGGGGATTATTTTTAGCAGGACCTGCAAAGACATAAGCCAAGGGATTTAATTAGGTTTATGAAAGGGGTGAGTTGGCCGATGGGGAATTGTAGGCCCAACGGGTAGGGAAGTACAACGGGTAAATTACCTAGATGCAAGGAGATCTTGGTATTTCCGACCCGCTACAACCTAACCTAACCTAACCTAACCTAACCTAATCAACAATATTAACAAAATGTTTACCTGGCTATTGCATTGTGAATAGCATTTAAAGCTAATGGCACTGTGTGTAATGGATTATTATTAAACCATGCAATTATAACGTCATCCATTATAGTTGCTCCTTTCAAATATTTTGAATTAAAACTAACCAAATTTGTCTGACCATAATCAATTAAATATTTAGAAATATTTGATTTAACAATTTCTGTCGTGTAAGATGAACCAAATGAATTTTCATATTCTTGATATTCGTTAGAAATTTTAAGGCTCAAATCACTGGAATTGGTCTCCAAAACACTAACTGTTGAATCATAATCTTTTGATGTTATTTTTCTTGAAGGAAGTTCCTTGAATCGATCCAAAGAACGACTTGCAAATGTTGAATAAATTACAAAAAGAACCGGCATTAAGTTTGTTACAATTAAAATAATGTAATTTCGAATGGTATAAATAAATTTCTTAAATAACATAGCTTTCCACTGGCTCCAAAATAATCTCCAACCTTTAAGTAACTTAACATTTTCACCAATTTCGTCATTATCTACTAAAACGAAATAATTGAAACAAATATATAATTATTTTAATTTAACGGATTTTAGTATTACAAAGAGCTTCAGCATCTGGATCTCCATTCCCGGCAGATAAATTAATTTTCCCTAAATCATGTTTCTCTGCGCCAACCTTCATGAAAACTTCTTCCAAAGTGGTTATTGATATTCCATAGCCATCCAAATTTAATTTTTCAGATTGATCTTCGATTCTGCTTAGCATATCCTCAAAAAATGAGGAATATTTATCTGGAAGCTGATAAGATAATTCAGTACCAATTTCACTCTCAATCTGAATATCTGGAATATATTGTCTTAATAAATTCGTTATATGTTTGGCATCACAATTAGATTTTTTTACACAAATCTAAAAAGAATCTAATTTTATATAAAATTTCATTATTGAAAATTTTCAAAATTTACCAAATGGTATCCGCAACCAAATCTTTTTTTAAGAAAAAAGCTTGTGCCAAAACATTGAAGTTCTCCAGCACTCATAATTGCAATACGATCTCCCAAAACATCAGCTTCATCCATAAAATGTGTCGACAATAAAATTGTTCGATTTTGTTTTTCCGCCTGAATCAAATCCCAAAGCGATCTTCTTGCAGCTGGATCCATACCAGAACTGGGTTCGTCCAGTAGGACTACCTTAGAACCACCGCATAAGGCTGCTCCAACTGATAATTTACGTTTCATTCCACCTGACAATTTTTTTGACAATGTATTGATTTTTGGCTTTAATTGTAAAATATTTACAAATTTTTCAACTTCGTTCTCAATTTGCTTTGCATCTAACCCTTTTAGACGGCTATAAAATACTATATGATCACGAACAGTCAACTCATCAAAAAGAATATTATGCTGTGGGCAAATTCCTAGAGATGCTCGAGCTCCACCTAAATCAGTCCGAATGTCATAACCATTAACAATTGCTGTTCCAGCTGTTGGTGGGAACATACCAGTTAACATTGAAATTGTTGTGGTTTTACCAGCACCATTATGACCCAACAATACAGTTATTTCGTCTTCATGTAAATTCATTGTTAAATTATTAACAGCAACTTTCTCATGAAATACTTTAGTTAAGTGACGTATTGCTAACCCCACATGCTTGTTTGGATCTGGTTCAAAACACGAATCATCTTTCCTTATTTCATTATCAAAACCATTTTCAACAGCTGATAATTTTGGGTTAGATTTTTGCCAAAAATCTTTTGTAAATGGAAAATACCATTTTTCTGGGACTCCGAAATTACCAGGATATATTTTTTCTATGTACAAAGCAATTAACATATGAATCACAGCCGGAATTAACATCATAATCATAATAGTACCAACAGAAATATTATCATCTTCGTTCACTGGACGGAATAAATTGTACCAATGCAAGCCTTCTCCTTTTACTAAGCAGGCGAAAATTTTGTAAAATAGTAATAATTAATATTAACTTTATTAACAATAATTTAACTGATATTTAAATTTTAATTTAAAAAATAGTTTAATATCCTGCTCATTAATCAGCTTTGTCAAACGAAGTCATGTTTGCCGGTGCATTATACCTGTAGGGGAAAGGGGGAGATTCGGACAGTGTACACATTCAGACATGGCCTATAACTCACAAAATATTTGTCGCATCTAATTTTGGTATTTTAGACATATTATCAGATGCTCATTTTCTCACTTCATAAAAATTTGAATTAGTTGTGTTTTGTGGTTTGTGGTTTGACATGTGCGGTGAATTTTATATTTTCGGCTTGTCAAAGTAACTTTTTTAAAATTTATTAAACAGTGATTCACTTCGAAAAAAAAAAAAAAATATGTGAGCCTCATCCTCATAAGCTCACGAAAGAAGTTTGACTTCTTTATTTACTTGCAAATATTTATTTTGCTACGGACTCTGACTGATTTACTTTTGTAAGTGTAAGAGGGAGCTAAATTTTTTCTTACGTAATTTGTGTGTAATCATTTATTGTTTTTTACGTACCAAATTGGAATGAAATCGTACGAACTTTAGAAGTCGCTGGGTAGGATCAATCAATTTTTTGTTACAAAATTTATATGTTTAATCGTTTCCTCATTTTATTTACCAAATTTGAATAAAATCGGACGAACTTAAGAAGTCGCTGGGTAGGATTAATCAATTTTTTGTTACAAAATTTATGTGTTTAATCGTTACCTCTTTTTATTTACCAAATTTGAATGGAATCGGACGAACTTTAGAAGT
Organism: Hybos culiciformis; assembly: GCA_964007475.1. Taxonomy (NCBI): domain Eukaryota; kingdom Metazoa; phylum Arthropoda; class Insecta; order Diptera; family Hybotidae; genus Hybos; species Hybos culiciformis. The sequence goes on from OZ023275.1 coordinate 32,119,698, forward strand.
CCGCCCTAGGAAATGCAAAACCGGATTTTCGGATTCCGGAATTCCGGAAGTTCAAAATGTTAAATACTGAATTTTTCGAATTTGGTAGAACTTTTACTGGCGGGAATTTTGTCTAATTGTTTATTTTTTTTATTATTTAGGCATAAAGCATTAAAATTCACAAAAATTTAAATCTAAGTAGCTATCGCAAGTCTGCAAATACGTAAAACTTTTTTTCACATTAATCAACATTAACAAAATAAGTTGGAGTTCCGAGTTCAGTGATTTATTTGGAATTTGAAGTGAAATTAAATTTTGGGATCAAGGGGGGCCCCCGAGGAACACTTTTGGAAAATCTCTAATATAACTTATTAACAACGCTGCAGAAACATTTTCAATAAAAATTTCATTAAAAGTCAATGATAAAACATTGGATACTTTGTATTTCAAAATTTTATTTTTCCATTCAGTTTATTCACTTTCGGTTAATTGAAAAGTATAAAATTTTATTTTAATAAAAAATATTTCATAATTTAATTTGTTATAATTTTAATGTTTTGAACTAAATACACTAATATTTATGTTAAAGAATAATTTAATTTAATTTTTTAATATATTTTAAATTTTATATAATAAACCGGAATTCAGGATTTCATTTCAAGACAATTCCAAAAATCCGGAATTATTTTTTTTAAAAAAATTCATTCCCTAGTCCGCCCCCAGTGGTGGTCGCTAGGTAGGATCAATCAATTTTTTGTTACGAAATTTGCGTGTTTAATTGTTTCCTCTTTTTGTTCACCAAATTTGAATGAAATTCTTTGTTACGAAATTTGTGTGTAATCATTTCCTCTTTTTACGTACCAAATTTGAATGAAATCGGAAATAAATTTTTTGTTACGAAATTTGTGTGTAATCAGTTCCTCTTTTTACATACCAAATTTGAATGAAATCGGACGAACTTTTGAAGTGGACCCTCAAGGGAGGTCGCTAGGTAGGGGGCCAATCAAATTTTAAAATAGACAAAGAAATAGTGTAAGCTTGAAAACGATCGGCTGAGCGGTTTAGGAGCCTATTCGGAACAGACAAACAGACAAAAAGCGTTTCTGTTTCATATGATAGAATTTCACTAATTCGAAAAGGAAATAAACTAAATAAATATTAACAACAAAATCAGTTGATCTTTAATTCTGTTATTTTACAATTTTTTAATTCTATATGGTTTTTTTTTGTTTTTTGCTTCCCACACATCGTTAGTATTTTGTTATGTGTGTGTAGTACTATTTTATTTTCGTAAATACATGCTACATGCTGCATGCTACAGGCTACAACGTCTTATATTTCCCTGCTTTTATATTTCTTTTTACTTTTTAACATATGATACTACATTCTGTGGTTATTACCCCTATTTTGCAGCGTTGTGGCTTTACTTTTCGTCACGTAGGACATATTATATTCTGTCTTCTTTTTTCCCCTATTTCCTTACAAATTTTTTTACAATACCTCGCTAAAGAAGTTAAACTTCAAAAATTAACAAAAAGTAATTATACATTTATTTTTGCCATTAATTAATTATAAAAATTTAATTATTGAGAAATTAAATTTTCTTTTATAAATATATTAAAAATTTAATTTATTAAGAAGAGTCATAGTGGGTTACTTTCGGACAGACGAATTGGGGTACATTCGGACTTGTCCAAAACTATCCCATGGATCCCATGTGTCATTTTTTGAACATAATTAGTTTTTCTTTTAATTCAAGATTTGCCTCGAAATTATAAAAGAAAAACCAATAGACGTAATAATAATAAAAATAATAATCAATTGATGACAATGTTGAAAAATGTAAGAAAAAAGACTGAATCTTTTAAATGAATGAAATCTTATTTCTGTTATCAATACCAATTGAATTTTTGACTGATGTACCTACTTAGAATTTGTACTTTGAGTTTAAAGTAACTGAAAATAAAATAAAATGTTTAAATTCAATACAAAATACAACATTTTTACCATTGTAGAGAACTATTTAAATAAGTGTCTGAATCTACCCCACCCCCTGTCTGAAACTACCCCCACGTTGGGGCACATTCAGACATTTGCCGCAAATTTTTAGGATCGCTACAGCAAAGCCAAACTTTAATCTAGACACTTCAAATTCGGCATAAAACAAGCTAAAAGATTGAATTATTTTAAAAATCGTTTGAAAATATTTTTAAAAATATTTTAGGCATATTTTTGGTGGACAATGTAAAAAATGTCCGAATCTTCCCCCCCTTTCCCCTACGAACATTTTTTATTTCGTTTTACTTTAGTAGTATTTAAAAAGATTCAGAAAATTCTGAGGTATAAACCATAAATGAAATTTTTATATCCTTACATTCAAGTTGCATGATCAATCTAATCCCGAATCCCATTCCTGTGTTTGAAATTAAACTCAGCCCAAGTTTTTGATTTAGCTCTAAATTTTTATATTTTTCAAATATTAAAAGGTACGGAAGAAAACTCGCATAAAAAAACAAAACCCAAAAATTTGATGCAGTTTCGGCCTTCGAAAATACAGTTGAAACCATAAAATAAAACGTAATTGAAGCTATAGTGCACACGTACAAGAATAATAACAAAACTGTTATATTTGTATGGGTTAAAATTGACACTCCAGTGTTAACTTGCCACTAAAAAAAATGTATTAATTAAATAAATTGAATATTTAATAATAGTTACTAATTAATTTATTATTATACTTTTAGCAAAATTCCTATTATCGTTACTGGTATACTTATGAGAACAAATGCTTGTATGAACCAAGCTGTCCAGTGCAGCCAATTCGGTAAGCCCATAATTTTCATAACTTCTTTTAGTTGCATTTCTTTTTCAGCTGTTATATTCTATAATAAGAGAAAGTATTATAATTTTTAATTAAATGTATAACAATGCATATATCTATTTCAACATAAATTTTCTTTATATTTTATTTTTGTAATTTTTTTAATTTTTTCATACTTTCAACTTGCAATTTTTATTTTCAACTTGCAACTCTCAACTTTCATGTTTAAATTTTGTGCCGACCAAAAATACTAATGTGCCTACTATAAAATTGTTGTCAGCCACTAATAGAAAAACTACAAATGTAGTTTTCATTAATTTTTTTTGTAGTATTATTGCGCGTCGCACTCAAAAATTGTTTAAAAGCGCAGTAGTTAAACGTGAAATTTGAGACTTTATCTTTTGCATCCGATCAGTGAACATTATTGGTCCTTTTCGGTACTCAAGAAAAAAACTATTTGTAGAGTAAAATTTTGGTCAGAGATTTTAAATATTTTTTAATTTGCTTTAAGTAATTAATAATTTTGCTTGCTTTTATAATTTTTTTTGTTAATAAAGATCATTGTTGATAAAACAAACAAATTATTGGTTTTTTTTGGTAAGAAAAATAAGAAAAGGAAAGCAGGTGTTACAATTGGCGCCCAAGTAGTGACTCGAATCAACATAAAGCATCAGTCACCGAACCAAACTAGTGACAATTCATACAGATCAGTCGCAGAGAATCCAATCGTGGACCTTAGAAGTGCTAAGAAGCTAGAAAGCAAAATGGCACAATTCACAGCCGAGCAGTTCCCGCAGATATTGCAGAAAATGGGAGAAGTTCAATCCAACGGCGCCTCATTTGCCAGTTGCACGGCCAGATTCAATGGAGTAAGAGATCCCCTGAAGTTACAGGAGTTCATCACGGCAATAACAATTTTCAAGGAAATTCAGAAAATTTCCGATGCCAATGTACTTAAAGGATTACCATTAGTACTGGAGGATTACGCAGCAACATGGTGGCAAGGTGTGAAAGGTGAAAAGCCACGACCTTCGATCAAGCCGTCCAACTATTTAAGGGAGCATTTGCACCAAGAAGACCAGCTTGGAGGGTATATCTTGAAATCTTCGAAAAGAGCCAAGCAAAGAAGGAGCCAACTGATGAATTCATTCGCAAAAAGAGGTCATTATTTGCTGAGCTTTCAGATATATTGGCTGAGAAAATCCAGATCAATATTATATTTGGGTTACTCCACATTAATATTGGAGAAAAAATCAATAGAGATGACATCACCACTTTTAAAGATTTACTCAATAAAGCTAGAAACATAGAGCTTCATTTTGCAGAAATTGAAGTTAGTAAAAAACCCATTCCACAATTGCCATAAGTAAACGACCACCTCCAAAGAATCCGAAGCAAGTTCTATCATTTCTTCAAACCACCTCATGGTATCGTAGATTCATTCCAGGTTATGCACAAATATCCAAACCATTGAGCAACTTGTTGAAAAAGGATTGTCCATGGGTTTGGTCCAAAAATAAAGAAAATGCTTTCGAGACGTTGAAGAAATTATTGTGCACTGCTCCTATTTTACAACAAGCCAAGGATGGAGAACCATATATTCTCAAAACCGATGCCAGCAGTTACGCTATTGGTGCAGTTTTACTCCAGGGGGAGGGAGAGAATGAACATCCATTGAGTATGCAAGTCGCCTTCTAAGCAATTCAGAGATGAATTATTCAACAACTGAGCGCGAAGCATTGGCTATAATTTCGGCTGTCAACAAATTCCGTGGGTATATTGAAGGAGAAGAAGTGAAGTTACTAACCGATCACCAACCCCTTAAATGGTTGATGTCATTAAAAACACCAACTGGTAGATTGGCAAGATGGGCCCTTCAACTTCAGCCGTACAACATAAAAATTGATTATATACAAGGAAAAACAAATTCAGTTGCCGATACACTATCAAGACCACCATGCTCTGAAGACCACGATAGCCAGGATTGCAAGATATGTAATGTAGAAGTCGATTTTCCTAATAAAGGAGCACAAACAATTCGTGAACAACAATTCAAAGATTCATCACTAGAGGTTATAATCAATTCCTTGGAAAATAATGACGAAAATGTTCGACATTGGTTATCAAGAGGATATCTACTTAAAGATGGTGTGCTATATCGTTACATATCAGAATCAGATTCTGAAGAAGGTCAATTAGTAGTCCCTAAAGATGAGCGCAACAATATTCTGAAGTTCTACCACGATGACCCCACATCCGGACATTATGGAATTGATCGAACCATAGATAGAATCACCAAACGATATTATTGGCCAGGAATTAGAGGTGAAATTACCAATTACATAAAAACGTGTATAGAATGTCAAAGATACAAAAATTCAAATTTGAAGCCAAGTGGACTGATGCAAACGGTAGCAAGCAACCAGAGATTTGAAGTTTTAGCTATAGGACTTATTTGGTCCCCTACCACCCACTGAAGAAGGATACAATTGGATTTTCATAATCGAAGATATTGCCAGCCGATGGGTAGAACTATTCCCACTGAAGGAAGCCACAGCAGAAAAGTGTGCACTAACACTTTTGCACGAAATTTTTCTAAGGTATGGTCTTCCAAGACGGCTCATAAGCGATAATGGTGTACAATTCATCTCTTCAATAATGCAATATTTGGTATTCTGCCTAAATATTCAACCTACTTACACTCCAAAATATCACCCAGAAGCAAATCCAGTCGAAAGAAAGAATAGAGACCTTAAAACTCAATTGTCCATTTTAGTACAAAATCAACATGCTACATGGGCAAATCATATTCCAGCTGTACGTTTCGCGATGAACAGTGTTAAATGTCAAAGTACTGGATATTCTGCAGCTTATTTAACTTTTGGTCGAGAACTTAGAACCATCAATGACATACAACACGACTTAAGAAGTATCATACAATCAGAAAACTTTATACCTCAGATTACACCACATCTAAACAACCTAACCAACATAATGGAAAATGTATCAGAAGTCACTCACAAAATGCAAGATAGAAACAAATTGAGAGTAGATAAGACCAGAAGACCACAGCCTGAATTTACAATTGGAAGTCAAGTAATGGTTACGACCCATGTTCTCAGTCAAGCATCAAAGGGCATCACTTCCAAGTTCGTCCCAAAAAGAGATGGTCCATATGTCATCACTCAGAAGAAAGGTTCATCTACTTACATCGTGTCTGATAGAAATGATTTAGATAAATCACTTGGTTGCTGTCACTCAACAGCACTGACACCCTACACTGGTTCCCATGAAGATGATGTGAACCCAATTCAACCCATTAGAAGACGAGGTCGTCCTAAGAAGAAGCCAGCCTTCAATTAATACTAACGCATCGTCGGGTCGACATTGATACGCTAGAGGGGGAGAATATAACAATGCATATATCTATTTCAACATAAATTTTCATTATATTTTATTTTTGTAATTTTTTTAATTTTTTCATACTTTCAACTTGCAATTTTTATTTTCAACTTGCAACTCTCAACTTTCATGTTTAAATTTTGTGCCTACCAAAAATACTAATGTGCCTACTATAAAATTGTTGTCAGCCACTAATAGAAAAACTACAAATGTAGTTTTCATTAATTTTTTTTTGTAGTATTATTGCGCGTCGCACTCAAAAATTGTTTAAAAGCGCAGTAGTAAACGTGAAATTTGAGAGTTTATCTTTTGCATCCGATCAGTGAACATTATTGGTCCTTTTCGGTACTCAAGAAAAAAACTATTTGTAGAGTAAAATTTTGGTCAGAGATTTTAAATATTTTTTAATTTGCTTTAAGTAATTAATAATTTTGCTTGCTTTTATAATTTTTTTTATTGTTAATAAAGATCATTGTGTTGATAAAACAAACAAATTATTGGTTTTTTTTGGTAAGAAAAATAAGAAAAGGAAAGCAGGTGTTACAAATGCTTATTGATTAATCTTAATCACCATAAAATACTTCAATACATATATACATTTTTCAAATTTGTAACAAATACGTGATTCATTAAAACTAAAAGCATAAGAAAACACAACTACAAGAAGTCGATGTGCAAAATTTTATCTCGATCAGATGACGAGAAGTGTGTCAATTTTCACTTCTTTAATCTGAGTATAAACATTCAATCAACGCGAACAAGTTAATATAAAAGATTTAATAAAAGGTAGAAAGATTACTAGGAAGCTCAATTTAATTTAACCGTTAACCAATTACTACTTCAAATATATTTAAAGGCATAAGGATTATTTTTTGCGTCCAAGTACAATTTTTGTTTCCCTTCAAATAAATTAAAAAATAAATCGGCTGAGCAAATTTTATTGGTATAATAAACATCTTAAATTAATAAAATGTTAAACTTCTAGATACTAACACTGACTATTTGGCTTCCAGCACACATAAAACTAATAAATATTAAGAAAGGCATAATTAGTTCTGCTGTTATGGTTATTAGTAGATCAACTGAATGCGGTGGGAACGGCATTCTTTGCATAATTATCTCTGGATACTCATTTTGTTTCCGACCAGACATTTGAGCAACCGCATCAATAAATCCCATTGACAAAGCATTTTGAACTGCTGCGAATCCTTCATCAATATATTCTGGAGGCCCTCCAGTGTTACTATTATTATTCCGGGGGCCACCAACATCTATTTCTTCGAATAAAAAATTTGTTAACCAATTTGTTACAATTTTTTTTTTACTTTTTCGAATCTCGCTGGGGAATCGAATTGAGTAGACCAATTTCTTAGGATATTCTGTTGTGTTCACCAAATTATCATCAAATTGAATTCCTGCCAAACTTTTTGATGCAAGCAAATATTTTTCCAAATCTTTAGAATTGTTAGTACCAACAACTGCTGTGTGAATATTATCTTCCGAAGTTAAATTTAAATTATAAACAGCACTCAAAACTATTTTTTCAAGAAACACATTTTGTGGTGAATAAGCAATCTCCCACCTTCCAACAGGTGATGCTGAATCATTCTCATTAATTGCTCTGAAAGTTTATTAATTTCCATTAAATACACCTGTGAACCAACTGTAGCATAATTAAAAAAGCAATACGTATTTAACACGATATAGAAATAATAAGATATGCTCACGCGCATGTCTATTCCTATCTCTTTTGGCCTTTTAGCGTCATCATGTGACAAAAAATAAATTATTTTTCCGTTTTTTCTATGAAAAAAGCTTCATTTAAAAAATATATTAAATAAATAATAAATATATTAAATAAATTTTGTATATTATTCATTTAAATAATATACTAAAAATATATTAAATAAAGTTAAAATTAAATAAATAAAATGGTTTCGTGTGCAGTATTCGGTTGCAAAAGCAATAATAATAAAAAACTTAAAATTGTTGCAAATAAAGAAAATTTGATAAGTTTTTATTCATTCCCAAAAAATGCTGAGTTATGTAAGCAATGGGTCCACAAGTGTTCGCGAGGAGATAAATTTGAAACCAAAAACTCAAGAATTTGTAGTAAACATTTTAAAGCGATTGATTTCGAAAGAAATTTAAAAAATGAGTTGCTAAATATTACAAACGCTCCAAAAAAATTAAAAGAAGGAACAATTCCAACAGAAAATTTGTATAACGGAAATATAATTCAAAGTCAAATTTCAAACCGTAAGAAAAGAATAGATCGCAGAGAAAATAACTTGATGGATTCAAAATTATTGTAAGTGCTTAAATAATTATCTTCATGATCACCTTTTTCAAGAGTATTGTTTTCAGAAAATCCAACGATGTCATTACAAATTCTGTTGAACCTGTAAAAGATTCATTTGTCTTGGAGTTCTTAAACATTCCAATGTAATTTGTAAACATATTTAAATTAAATTTCAAACGCTTCTTTGGTCGGAAAAACTCCGAAAAAGCGTTTTACATGAATTTTTTTTTCGGAAAAATCGGAAAAGTTTGCTATTTTCCTGAAACGGATTTATCACTAATAAAATTTGCACCAAATTTTCAAATGATTTTTGCCGATTTTCTGGATTTTCGTGGGTCTACGAGAGTGTCGAAAATAGTAAAGAAATATATAAATAAACAGACAAATTCGAGTTAATAATAATTGTGGCCTCAAAAAGACATGTTTTATAATTCAAAAAAGCATTAAATATACACTCAATATGTAAAATCCCATATAGAAATTCAATTTATAAAAAATTTTGTCACACTATGACGACATGCGCAGAAGAAATCAATTTTGTAAATCTATTGAGCATATCTTATTATTTCTATATCGTGCGTATTTAAAATAATAAAAAAAAGTGTTGTCATGCAAAATAAGAGTGACAGAATTTTTATTTCCTTTTCTTACAATTCTAGCGAAAGTTACAATAATTACAATAATTTCCACTCTTGAAGAAGTTTTCAATTTAAAATAAGTGCTTCTCCCAGGATTTTTCTGAATAAAAATATACTGAATAAAAATATTCCTAATGCATTTTGTTAGTGTAATTTAATAGTGCTTCTCCATAAAACTTTTTGAAATAAAAATATCTGAATATAAATATTCCAAATGTATTTTGTTAGTGTAATTAAATGTCAAAAATATTTTCAGTTGAATTTTTTAATACACGTCTCTAGGCATGTATTAAAATATTCTGTAAAAAAAAATATAATTAGTGTCAAATCAAAAAGTTGTTTTGATTTCAATTTTAAATCTCTAAAAAAGTTTTTTTTAATAATAAAAGGGAGCGACTACAGTTACGGCAAACGTAACTCTTTTTTTTTTTTTTTAGAGTTACGGCAACCGTAATCCTGTTGAAAATTGACTAAAGTTACGGCAAACGTAACTCTTTTTTTATTTTTAGAGTTACGGCAACCGTAATCCTATTGAAAATTGTTTAAAGTTACGGCAAACGTAACTCTTTTTTTTTTTTTTTAGAGTTACGGCAACAGTAATCCTGTAGAAAATTGTCTAAAGTTACGGCGGACGTTAATTTTTTTTTGAAGTTTAACTTCTTTAGCGAGGTATTGTTAAAAATTTTTGATCAAAATAGGGGAAAAAAGAAGACAGAATATAGTATGTGCTGCATCACGATAAATAAAAGCCACAACGCTGCAAAATAGGGGTAATAACCACAGAATGTATCATGTTAAAAAGTAAAAACAAATATAAAAGCAGGGAAATATAAGACGTTGTAGCATGTAGCATGTATTTCCGAAAATAAAATAGCGATACTACACACACATAACAAAATACTAACGATGTGTGGAAAGCAAAAAACGAAAAAAAAACTACAATATTTAGAATTAAAAAATTGTACAATAACAGAATCAAAGATCAACTGATTTTGTTGTTAATATTTATTTAGTTTATTTCCTTTTCGAATTAGTGAAATTCTATCATATGAAACAGAAACGCTGTTTGTCTGCTTGTCTATTCCGAATAGGCACCTGAACCGCTCATCGGATCGTTTTCAAACTTTCACTATTTCTTTGTCTCAGATCAAGGGTCGTTATATGCTATTTTCAAATTTGATTGGCCTCCTACCTAGCGACCTCCCGTACGTAAAAAGAGGAAATGATTACATACAAATTTCGTAACAAAGAATTTCATTCAAATTTGGTAAATAAAAAGAGGAAACGATTAAACACGTAAATTTAGTAACAAAAAATTGATTTATCCTACCCAGCGACCACCACGGGGGCGGACTAGGGAATACATTTTTTTAATAAAAATTTAATTCCGGATTTTCGGAATTGTCTTAAAATGAAATCCGAAATTTCAATTTATTCCGGAATTTCATATAAAAATTAAAATATATTAAAAAATTAAATTAAATTATTCTTTAACATAAATATTAGTTTATTTAGTTCAAAACATTAAAATTATAACAAATTAAATTATGAAATATTTTTTATTAAAATAAAATTTTATACTTTTCAATAAATCGAAAGTGAATAAACTGAATGGAAAAATAAAAATTTGAAACCCAAATTATCCAATGTTTTATCATTGAGTTTTAATCGAATTTTTATTGAAAATGTTCCTGCAGCGTTGTTAATAAGTTATATTAGAGATTTTCCAAAAGTGTTCCTCGGGGGGCCCCATCGAATACTAATATAATTTATAATCTATAGAAGTAAGCAATAAACATTTTTATTCTAAATTGTAAATATTTACACGTTACATTAAAACTGTCAAAATAATTTGAAACAAAATCAATAAAGTTTGTTGACAAAAAAATTGAATTTTTCAAATTAAAAATTTAGCAAGTCTTAAAAGTGCAATAGTTTTGAAACTTTCAAAAATTGAAAAAAAAGAAGTTGATTTAATTAAAAAAAAAAAAAAAAAAAAAAAAAACATCATACAATAATGGCAGGTAAGTAAATGATGTGGTAATTGTCTTGTAACATTTTATTCAACGAACCATAAAAATTTTTTTTAAATTCTTTTTAAAGAACATGTATTAATCTAGAAATTTTCCCGGTGAGAATTAAAAATACGTACCAATTTCTCATGTTAATTTAATTTTTTTCTTGCCTCCATATATTTAAAAAAATACAAAAATTAAGATTTTTACCACTAAAATAATTTTTTTTTAGTCAAATTTTTTGCACATCAAAAATAATTATATTTTTCACATTTTAAAGTGAAACTCATTAAAAAATTAATATTTTTTAATTAAAAAAATAGCTAACAAAGTATATAGATAGATTTTTTAATTATGTTTCAATTTTCCCGAAATATGGTTCGAAAAGTTTTTTAAATAATAAAAAAAAAATTAAAAAAGCCGCACAGAACGAAAAAAATTTAAAATGTATCGTTTATTTTGAATTTAAAAATGACATCAAAAACAGAGTCGAATGAGGAAAATATTTTTAAAGTAATTTCAATTCAATCCACGATTACATGTGTTAATTCAGATATTTGATTACTTGATTTTATAAAAAATTAATTATATAACAAATATTTTACATGCGTACTGATTAAGGTCATCACAAAAGTATTGTATTGTAGTTTCATTTAATTAATTTAATGATTTTTTTTTTTATTTAAATAATTTTTCTAAAAAAAATTATTTTAAATTTTCATCTGTGGTAAAAACAATGTTTTTAGAATAACTTTTATTCACCTTTGTCCATGTATACAAAATATAGTATTATAAATTCCAGATAAGAAAATTCGAAAATGCTCTGTAATGAACTGTTTTTATGCAAATGGAGTGAAAAAAACCGATAATGTCTATTTGTTCGGGTATGTTTAACTATTCAAATAATTTTTAAGCTCATAAATTAAAATATTTTAAGAATTCCAAAAGATGCTAAGATGAAGCGGAAGTGGAAAGATGCGTTGAATTTGCCTAAAACTCAAATTTTTAGCACAACATTTATTTGTTCTGAGCATTTTGTACAAAACGAAATGATCAAACGAGGTGGAAGCGTACAATTGGTCAAAACAGCTGTTCCAACTATTTTTTCTTCATCTTCAAGGGTTAAATCACATAACAGAACAACAATCATGAATAAAACGTTCCTTAATTTTTAACAGCTCATTCACATAAATAAGCATTTTAAATGAAAAGATCAAATACAAATTAGTGCGTTTTAAAGTGAATCCATCAGTAGTTTGAAAAAAAAAAAAAATTCAATATACACAAAAATTTTTAAAACGAAAAATTTAAATTTTTGTTAGTCTGTTATAGTTATGAAAGTCCGCGGTTAAATTTAATTACATTTAGTTTGTAAAGCATTACAAATGTAAAGATTTTTTTCCAGATTCTATTTCAAGATCAAAACAACTATTCTTCGTCGACAAGTGATGATGAAGAAATAACATCGAAAGTAATTTGTATTGATACTAAATCAATTACATCAATTGAATCAATTGTTCCTGAAACCGAGTTAGAAGAGATAGAAAATAAAGTTTTAAACGAACCACAGTTTGATGTAATTTTCGAACAAAAATTTTCCAAATATGAAAATTATATTTTTTTTCTTTTAGTTATCACCACCAATAAATTTAATCACCCAATCTGCAGTCTTGAAAACTTTTAATTTTAATGTACCAAAAAAAATTACATTAAAAAGATCTCTGAAAACATCTACATCTGATACAGAACAGTCAAGTCCCACGAAAAAATTGCGTCTTAAAAAAAAAATAAAAACCTTAAAATCTGCATACTTGAATGTATCTAACAAGAATAAAAATTTAAAAATTAAGTTGAACCGACGTAACAAAAAAATTAAAAATCTGGAAGATATTTTGAATGATGTCAAATCTAAAAATTTAATTGAAGAAGATGATTTTTTTAACTTAATGAGCATGGGTGAAACATTTAAGGGGCTGTTGACAAGACATAGTAGCAAAATAAAAGGAAAAAGTTTACAAAAGAAATATCCAACAGAACTTAGAACATTTGCACTCAACCTAAACTTCTATTCTCCAAAAGCCTATAATTATGTGCGGAAAGAATTTGGCAACTTATTACCTCACGAAAAAAACTTTAGCTCAGTGGTATAAAGGTGTAGACGCCAGTGCTGGCTTTACAGAAGAATCATTTAATACTTTAAAACTTTTGGTAAATAAAGCAGAGGAAAATGGTGAAATTATTTATTCTAATGTAATTTTTGATGAAATTAGTATTCGTGATCAAATTGAATGGAATGGCAAGCAATCAATCGGGCATGTGGACATTGGTGATGGTTCTGAAAATAGTATATCAGCAACACAAGTTTTGGTATTCATGGCCGTGGGAGTTAATAAACGGTGGAAAATCCCTCTTGGTTATTTCCCCATAACTTCATTAAAAAGTGATCAAAAATGCAATTTGGTGAAAATGTGTTTGCAAAACTTATTTGATTTAAATGTAAAAGTGTTGGGTATTACATTTGATGGCGCTCCGACCAATTTTTCATTGGGAAATATTTTTGGATGTTCTACTTACATAAGGAAGTTTTCTGATACATTTGTAGAAAGTTTGAGCCCTACATTTGTATTTAAAAAAATGTGGGCGAAGAAAACCTTTTTATATTTCCTGATCCTTGCCATATGTTGAAGTTGATAAGGAACACATTGGCTGAAAAAGGTCCTTTATTTGATGAGCAGAATAGAAAAATTTCTTGGCAATATTTAGAAAAATTGGTGGAGCTGCAGGATTCGGAGCAACTACACTTAGGAAACAAACTTCGTCAAGTGCATGTTTATTTTCAGAACCAGAAAATGAAAGTAAGGCTAGCTACACAAGCGCTAAGCAAATCTACTGCAGATGCATTAGATTTTTGTCTCAACGTTCTTAATATTCCTCAATATGAAGCTTGTGAGGGTACTATTGAATTTATTAGGATAATGAATGATGTATTTGATTTATTAAACTCTCGCAATATGTCTGAAAGAGGAATAAAACAGCCACTTTGTAATGCAAACGAAAACTTGGTTCGTACGGTTCTTCCACGTTTCATAGATTATTTGGGCAAGTTAAAGTTAGAAACCAAAAGTGGCGTGTTTGAGCCGGTGGTAACTTCATGTCGGCGCACTGGTTTCGTAGGAATGATTTTGTGTTTGAAAAGCATTTTTTTCTTATTTGATCATTACATAAACACAAATCTCATCAAATTTATTCCCGTATATAAATTAAATCAAGATCATCTGGAGCTGTTTTTTTCATCTATTAGATCTAGGTTGGGATCGAACACAAATCCTACTGTAAGACAGTTTGCTGCTGCATATAAAAGATTAGTCATCCACACTCAAATATCAGAAACTGGGCTTGGAAATTGCTTCCCATTGGAAAAACTAAAAATTTTAAATCCAATAACGTTCATAAATTCAACAACAGATCGATCTTCTTTATTGAACGTCGATGATGAAGTTGAGGATGAAAGTTCAAATGTTGATAACGAGATAATAAATAGTTTACTACCCGAAATATCTGAGCTTTCTGAAAACAACGTTATTTCAGAGTTCGTTGGGCATGTAGTGGAATATATAGCAGGATTTATAGCATTCAAACTGAAAAAAATTTTAAAATGCGCCATATGTTTAGATGTGCTCGAAAGAAACAACTGCTCAATTTCACTGATAATGTATAAAAATAGAGGTGGCTTGACAGTTCCCAGTGACGATGTTGTGCTAATATGTAATTCAGTGGAAAAAGAAGTACGATTAGCAATCGCTGAAAATGATAGAAATGGCCCTTCAATTCTAAATGAGAAAGCGCAAAAGAAAATGGTTTTGAAGGTTCTAACTCTCATGTTAGAAAAAAAAATTTTCTTTCACTTATTTGATCATGACCATTATTATGCATTATTGAAATTAATAATAAATAAATACATAACAATAAGATATTATTACATAGCCAAAAATTCTAAAAAATCAATTTCATTAAGAAGCAAATTAAACAGATTGATAATTTTTAACGGGATGTAATATTTTTAAAATAAATTTAAGTAGCTATTAACCAAATCAGACAAGTCCATGAAACCATTCAATTAAATCAAGTCTATTTAATTCATCAAATCATCAAATAATTTACATCAAATGAAATAAATTCATGAAATCAAATAATAATTGTACTTAAAATTAATGTTTAAATTTCGTTAAATAATATTTATGTGTAACAAATTAAACAAATTAAAACAAACTAAAAAATAATTTCTAAAAATTCAATAAACTAATTAAGGATGTATTGAACGTAGCTATTTTACCAAATCAAACAAGTTCATGAAACCATTCAATTAAATAAAGTCCATTTAATTCATCAAATAATGAATCAAATAATGAAATAATGAAATCAAATAATATTTGTACTTGAAATCAATGTTTAAATTTCATTAAATAACATTTATGTGTACCAAATTAAACAAATTGAAAAAAAAATTCTAAAAATTCAATGAAATAATTAAGTATGTATTGAACGAACGTGATATTTTTATCTTTATTTTCATATTTAACAAATGTGATAATTAAATTTTGTTATTAATGATCAGTATCTAAAATTTTTATTATTTAATTCTTGAAAATTTTCAGAAAAATTAATGTGCGAAAAAAAAATATTTAAAGAAAAACATTCTCGCGGCATTAACATATCCTGTTAAATCGTCATTACGAGATCGTAATTTTAGAAATAAATAAAACGATAATTTTAATTGTATGTACTTGAAAAATATTTTTCTCCATGGCCTGAACTTAAAATATAAAATGCGACTCTTATTAACAAGCAAATATGTATGTTGTGTTTAAACAACAAAAAAAATATATCATATTTTTTTTGACAGTTTTAATGGAACGGAAAAATTCAAAATTTATCCATCTGTACTAAGTATATAATTAATCTGAGGGGGGCCCCCTTGATTCCTAAATTTAATTTCACTTAGAATTCCAAATAAATCACTGAACTCGGAACTCCAACTTATTTTGTTAATGTTGATTAATGTGAAAAAAAGTTTTACGTATTTGCAGACTTGCGATAGCTACTTAGATTTAAATTTTTGTGAATTTTAATGCTTTATGCCTAAATAATAAAAAAAAAATAAACCATTGGTCAAAATTCCCGACAGTAAAAGTTCTTCCAAATTCGAAAAATTCGGAATTTAGCATTTTGAATTCCGAATTTTTTGAAATTCAAAAACAGGCTCATTTCCGGATTTCCGGAATCCGAAAAACCGGTTTTGCATTCCCTAGGGCGGACTTCTAAAGTTCGTGTGATTTTATTCAAATTTGGTAAATAAAAAGAGGAAACGATTAAACACATAAATTTTGTAAGAAAAAATTGATTGATCCTACCTAGCGACTTCTTAAGTTCGTCCGATTTTATTTAAATTTGGTAAATAAAAAGAGGAAACGATTAAACATATAAATTTTGTAACAAAATATTGATTGATCCTACCCAGCGACTTCTAAAGTTCGTCCGATTTCATTCAAATTTGGTACGTAAAAAAGAATAAATGATTTCAAACAAATTTCGTGAGAAAAAATTTAGCCCCCTCTTCCACTTACAAAAGTAAATCAGTCAGAGTCCGTAGCCAAATAAATATTTGCAAGTAAATAAAGAAGTTAAACTTCTTTCGTGAGCTTATGAGGATGAGGCTCACACATATTTTTTTTTTTAGTGATTACGGCAAAGTTTTTTTTGAGCATTATGACTTTATTTTAAAATAAAAAGTTGTTATGCTGAATTGGGGACGGCCGCCGCCTCCGCAAAACCCCCTATGGCTTTTTTTTTTTTTTTTTATTTTGCTTTGGCGCTTCGCGCTTTTAAAACTATTTTTGTATTTTTGTATAACGATGTAAGGTTTTACTATTCTTGCATTTTTTGTATGACGATGTAAGGTTTTTACTTGTCAATAACTTTCACATGTACACATAAATTATATTTTCTATTTTGTACACGTTTATAATTTTAATACTGTAGCCGAGAGGTAGAGTGGTAGAATGAAATGCTAAAGAACGAGGTTCGAATCCCGAAGAAAGGGTTAAGAGAAAAAAAAAAGAAAAAAAAGAAAAAAAAGAAAAAAAAGAAAAAAAAGAAAAAAAGAAAAAAGAAAAAAAAGAAAAAAAAGAAAAAAAAGAAAAAAAAGAAAAAAAAGAAAAAAAAGAAAAAAAAGAAAAAAAAGAAAAAAAAGAAAAAAAAAGAAAAAAAAAGAAAAAAAAGAAAAAAAAGAAAAAAAAATTATTATTAATTAATACATGCTGGGGCATGTATTAAAATATTCTGTACAAAAAAACATCATTACTGTCAAATCAAAGATGTTTTCATTTGAATTTTTAAAACATTTTTTCTCTTGAAAGAAATAATAAAAAAAAGCAAAAAAATTATTCTCCGGAGAATTTGTATTTTTTTGACACTATCAAAATATTTTTGTGTTAAAATATTTTTATTCAAGAAAAATAAAAATCCTGGGAGAAGCACTAAAGTGACAGTCGATAAATAAAATGTAAATATTTTAATGCGTAGGGGATCGTTATGTTGTATTTAGTGCTATAGAATTTAGATCACTAAATGGAGTATTATATCCGTCAATACACATGCAACATTTAGATGCATCTGCGTAAATAATGAGAAAATTTAGATGCATCAGCGTATATAATGAAAAAATTTAGATGTATCAGCGTAAATAATGAAATCATTTAGATGTTTCGTATTGAATATTACGTAAATACCTAAACAAACATAATATCTCTCACAATATTTCAATACAGCCAAATACAAAAAAAAATGAGAAAAAATGAGAACTACGTAATTCATACACAAAAATAATATCACTAAAAGAAAGAGAAATTAAAGGATAATTAACGTGGAACATTTCCCTTGGCTTCTTTTATCTGTAAAAGAAAGAGAAATTAAAGAATGATTAACGTGGAACATTTCCCTTGGCTTGTTTTATCTGTAAAATAAAGGGAAATTAAAGAATGATTAACGTGGAACATTTCCCTTGGCTTCCTTTATCTGTAAAAGAAAGGGAAATTAACGTGGAACATTTCCCTTGGCTTCTTTTATCTTTATTTTTTATTATAAATTATCTCTATATTCTCTCTTTGCAACTACTTCTCCCCTACGCATTAAAACAGTATATTGGATATGTTAACAAAATTTGTTATAACAACTCGTTGTCTATACACACAAACACATAGACACTTGTCAATATTATATCACTCGACCTTCGGTCTCGTGATATAATTTTGACTCGTGTCTATGTGTTTGTGTGTACAGACACCTCGTAATTAAATAACAAATTTAGTTAACATATACTATAATCTACTATTATATACGATATAAATTTATTAAAACAAAAAACAACCACTACATGTATCCAAATACAATATACTACATATACATCACTTTATGTAACACGTTATCATGTAATTGGCATGGCTGTTATTGTAGTTTACTTACAATTTTTTGTAGAAATTAAATATTAATTACCTCTTTGAAAAATATTTATTTAGAATTTATTTGATATCATATAATATAATTTAATGGGCATGTGGTCGGTATGTTGTATTTAGTAGTATAGAATTTAGATCACTAAATGCAATATTATATGCGTCAATACACATGCAATCATTTAGATGGATCAGCGTGAATAATGAAATCATTTAGATTCATCAGCGTGAATAATGAAATCATTTAGATGCATCAGCGTAAATAATGAAGTCATTTAGATGTACTCACAGTATTTCAAATACCAACAAAAAATTAAAAAAAAATGTATCAATTTTTTTTTTTTTGCATTTTGAATGTATGGACCAGTGGTTCCCAGTGTGGGTCGCGACCCACTGGTGGGTCGCGAGCTGACTCAAGGTGCGTCGCCAAAAGTTTTATTATTTAGTTGTTTGTGTTACTTTACTTTTAATGCTAGAGATAGAGTCGACGTAATTCACGCGCGTATGCGCGCGTAAAAAAAATAAAAAAAACCTGTTATTTTTACCTGTTATGCTCAACGCCGTTCACATGCGAAAAACAAAAGAGAAAAAGAGAAAAATTAAATTAGAAAAATAAAATGGATTCTGTTTGTAATATTTTTATAATGCTTTTTAATTTATTTATAACTTAATAAAACATAAAAAATTTTAATAAATTTGCAATAAATAATTATTTAATT
This sequence comes from Hybos culiciformis, assembly GCA_964007475.1. NCBI lineage: Eukaryota > Metazoa > Arthropoda > Insecta > Diptera > Hybotidae > Hybos > Hybos culiciformis. Next base: position 32,139,085 of record OZ023275.1, read on the forward strand.
TTTATTTTTGAATATAATTATATTTATGAACTTTTTTATTTTATTAAATAATTATTTGTTTGTAAAATTTTTTTTTTCTAAAAACAACAAAATAAACAACACTATTTTTTTTTTTTAATTACAACAAAATAAACAACACAATTATAAACAAATGATTTCCACAATGTACGGCGTAAAATACTGGGAAAGTTAAAATATTTCAACTTTTACGCGCGTAAGCTACGTTTTACGTCGTTGCGTATAGCCGGTCTCATACATTTTCATACAATTTGATTTTTTACGTGCGTACACGCGCGTGAATTACGTCGACTCTATCTCTAGCATAATTCTAAAACACTATTGTTCCCAACTAGCAAATTATTCTTGTAAATAAGTGTTATACCAACTATAAGTTGTATAAGATTCTAGTAAAACGATTCGTGATCTTGTTATGCAACATTTATAAGAATTCTATAAAAAAAAAATATTTCATCAAAAACTATAATCAGCTCTTTAATGCCGGTTTCGGTCTTCCTATTAGAATTTATTATATCACAAAATTCTTCATCTCTTTTACTTTGTACATATGAGTAAAAAGGAAAAAAAATGCTCTTTAATGCCGGATGTGGTCCTGCTATTAGCTTTTATATTTGTTATAAAAAAAATTTTTTTCTCTTTCACTTGTTATATATGAGTAAAAAGGAAAAAAAATGCTCTTTAATGCCGGTTGTGATCCTGCTATTAGCTTTTATTTTTGTTTTTAGTTTGTACTGTGAGAAAAGAGGACAAAAATAGTTTGATGCGTATTTGCCGTACGCTTTTAAAAATGAAAACAAAAATGATATTAATTCCGTGTTGCCAGATTATTGCACTAATCCCCTAAACATATAAATATAACAAGGACTTGAGAAAGTTTATTGTTTGTGAAAATTTTACTTTACTTTCTTTACGTTGAAGGATTTTTTAGTTAGACGTATGCTTGGGTGAAATGTGTGATAATTATTATTTTCTAGATTTTTACGTTGTTAACAAAATACTATTTATTTCGGGAAAATAAATTAAACTACTGACTGAGAGTTTAACATCATTCTTTATTGTAAGGTTGACTTTTTAATGTCTTCCGTTTTGTCTAAAAATCCGCAGTTTTATCCTAGTTAATTGCATAATACCAAGATCTCCAAAATGTTCCTTTAAATTATCTATAGACATGGCAATACAGACAGGTTGTTAACCATTTTAGTTTTTTTTCTTTGTGTAATAAAAAAGTTATAGTGAATGATACCAGTGAATAGTTTAACTTCACTAGATCTCTTTCGGGGGTTGGACATTTGTCCGCGGGACATTTGTCCGCGATTTGTTTTTGTATCGCGGACATAAAAATGACATTTGTCCGCGATTCAAAATGTCTTTTGTCCGCCGCGGACAAATGACATTTTCCAAAATGTCATTTGTCCGCGATAAAAATTAATCGCGGACAAATGACATTTTGCAAAATGACATTTGTCCGCTAAAAATCTGAAAAATCAATCGCGGACAAATGACATTTTGCAAAATGACATTTGTCCGCTAAAAAGTTAAAAAATCAATCGCGGACAAATGACATTTTGCAAAATGACATTTGTCCGCTAAAAATTAAAAAAAGCAATCGCGGACAAATGACATTTTGGAAAATGACATATGTCCGCTAAAAATTTGAGGCTAAAGTGCAGATGACGTGAACCAATCAGAATCGGCACAACAAGAGAGGGTGGTGGGGGGCGGCGGGCGGGCGGGTGGACTGGTGGTTGGTCAGTGGGATTTGCGGCGTCAGCCGCAAATCCCACTGACCAACCACCAGTCCACCCGCCCGCCCGCCGCCCCCCACCACCCTCTCTTTAAGGGGCAAATCGGGCAAAAAAAAAAAAAAATTGCATATACAAAATGTATGAACAATTTGGGGGGACTCTACCCCTCTTCCCTTTTCCAAGCTTCAGACGATTCTGAGTGGTTCACGTAATCTGCAGTATCTCCAAAACTGAAAAATCAATCGCGGACAAATGACATTTTGCAAAATGACATTTGTCCGCTAAAAAAACTGAAAAATCAATCGCGGACAAATGACATTTTGCAAAATGACATTTGTCCGCTAAAAATTAAAAATTTCAATCGCGGACAAATGACATTTTGCAAAATGACATTTGTCCGCTAAAAATTCGAAAAATCAATCGCGGACAAATGACATTTTGCAAAATGACATTTGTCCGCTAAAGTCAGAAAATTCAATCGCGGACAAATGTCATTTTGCAAAATGTCATTTGTCCGCTAATTTTGGGACATTTGTCCGCCGCGGACAAATGTCATTTTACAATCGCGGACAAATGACATTTTGCAAAATGACATTTGTCCGCGAAGTTTTCCATACAAATTTCATCGCGGACAAATGTCCCGCGGACAAATGTCACGGCGCCATCTCTTTCATGTAAAATATCACAAACTATTAATTAAAAAAAAATTCGAATCAAATAAGGGAAATTCGTTTTTAATTATTTTTCCTTCAAAAATGAAAAATTGACTATTTCTTTTTTTTATTTGTTATTTTATAGTTTCACAAAATTAAATTAATTTTTATCCCCATGAAACATTTTTTTAGTGCTAACAATTGAAAAAATGAAAAATAATACTTATCTCTAAAAATAAAAATCAATAAACAAAACTTAAGTATGCTGCCACTTCCAAACAGGAAATAATTTAAAATTTTGGGATTTATCTATAAACCTTCCTAAAAATGTCAAAGCTTATCCGAATATAGGAACAAAATACTTTATGGAAATTAAAGTTATTTAAACACACAATGTGTTTGGAAGAACTAAATATTTTATTATTTGGAAAATTGTTAATTCTTTTTGAAAAAAATCAATAAATTAAAAAAGTACATAAAAAGAATTGAACATCAATTAAATTTTATTTATTTCTGCCATGGAAAACTATATTTTGCATATTTTGCTTATGTGACTTTAAAATTTATCAAAATTATATCATCAAATTTAATGCTTGTTTTAATTTAAAATTATTGAAATATCATAAATTTTACTAGGATCCCTTATTTTTCAATCCTACAATATTAACAATTACATTATTTTTACAATTGCATGAAAAAAACATTTTCTATTTAATTTTTTCTTCAATAATTATATTTTATTTAATATCTATCTATAACAATAATTTTTGTAAATACATAATTTAATACACATATTTGAAAATCAAAATGAATATAAGTAAATACAAATACATTTATTTCATTATTACTTATACTTACGTAAATATTTATTTATTATATAAATAAATATAAATTAATTTTTTTCTGTATTTGGTTTTCCTTTTCTTTCCACTCTTTTATATATATTTATGTTGTTTTATTTATAGCTTTCCTTTTCCTTTAACTGATTTTCTCTTTTTTTATCACACATGCGTTCATGAAAAAAAGTGTTATACACGCTAATAATCGAGATAATTACATGATACAATAATGTTATTAGCCACTTACTATTCCTTTTGTAGATACTTATATATAAAAATCAGTCTAGTAATTTTCGCCACTTTTCGGGATAAAAGAGGAGACAAGCTACTTAATAGATAATTATTAGAATACATAATCTTTCTATTAACAGAATTGAATTCTCTTATAGAGCTAATTTGCTAGTTGGGGTGGAAAAATAATATTAAAAGTTGTAACTATGACTGCTTTAATATATTACAAACTTTTATCATTGAAAATGAAATATCGAATGTCGAATGAGTCGAATGAAAATTAATTTTTACCCCCTACAGAATTACTCAATAATATCATACAACGCGCCTAAAGAAGTATTAACTTCAAAAATCAATTAATTTTACAAGATACCTACCCACTACCAAAGATGACATATTATAAAGATAAGAAGCATAGTGTAAACTTTTTTTTAGACAATTGAAAATGAAATAACACCAAATAATAATTTTATTTTTGTAATAATTGAACATTTGGACAATTTTATGGAAAATTTAGATTTTTATTTCAAAATGGTTCAGCTACTGACGTATCGACAAAACCGCATGAAGAATAAAGTTGTGTGAGAATAGTGATCTCAAAATTAATTTTGCTCGAATAAATCGATATAAGACTTATATATGTGAAATTGAATATGTAAAATTCGGAAATGTTTGCATTAAAAACAAATATCGCAATAAATTACAATATCAAACTCACTTCGCCTGAAAATAACTAAAGTAGATGTTGAAGATGTTATTAGCAAAAATAGGCCCATTCATCTCATTACATAATTATTTTGATATTAATATATTTATGAATTAAAGTGTTTTTTTGCTTTTCACTATTTTTTACAGGTGGGTCGCGAAAACCTTAGGGTTTTAATTAGTGGGTCGCGACTGGTAAAAGTTTGGGATTTTTATCGAAGAGCCCTAAAAACTTCAAAATAAGAATTTGTTTTTGGAAGGTCTTGATATTAAATGTTCAAACTATTTGAAAAGCGTTCGAGACCAATAAGAGATATTGATTTGGTACATTGAAAAGGTCTTGAACGCTTTTTAAAATATTTTGAACATTTAATATCAAGACCTTCCAAAAACAAATTCTTATTTTAAAGTTTTGAGGACTTCGATAAAAAACATCTTTTCTTAAAAAATATTTTTTTACTTATATTTTTTATTTTTTAGTTTTTAGTTACAATAAAACACATACGTTTCATGTTTTTTTTCTTTTAATTCATACCATTAAATTTTTTTTTTTAATTTACGAAATATTTTAACCTACCGCTTCAAAATCAAAATGGCTTAAAATTCAAAATTACCATTAACATTAGATAAATATTTAAAAGCGTTTTAGAATTTTTTAGAACTATGCGAAATATCACTTGGCTTGGCTGTACTTTTTTATTTTTTTCCATACAATTTTTATTTAATCCCGTCAAATTGATTATTTAATTTTACAACAGAATAAAATTTCCCGTATTGTGACTACAATTTAAGTACTTATTTTTTCCTGGGTAATTGTTTACGATATTATTTTACGGTATTGCTGGGAAAAAGAACAAGAAGTTGCTAACTTCTCTACGATAAATTATATGGCCATATGGCTTAGTGGATAGAACACCAGACTATTAAGTCTGAAGGTGCCAGGTTCGAACACAATTATGATTTGTTTTTTTTTTAATATTTGAAATTTTTTTTACATAATAAAATGATTTCTACAAGTAATAAGACAAAAATTGTTTTTTTGTTAGTGGGTACTGGTATGACCTAAAAGACGAGGGCGAGCGGGGGTCCCCTTACTCCGCCCCGTCCCAAAAAATTATTGGTACTGACAGATGGAGAAAATTAATAGTTTTTCTTGTTCCAAATAAATAAAAAAAAAATAAAATGAATGGTTTATTAGAATTTTTTTATTATATTTTAGAAATCCAAAATCATATGGGCTATATGGCTTGGTGGCTAGAACATCGGACTATAAGAGTGAAGGTGTCAGGTTCGATTCCCCCCAATGAATACATTTTTTTTTTTCATTTTTTTGAACATAATAATTTTAATTTTTTTGAACATAATTTTTTATTGGTAGAATATGTAATTTTTTTGCTTGTAATATTGGGCCCTATATATACATATATTTGAAATTAAAAAAGTCTACGATAATTATGAATTCCTAGCCAAAATTTTTGGTCTGGTAATCTTTATTTCACCAGAGCTACCTATTTTGAAAAATTTTTTTTTTGCATATTTTGAGCCGGGAAAACCTATAATGATAAATTACTTGATCGATATCTATACTATCAATGCCAAAATATACCTATGTTGTTTCTCAAGGCTTTAATAAAATTATTTGTAACGAGTTTAGTGCGTCCAATATTATAAATTTGTTTTATAGGATATAGAGGAAGTACGGGTATTGTGGACCACTGCAACTGTTTTCAAATATATCTCAGTTGTTTTTTGTAAATTTTTTTAACCCAAGATACATATTGAAGCTTGGTCTTTCTCCTTTACAAAAATTTGTTGAAAAGCCAAATATCTCATGTTATTCAATAATTATAACCTAAAATGTGGAAAAAGTCCAAAACGACAGTTTTAGATAACGTGCGGTTAATTTGGACCATAGCATCGGGTAAAGTGGACTAGCTTTAAATTAGAGTTTTGCTGGTCATTTTCAAAATACAAAATATGCGGTTAATGTGGACCAGTGTACCACAGTACCGAAATTGGGTGGTTCACATTACCCGCATTGGTTATCGTCACAAAAAAAAATTTGAAAAATATGAAAAACTTAGACTTAATTATACTTATTTGACTTCTTCGAATGCTGTTTGTTTTACTCTGTTCAAAAAAATATTAAATTTTAAAATTAAATAATAAATGAACTTTTAAGCCAAAAAATTGTTTTAATTTTTTTTTTACAATTTTTTTGCCAAATTCAACTATCAAACTAAAACTTTTTTATTGAATGAGTTTTTTATGAGCAAATTTTTTTCTCTTAGTTTTTTAATATCCACATTAGCCGACCGGTCCACATTACCCGTAATTACTCTAATGTTTATAACTTTAGTGGTTACATGATCTCTGTAAAAAAAATAAAACAAAAACATGAAACATGAAATGAAATGTGATCACTTTTCTTACTTATTTTTCTCCCGGGAAATTCGTACTTTTTTTTAGCGTTTATTATCTTATTAACTACAACAGGATTAACAAATGCTTGTTTAAATACATATATACATATAACTGTCTTGTCATAGTAAGTGGTAAAACATGTTTGAAAATTAGTTGGGACTTTAGTGATATACCTATTATCCGGTGTCTAAATTTTTTATGAATGATCACAAGATTATGTTAATTCTATTGTGAAAATAAGATTGCACGAAAAAGCTGTGAATATTGCAGAACGCTGCCCACAATATTGAAAAATACTTCATTGAACTCGCTATTAAAAAACTGATTTCTGAATAGGATAGTTTTTTTTTCACAATTAAATTTTTAAAAAGAAATAGCATCTCGATACTTAAATTTTTGCATCTGTCAACGTTTCCAATATTTTTTACATCCATTTTATAGCAATATTCAATTGCATTAATTCATATATGAAATTATACAGTTTTCAACTAAGTTCTCAAATAAGTTTTTAGCTACATTTTAATTTTATAATATGTATTATAAAATTATAAAACACTATTTATTAATTAAAAGTTTTTTCCATTTATATAAATTAAAATAAAAAATCAAAGAACGCCTAATTTGCAAATTTTTTTGAACCAAATTTGCTACAATTTTACTTAGCTCTGTGTTTTGCTTCAAAAATAGAATATGTATAAAAAATTTTAAATTAGTGGCTGATAAAAACATTTTGGTTTGTTTAAATATCTCAAAAAAACTAATTATTATGAAAAAAGATTTAAAAACTATGAATAACAGTGGCTACAAATGATGGGCTGCTCAGTACAAAATGTAAATTAAAATAAAAATCAGTCCATCAGTCCAAAAGCAGTCCATTATTTGTAGCCACTGTTATTCATAGTTTTTAAATCTTTAAGTATAAACTTCTGTCGGCAGTTCTATGACTGCTTCGTGTTTTTTTTTACCAAAACGAAGTACAGATACTTAAATTAAGAGAAAAATTTTAACTTTAAAAATTATGACGCTTTACGGAAATTAATTAGATCAATCTGCAAAAATTAATTGACCAATTTATTATCTCTCCCTCTTTGGTTTTTTGTATTTGGCGTAACTACATTATTATGTTAAAAAAATTAAAAAAAAAAAAAATTTCATAAAATTCTCAGTATCGGGGGATCGAACTTGGCACCTTCAGAATTGTAATCCGATATTCTATCCACTCAGCCATATTGCCCTTATGTTTTCAGCTTTCTAAAATTACATAAAAGAGCACTTGTCTTCTTTAATAATTAAAATCCCCGGAATTTATTTTAAAAATTTCTCTCTTATTTCATTCCACTAATCGTATTCATGAACCCGTTTATTTCATTCCACTAACCGTATTCATGAACCTTAAAGAACAAAGCAGAATTTGAACTTGAATTTTTATATTATTTAGAAGAATAAACTCTTTATATGATTTTAGAAAGCAAAAATTATATGGCCATATGGCTTAGTGGATAGAACACCAGACTAATAAGTCTGAAGGTGCCAGGTTCGAACGCAATTATGATTTGTTTTTTTTTTTAATATTTGAAATTTGAGAAAAATGATGACGGACGATTCTCAGAAAAATTATGACGATTCTCAGAAAAATTCTATATGAAAATGGATTTTTACCCTCTACCAAATTTCTTCCAACGCCGCTAAAGAAGTATAAACTTCAAAAACCATATAGAATTAAAAAATTGTACAATAACAGAATTAAATATTAATATTAATTAATATTAATTAAATAAATAAAATTAAATATAAATATTAATATGAAAAAAAGTTTTATGTATTTGCAGACTTGCGATATCTACTTAGATTTCAATTTTTGAGAATTTTAATGCTGTATGCCTAAATAATAAAAAAAATAAACAATTAGACAAAATTCCCGCAAGTAAAAGTTCTACCAAATTCGAAAAATTCAGAATTTAGCATTTTGAATTCCGAATTTTTTGAACTTCCGGAATTCCGGAATCCGAAAATCCGGTTTTGCATTCCCTAGGGCGGACTTCTAAAATTCGTCCGATTTTATTCAAATTTGGTAAATAAAAAGAGGAAACACATAAATTTTGTAACAAAAAATTGATTGATCCTATCCAGCGACTTCTAAAGTTCGTCCGATTTCATTCAAATTTGGTACGTAAAAAAGAATAAATGATTACACACAAATTTCGTAAGAAAAAATTTAGCCCCTCTTCCACTTACAAAAGTAAATCAGTCAGAGTCCGTAGCTTAATTAAATTAATTAAATTAATTAAAGCTTTAAATTATCATTCTAAAAACACTTTCCAGTATTCCTACTATGTTACGACTTATCTTATTTTAATAAACAATAAGAGCGACGGGCGATGTGTACATATTTTAGAGCTAAAATCAAAACTTTAATCTATAAGAATTTACTTTCAAATCCATTTTCATTTATATATTTAATAATAAATCCATTAAAAAATAATTTTATTGTAACCCATTAAATACTTAATTATTACTTAATGTTTTTTGCATATTTTGAGCCGGGAAGACCCTAACCGTAGCTCCCTACCCAAAATTCTTGGTCAGGTAATCTTTATTTGACCGGAGCTATCTATTTTGAAAATGTTTTTTTTGCTTATTTTGAGTCGGGAAGACCCTAACCGTGGGGATATCATATTTTGATCTCTTTAACAGAGACCAAAAAGAGTAAATTTTTATTTTTTGCCAAATATCTCGAAAACGGTGCGTTTTACAGCATTTTTGAAGTTGTCCAACCTTTGGTGACCATAAATCCAACTTTTAATTACCTATTCAAAAAGCCATAAAACTTGAAAAACTATCAAAGGGTTACTGAGATATTGAATTTTGAAAAAAAAAAAACAATAAATTTTACGGAGCTCCCTACCCAAAATTTTTCGGTAGGTAATCCTAATTTCACCAGAGCTACCTATTAAAAAATTTTAGTTTTAAATAATTTGTAAACGAAAGATTTTTAAAAAATAATTTGAATTTAAATTTTTCGCTCCCATATTGTTTTTATAAATGGCATATGATTATTGAGTGGACCACTAATTTTTTTGAGTATTGAAACGTCAAAAACCATGCCGCTTTTTTCGAAATCGAATGTCGAATGAGTCGAATGAAAATTAATTTTTACCCCCTACAGAATTACTCAATAATATCATACAACGCGCCACTACCAAAGATGACATATTATAAAGATAAGAACATAGTGTAAACTTTTTTTTAGACAAGGACAGCAATACATTTTTATGTGTATTTTTTTTCTAATTTACAAGATATCGTATGTTGAGAAATGAAACAACGTATAATAATCGAATAATTTGAATTTAAAGATTTGAAAATTAAAAAAAACGTATGAAAAATTATCAACTAGCGTACAATTTTCATCTAAAAAACACATTTTAATCAACATTAAGAATATTGCAAAGTAGTTGTACTTATAAAATCGAGTACGAGGAATCGAATGGTGCTATTGTCAAATAATGACCTATAAATGTCATACGTTGTTTCATTTCTCAGCAGACGATATATTGCATAAATTTTCCTCTCAACAGTTTTAAATTTTTTAGCTTGTATTGAAATTATTTTGTTTAAAAAAACCTTTATTTGTATTTTTTAAACAAAAAAAATATTTTGTAACATTTCTTAAATTGTTTTCTAAATTTATTATTAGCTTAAAACCCAAAATACTTATATTTTTATAAATTGTTAATAAACTTTCTAAAATTAAAGCAAGTATAGTCACTCTGTATATGAATAAGAATTTTTTTTTTTACATGTTTTGCCTTCAACGCGTATTTTTATTTTTTTTATTTTTATTTTTTTTATTATCAAAAAAAAAACGTTATCAAAAATTATCAAATTATGTTAATAAAATTATATATAAATAATAAAAAAAAAAAAAAAATTATGGAACAACAGGTGAGAATAAAAATATATTTTTTTTGTCAAAAAATTAAAATACGTTCAAAAAAAAAAATTCTTTCTTGTCAAAAAAACTTCAAAAAAAAATTTCAATTTTCTTTTTTATTATTATTATTTTCATTGAAAATAAATTGTAAAAATTTTCTCATATTCTTCAAATATATACCTACTTTCATACATACAATATAATACATAAAAAATTAAAATAAGTTCCAAAAAAAATTTTAAAAAATACAATATATTTTTTTTGATTATGAAAATCGTCAGATGTGGAATCCTGGGGATCGTCAGATTATGTGGAATCTTGTGGATCGTTTAATATTAGTCAAGCCGCGTTAAGGAACTACGTTCCAAAAACAAAAAAAAATCAAAATTAAAAATGTTCTGCGAAAAAAAAAAATGTAAACAAAAAAAGAACGTCGATACTGCAGTTTCCTTGAACCACTCAGATTGGTCTGAAACTTGGAGGTAGGGTTCCCAGACGTCCTCCTTTTTGGGGAAAGTCCTCCTTTTTGATAGTAAAAAAAGTGTCCTCTTTTTTTTCATTATTTCGCATTTTGTCCTCCTTTTCCATTATTATCCTCTATTTTTCCTCCTAAGCTAAGTTAAAATATTGAAAAAAAAAAAGAACTAAACAAAAATAAACCTGAGCCTGTATTTCTGCTATGCTTCAAAAAAAGTTGAAAAAGTAGACTCTTCGAAAAAAGTTCCAACAAGATTCTTTTAATTTAAATGAGAATAAAACTCAAGAAAAATGTAAAAAAGTTTAATGAACCATTTTAAAGTAAGGCTTACGAGCAAGGATCGCTTAGCACTTTTTCATAAAAACCCATAATTTTAAAAATTCACAATTTTTGATAGAAAAAACCGATTTGGACCTTCAGAGATACAACTAAAAGGTATTGAATTAAGCTTTTGAAATAAAATAAAACTAAATAAATTTGGGTATCCTTTGACTGCAAAAAATAACATTATTTTCATGTTTTGGGATTTTGAATACGTGTGGGACGGACTATTTTTGTTTTAATTATTTTATTTTTAAAGCTTAGAGAGTCCTTTATAAACATTATAACATCAAAAATTTAGAGATGTATTTCGAGACATGATTTTTTAATATATTTCCTTCAGTTTATTTTCATGGAAATTGAGTTATTTGTATTGAAAATTAATATCGTCGTCAGTAATCAAATTTTCAACAAATTATTTTTTCAAATAATTTAAATTTTCTCTCCCACACTTTTTCAAAATCTCAAAACTTGAATATAATGTTATTTTTTGCAGTAAAATTTAATACCTTTTACTTGCATCTCTAAGCGTCCAAATCGGTTTTTACTATTAAAAGTTATGAATTTTTAATATTATGGGTTTTTATGAAAAATGCTCAAAAAGTGGATTTTTCAACCCGTCCTTTCACTGAAGATTACCCTCGAATTGCTCTAAAAAAAAGTATGGGTCTATTTTTTTCGTACACTTAAACAACCTACAACCCTGAAAGTTTTATTTAAATGTGAAGAAGTCGGGTCCAAAATTTGAAAATTTTGATCGTTTTGGCGTGTATATATATATTTTATGTATTTTTTTTGTTAGGATGTCCTTCTTTTACTGCGGACAAATCTTGGAGGGGGAGTAGGGGCGGTTCCCAAACTCCTAAAACTGAAATCAGTTCTTGGGGCAAAGGTCCCATTTCGGAGAAAGGGCCCCCCAAAGTTTTCATACGTTTTTGTATGGAAAATTTTTTTTTTGTGCCCGATTTGCCCTATTTTTGGGTAGGTGTTAAATCCGGGACGGTTTTTGCGGGAAAGCCCCCATTTCCGAGTTATGGCCCTTCTAAATTTTCATACTTTACTTCATACGTTTTTAAACAGAATTTTGACGATAAATTAATTTTTCAAAAAGCGGAAGGGGGCGGGGCGGCGGGCTTCATTTATTGAAACAAATTCACATTTACTTCCGCTTATTCTGGCTGAAGAAAAATCGCAACCACTTGTGCAATTTTTGTTTGAAAAATTTAATTTAACCATAAATAATAATCCGAGGCAAGTTACTACTAAGTATGGTACAACAATTGACAATTACTTTATTCTTAATCAATCTGTCTCTGAAACATTATACTTGGAAAGTTTGTTCGGAAAATATTTGTTTTGAACTAAAGATATAAATTCTAACATAATAAATTGTTTTCGGGAAAGGGAATTCTAGCAATTAGTACAATCATTTGGTTCGAAAAATAGTGGTTACCTGGAAAGTTTTCCGGGAGTTTTGAAAATTGGTAATTTTATAGATTTTGATGTGCTCTTTCCGAATTTGGACTTTGCGACCTCGTATTTTGTCCGCTCGCGCCACCATTTTGGAAAAATGGCGCTTAAAAGCAGTTTTTTTTAGCAATATCTCCTTTCCGACTGATTTTACGATAAAAACAATTATATACAATGAAACTAGAGACGTTTACCTACAATTTATGTTGTACCTTTTTTTTCATAAAGTCAATAGTTTAGGCGTACGAGCGCTGCAAAGTGTACTCCTATTTCTACATTATGTTATATCTATATTTCTATATTATATTTACAGATGTTATATATCTAATATATATACATACTAGAATCACAAATAATAATAATAATAATATGTAATAATAATGAATAGTGAGTAATGACCAAAACGCGAGTTGGAGTACACTTTAAGGCGCTCGTACTCCTAAACTATTGACTTTATGGAAAAAAAGGTCGATACATAAATTGTAGGTAAATGTCTCTAGTTTCATTGTATATAATTGTTTTTATCGTAAAATCAGTCGGAAAGGAGATATTGCTAAAAAACTGCTTTTAAGCGCCATTTTTCCAAAATTGTGGCGCGAGCGGACAAAATACGAGGTCGCAAAGTCCAAATTCGGAAAGAACACATCAAAATCTATAAAATTACCAATTTTCAATACTCCCGGAAAACTTTCCAGGTAAAACTACCAAATGACTGCACTAAATTTTAAAAAAAAATTTAAACATTCATATTCGGTCAATTTAATTTGAACTTTTTAATAAATTCCAATTTAATTATATTTACGAAATTAAATTGATAAATTCGATATTTTTTGATTTCTCAATTTATTTATTTAATTGGATTAATATTATTCTGTTGCGTGAATTCAATTTAAAAAACGGAAGCCCAAAAACCAAATTTATTGATATTGAAAATACAATGGGGTACTATCTAGTTATAAATATTATATTACATACTTTGGACTTGTATTAAAAAAAATGTAGCTATAAATATGTAGTTATAAATTGTGTAAAGTCTATTGCGAAAATTAGAAAATTAAAACAAGAAAACATTAGATAAAAAAAATAGTGAATTTTCCAGATATGCCAACAAAACAGAGTCACAAACATTTGTCTCTTATTTTAGCTACCACAAACCAATTATTTCCATGATAGAATATGATGACTACTTAGTATAGTATATTTATTATTTAAATTTTGAAAATTATACTTTTAGGCGTAAGAAGCTTCGCTTTGTCGGGTGTCCCATGACACCTCATGTATTTTTTATTGGTTGTTGAATTTTTTATATTTTAAATAAAACAATTAAAATTAAGAAAAATAGAAATAAAATTTTATCTGTGTTACACCTTCACATTTAAGAGTTTTTATTTAAAAAATATTTCATCGAGTCTATCCAATACCAACATAAATTAAAAACCTCCTATTAAAAAAAAAACAATACATAGACAGCATCTCGTAGGCATAAAAATCATAACAAATGTATGAAACCCTATGAGATTTCCTATACAAAACCTAAAGATTAATCTGTAAAATGAGATTAAAAACAAAAAATATAATTTAATTATTGAAACTTTTTTTTGTCATAATTTCTAGGGTCTACGTCTAGGTAGGTACATTTTTCACCGAGAAGCTCCTATTTCAGAGATATGACCACGATCTGACCCTCCAAAGTTTTTATGTATCAGGTTGGTACACGTTTATACATACCAGATCAGGTACATTAAAAATACCAAATAACGATATGCGAATCGCGAAATATAAAATTCTTAAGGGGGTTGGAAGAGGCGGCTGTCGTCTTCCATTTAGAATGACAACTTTTTATTTAAAAACTACATATTGTGGCTACTACAAAACAAGTAGGTATAGATATCTACCTAACATATGAAAACTTTGGGGATGCATATCGCTGAAACGAAATCTTACCGATAGATACCTTCCGGGATATAAGGCTTTGAGAACCCCCTACTCTCTCACCAAGTTTCGGACAAATCGAACTTGTGCACGTCAACTGCACTTACGTGGCTGTTTTTCTACCTGGATACCCATCTACTTGTCTAGGTATGTTCCTACCTTCTTCCTGTACAAAAAAAGTTTTTTTTTCTTTTTATAGGTATTTAAAATTTTTTTTTTTTTTATTTCTTGAAAATAATTTTAAATCATATTTCATTTTAAGAATATTTTTTAATTAAAAAAATTGCATTTAAAATTATTTTCATTAAAAAAAAAATAGGTAGGTACTCTAAAATCTACTTAAAAAAATGTGTTGATTTCATCACAATCATTATCTTTTAATTCAACATTTCAATAATTTTTTAATAGTAGATTACAATACATGGTATGAAAATTTGTTATTCTTGCGAGTTGTGTATACACACAAACACATAGACACGAATCATATTTATATCACGAGACCGAAGGTCGAGTGATATAATATTGACGAGTGTCTATGTGTTTGTGTGTATACACAACGAGCTGTATAACAAGTTTGATTACCATGTATTGTATACTGCTTTAATGTGCATGGGAGAGGGAGTTGAAAACAATACATTTACAATGAAGAAAATAAACAAAAAAGTTCAAAATGAAGCAAGGAAATAAAATTTAATTAATACGGAAGTAAATTTATTTCTCGAAATTATTTCAAACCGGATGATTTAAGATCAGCTAATTCCTAAAATATTAAAAAAAAATTTGTAATTTTTCCAAAAAAAATTATTCATTTTCTTTTTTGCAAAAAAAAAATCGAATAATTTTTTTTTAGAAAAATTACTAATTTTTTTTTATTATTTTAGGAACTAATGGTCTTCTTAAATTTTATTTAATTTTATTTTTAATTATTAAAAAAAATAATAATAATTTTATAATTATTTTTTTTTATAATTAAAAATAAAATCAAATAATAATTATATAATTATAAATTATATTTACAATAAATAATCTCCTTGTTGCTGCCATTTTCCTCGTTTGTTGATAAAAGAAAAAAAAATTCTTACTTGACATTTGACAATTGACAGCAAACTTTATAATGACAACAAAGATATTTTCAGGGTTACCATTGTTCTCGTTTAAAAATTTAGTAGTAGAGGTTCGAAGATCCTTTAAAAATAGTAGATTGAAACACATGTTAAGAAAATTCATCGACTGATCGACTGGCCGCTTTTTAGAAAAAAAAAAATAGCCGCGTATTTTTTTATTGGTTCCTTTTTTTTTTTTGTTTGCTCAGAGGGAAAATATAGATTAGCTCAGAGGGAAAATATAGATTTTTAGCATTATAATCTAAGCTTTGTTTGATATGATGCATGTGAGAGGTATACATTTGCAATTTTTTTTTTTTTTTTTGTATTTGTCTGTATTGAAATATTGTGAGTGTGAGTGATATTATTTTTGTTTATAGTATTACGCAGTTCATAATGAAGAATGTAAATACAATATAGAGCAATGTAAATACAATTTACATCACAGGGAAATGTAAATACAATTTACATTCCTCTATAATTGCATGTGTATTGATGCATGTAATGGACCATTTACCGAGCTAAATTTGCGAATGTAAATACCGAAGCCATGCGCATTAAAAATTATTTTTAATTAATTTTTATGAAAATAGGAACATTAAAATGAAATATTATCATTTCATTTTTGTTAAAAAAAAAACAATAACCACTAAAAATCCACCTGTAGGTAGTTAGGTTAGGAAAAAAATTTTCCTAGAACGAATTTTTATTTTATTTTGGACATTTAAAATTAATTTTTTTTAATAAACTAATAAAAAACTTATTTTTTATTAATTTATCTTCATGAATTTAAATTTATTTTTAATGTTTAAAACAAAACAAAAATCACTACCGACCAACATAGCGAACAAAACTTTTAAAACTAGTGGGAATTTTTTATTTATTATCCCTACGAAAAGTTTTGTTTACATTTTAACTACACGGCTGATAAATCTTAGAGCCCGTTCCCAAACTGAGACTATTTTAGAAACTAAAAATTTTTTTTGATTTCTAGAATTTCTAGTTTTGGAACGACACGATTTTACAGCTGTTATTTTACAATTATTTTACAAATCAAGATTTTTTGACGTAAAAATCGTTCCGAAATGATATTTTATATTTTAAAAATCTGCAAAGGGAAATTTTAAATTTCCCATAACAAACTCAGTTTATAGGTGTACTTTTTAGTGCACCTCATTTAAAAAAAAAAAAAAAAATTGAAAATTTAAGCAGACGTTGCAGATGATACAGATTAAATGTCAAGCCTATTTCAATTTCTGAAAAAAAGGAATTTTCTTTAGCAGAAACGGTATATTTTACGATTTAAAATAGTCTCAGTTTGGGAACGGGCTCTTAGTGTTGGTGATGGTCTATCCCTGATTTTTTCTATTGAACACCCATAATAAAATCATATAAAAACTAAGTGTAAATAAAAAAAAAAACAACCAATACAAAGAGAAGTTTTGGCGAGGAAAACTACACTTATTCCTGTGCTTCTTATCTTTATAATATGTCCTCTTTGCTACTACTAATTTCCTAATTGAAGAATTCGGTGAAGTCAATACGTAAATTTCTATCAAAATTCGTTAACAAGAATTTATAAATAACACGAAAAAACTATTCAAATAAAGTTTTTGAAAATTATTATTATATTATATTATATTATATTATATTATATTATGTTAATTACAAATATTTAATAGAACTAGAAATATTAGCAATAAGATTTAAAAACTTAGTATGTAATTTATTAAATTTTGAGTTCTATTAATCATTAATGCATGTTAATGTGAAGAGAACGAACTTTATTTTTATTTTATTAAAATAATACATCTTCATTTCAAATTGCAAGATGTTTCATATTAAAAAAAAACGATATACCTATACAGTGGAGGTCCATTATAACGAATCATATAATGTTCAGACTGATTTGTTATATCGAATAGTTCGGTATATCGAGTAAATTTTTTGTGAACTAAAAAGAAGAAGCTAGCTATATCATTAATTTATAGTACATTTTTATTAAGTACAGATTACATTTTTATTCATACATGTTTGTTTTGCATATTTTTAAAGTCATATTAGTTATAAAATGAAATTTAATTTTATTTAAAAAAATTATGAATCTTTGTTTGTTTAATTTCGGTTTTTAAACTTAAGATATTACTTTTTCTCGCAAAGTTTGTAGAATCGCAATTTCTGCATGTGGAACATCATTAGCTTCACACCAATTTAAATTGAACAGCTTCAGTGTGTTTTATTGCGCCTACTTAGCTTTGTTTAAAATTCAAGTTTTAACCAGAAAAGAATAAAAATTTGTTATATCGGATACTAAAATTTCTATACATTCGCTATTTAGAGACATTAATGTAAAAAATTTCATTGTACGTTATATGGAATATTCGTTATATCGTAATTCGTTATATTGGACCTCCACTGTACTTTCAAATTCAAAGTTTTTTCATATAATTGAGCCATTCGTACTACATTGTTGATTAAATCAGACCTTAATTTAATGATTACTTCATTGATTAAAAATTAAAATTCAAAATTACAAAAAATATTTCTTACCTAAACTATATTATTTATAGACAACATGTATGTAGTATAACAAAAAAATAATTCCTGTGTTGTATTGTATCACAATAACTTTTATTCTCGTTAAAACATAGTGCTTCATATAATACGAATATATATTCAAATAATACAGGAATATGTATAAAACGTTTAATGATTCATCAAAATTTCGGCAACAATAAAGTTACCATAATCTACCATCATTAATCGAAATTCGGAAATTTAATTACCAAAAAAAATCAATATACTTAATGTTTCGTTTATGCAATTTTATGTTTTTAATAAGATAAAAAAAACAAATCTAAAGGATAAAAAAAAAGAAAAATTGCGAATAATGACAGTAATTTGTTATATTACACTGTGAATTCCATAACATAAAATTGTGTTAAATTATAATTTTCTTCACAATCAAAACTACTTTAAATACCTGAACATTTTTTGAAACACATGTTTTTGAGCTGTAAAAGTCCTAAAATTTTGTTTTTTTTTTTTGCGCAAAAGAAAATTAATTAGAATTCTAATTTACAACAATAAATATAATATAAAATAAATTAACAAATTTTTTAAAAATTAAATTAAATTAATAGAAAAGATCGAAGCACAAGCAACACACAAAATACAATTAAGGTCACAGAATGTATATCACCTAGTTCTAGAATTTAAGATTTAGAAGCATATATTTTCTGTTTGTCTTTTTACTAAGAGTCTACGGCTAGGCGGTGCTATAAGTACTTAGATTATTTCATGTTTCTATTGATCTATCTTGCAAAAAGCGGAAAATTTATTTAAAATCAATTTCGACTTTATTACTCAGTTTATTTTAAATAAAGTTTACAAAGAGGCCAAAATAGGTCTTAATTTAATTGATTTTTGGTAAAAAAAAAACTTTTGAAAAATATTTTATAATTGATTAGAAATCTCAATTTATTTTTTTCTATTATAGGTAGGTACCTGAAAAGATTTTTTTCTTTCTTTTTAATTTAGTTCCATTTTTATCTGATTTTTTTTATCCGGTAGATTTCTGTATTTTCTGAATTTGCAGAGAATCAGTAAGAATTAAGGATACGCTACTAGGAAGATTTTTTAGCATACCTTGTTCACACATTTTTTTTTTACGCAAGGTACTTTTAGAAGTAAAATAAAAATAAAAAAATCTCAATATTTTTCAGGACTTTTAACTTTTAATTATTTTAGCCGAACGTATCACAACTTCACAGTTCTAATCTACACTTTTTGTAGTTTTTTTTGCATTCAGGTTCAATTACCTGGGTTTATGGAATATTTCTTCAAAAATTGTTTTGCGATAGTAGCTTGGACCAAAGCATAAGTATTTGAGAATGACGTTAAAGATTAATAGCTTTTTCTTACCTCAAATTATCTAAGTTAATAGGAATTTCTTTAAAAACGGCTGGTTTTTCGATAAATTCTGGGTGCAAGAAATATCTCATTATCAATAGAAGCGCTGGACCAGTTGCTGGTAAAAATAATTGAAATAATAATTGAATTTTTTTATTCCATTGAATTTTCCAATTTTTCCACATCAACAATCGAAATTTATCCCAATTGGATGTGCCCATTTTCCGGTGCAAAGTCCAGAAATCCAGTGCTTAAATTATTTCAACGACTGAGAATGACAAAAAAACGAGTGACAATTTTATGTTTCAATAAACACACGAGGAGAAATAAAATATAATCAATGATGAAATATAATTTGAAGGAAAAATCTAATTATTTTTTCTATGATTGCTCTTACAGAAATTTTTTTTTTTTGAAAATCAGCCTATTCGGCCTATTCTAAATATTTTTACAATTAGGCTTAGTATGCTGACACAAAAAAAGTAGTACGCTGTGGAAAAAAATGAGATTTTTCATATAAATTTTTGCTGCTGAAAAATGTTTGAAAAATATTTTTTTTAGTTTTTGCTTTGTAGTACGCTGATAAAAAAAAAAAAAAATTGTTTACTGGGTGACAAAAAATCTATTTTGCAGCTGCTTTTTTGCAAATATTTTTAGACCCAGGAAGATAAATGATTGCAAAAACTTGACATTACAAAAAAAAGTTTGTTTGATTTGTTTATTATTGGGTTAGAATAATAAAAAATTAATAAAAATAATCAGATGCTTGTGTCAAATAGTTGTCAAAATTTATCAAACATTTTCAAGATATTTTTCAGTGATATTTTTTGCAACCTTTCTTTTTTCACAGCGTACTAACGTGCGGGTTATACTTGCTGAAAAAAAAATCATGATTATGATTTTTTTTGAATGTATGTGTGAAATTTTTATGAGTCAAAAATCATACTGGCTTTGATTTTAATCTTGATTTTTTTCTGTCACTGTACCAATAAAATACAATTGTTTACAATATTCTCATTCAAATTCAAATCCCGTAATAACAAACCGCTTTTATTATTGTTGTTTGCGCTTTCAAGAGTTTACTTTTTTCTTTGGCAGCCAAAAAATTTTCTTTTGACAGAAAAAAATCAACCCTCTGATTTTTTTTTAAGCATGATTTTTCATCATGATTATTTCTTGATTTTTTTTTTTACACAAAATTTCACACATACATTCAAAAAAAATCATGATTATGATTTTTTTTTCAGCAAGTGTAACCCACAAGTAAGCCTTAGAACACAAATTTATTTTTTAATGTTTTATATCATGTTCAAACATAAAATTAAAACTAGAATTTTTTTTTGAATTCAGAAAACCCCCAACTGAGGTCCCAGAACTCTGGTCAGGGGGCATTATAGAACATTTTGATATTTATGATTTCATAGCTACATAATATCATAAGTTTCACAAACACACACAAAGTTAGTTTTGATAATGCGTGATTTACACAATGGCTAATCTTTAATCTTTTAATTTTTTTAGTCAAACTAGAACGAGAAAGCGATAAATAAACAACAACAACAAACATGTGAAAGAAGTAGACAGAAATTTAATAATTCTTTTCCTTTTATAGCACAAAACATAAACAAATTTTATAGCAAATTTACATGCGGGTTACACTTGCTGAAAAAAAATCATGATCATGATTTTTTTTAATGTAGTGTGAAATTTTTATGAGTCAAAAATCATACTGGCTTAAGTACTAAACACAATTGGGGCGACAGCGAAAACGACAGCGATGGCGACTATCAAAAAAAAATAGAAACCATATATTTGTATGAGAATGAACACAATTGAGACGACTGGCGACAAACGACATTGTCGCCGGGCGACAAATTAGAAATTTTTCTATTTCGTCGCCAGGCGACAACGACAACCATATATTTTTTTATTTATTTTTCTATTTGTTTACTTTTTTCCTGTATATTTATTTCGTCGCCGTCGCCGTAATTGTGTTCACTCGAGTGATATCGCTGTCGTTGTACTCGTCGTTGTCGCCGTTGTTGTCGCCCCAATTGTGTTTACTCCTTTATGCGGTGTTTATAGCTAATTGACCTATCTGAAAAAATAGAATAATAACATAGAAAAACGGTTTTTACGGTATCATTTTTTCAGATAGGTCAATTAGCTATAAACAACGCATAAGCCAGTATGATTTTTGACTCATAAAAATTTCACACTACATTAAAAAAAATCATTCATAATCATGATTTTTTTTTCAGCAAGTGTAACCCTCATGTAAATTTGCTATAAAATTTGTTTATGTTTTGTGCTATAAAAGGAAAAAAATTATTAAATTTCTGTCTTCTTCTTTCACATGTTTGTTGTTGTTGTTTATTTATCGCTTTCTCGTTCTAGTTTGACTAGAAAAAATTAAAATTTAGCCATTGTGTAAATCACGCTTAAGTTATTTTATTTATTTAATAAATAATTCACATAGATTTTTTTAAATTTCAACATTCAAATTCAAATCCCGTAATAACAAACCGCTTTTATAATTGTTGTTTGCACTTTCAAGAGTTTACTTTTTTCTTTGGCAGCCAAAAATTTTCCTTTTGACAGAAAAAAAACAACACTCTGATTTTTTTAAGCATGATTTTTCATCATGATTATTTCTTGATTTATTTTTAACACAAAATTCGCACATACATTCAAAAAAATCATGATTTTTTTTTTCAGCAAGTGTAACCCCCAGGTTAGAAATACAATAATAATTTGTCGGAAACTATAAAATTCAAATTATAACATAAATTTTATTTACGCGCCTAGAAAAAAAAAGACGTAAACTATAAAAAAAGATGAACTAGTTCATCTTTTTTTTTTTTGGTGTCTTTTCATATAAAAAAAGATTACAAAAAAAGACACAAAAAAAAAAAAAGATTACGCTGTTCGTACTGCTCTAACACATTAGTTTTTGTATCTTCTGTCCTGTTTTGTTTTGGGATCTTTTTTTTGCCATTTTTATCCATTGTGTAAATCAATTAATGTAAGTTCGAGTGGTTCGACATCCCGTGTGAAACAGGGTTATCTCCATATATATATTAAGGGAGTGGCTACAGTTACGGCAACCGTAACTTAGTTTTTTTTTTTAACAGTTACGGTTAACGTAACTTATTTTTTTTTTAACAGTTACGGTTAACGTAACTTATTTTTTTTTTTTAAAGTTACGGCAACCGTAACTTTTAAGTAATGCTTAAAGTTACGGCAATTTTTTTTTTTTTTTTCGAAAAAAAAAAAAAAAAATTTATTTAATTTTATTTTTTTTTTATTTTTTTTCTTTTTTTCTTTTTTTTTTTGTCTTAACCCTTTCTTCGGGATTCGAACCTCGTTCTTTAGCATTTCATTCTACCACTCTACCTCTCGGCTACAGTATTAAAATTATAAACGTGTACAAAATAGAAAATATAAATTATGTGTACATGTGAAAGTTATTGACAAGTAAAAACCTTACATCGTCATACAAAAAATGCAAGAATAGTAAAACCTTACATAGTTATACAAAAATACAAAAAAAAGAATTAAAAGCGCGAAGCGCCAAGGCAAAATAAAAAAAAAAAAAAGAAGCCCTAGGGGGTTTGGGGGAGGCGGCGGCCGTCCCCCATTCAGCATAACAACTTTTTATTTAAAAAAAAAGTCATAATGCTAAAAAAAAACTTTGCCGTAATCACTAAAAAAAAAAAAAAGTTACGTCCGCCGTAACTTTAGACAATTTTCTACAGGATTACGGTTGCCGTAACTCTCAAAAAAAAAAAAAGAGTTACGTTTGCCGTAACTTTAAACAATTTTCAACAGGATTACGGTTGCCGTAACTCAAAAAATAAAAAAAGAGTTACGTTTGCCGTAACTTTAGTCAATTTTCAACAAGATTACGGTTGCCGTAACTCTAAAAATAAAAAAAGAGTTACGTTTGCCGTAACTTTAGTCAATTTTGAACAGGATTACGGTTGCAGTAACTCTCAAAAAAAAAAAAAGAGTTACGTTTGCCGTAACTGTAGACGCTCCCATATATTAAACTATATATTCCTAGCTTTCTATGTATTGCCCGTAAAAAAGCGTAGCCAAAGTTGAACGTGTAAATGAGTGCGTTTTCATGTAATTTTGCTTAGAATTCAAGGGATCGTTATAATAGATTCCTTTTTCGGATGTAACAAAATATTATTAATTAAGTTACATGGCCACCACAGGAAATTTTGATAATTACGTATAAATTAATTTTATTTTAAAAATCAAAAGATTTATTATTTTTACCTGTGAAAATTTAAGTTTATTTGAATTTATTTGAAACTTCTTATATTTTATTAAAAGAATAGTTTTAATATACCTAATTTTTTTATCACATTTTAATTAAACATTTTTATCACATTTTTTTCATTAAGATAAACTAATCTGTCTTCCTTTTTTAAAAACCGATTCACAATCTTTCACAAACATCGAGGAGCCATTATTAAAAAACAAATGAAATGTAAAATATTAAAAATAAATTATCTGTTCTTTATCAAAATTTGAATTTTTAAAACTTCACTTATCAAAATTTAAAGTGTTCACTATGTTTATATTTTTCAAATCAAAATACAAATTTAAATCAAAAAGGAAAACATCTCGAAAAAACCTTTAGCAAAAATTTTTTTAAAAATAACATTCACTATCGACGCCAATATTATTAGAAAAAAATGTACACTTCATAATGCCCCAAGAACGTATGTAACCGGCCTGTGTTTGTTTTTTTTTTTTCAGTCATGGTTAGCTATAAAAAAAATGTGAATTGGAAAAACATCTGATTTTCTACTTGTGCTACACTTTTTTCATTCAATACATAGACATAAAAAAAAATTTAAACCACATATTTGTATGAGAATGAACACAATTGAGACGACTGGCGACAAATTAGAAATGTTAGAAATGACGACAACCATATATTTTTTTTTAACTTACCGCTGTATTTAACTGGACGCGACGGACGCGACGGACGCGACGGTGACGTTACAAACGTGAGGGACGTTGTGATTAATTTTTTTGCAGTTATACTGGACGTCTTCAACGTTGTAAAACTAAAAAGTAAGCTATGGTAAACAATCTTTCACTACTTTTTTCAAATAAATTAAAAAAAAAAAAAACAAAAAAATATTTTATAAAAAAAAAAAAAAAGAAGCCCTAGGGGGTTTGGGGGAGGCGGTGGCCGTCCCCCATCCAGCATAACAACTTTTTATTTAAAAAAAAAGTCATAATGCTCAAAAAAAACTTTGCCGTAATCACTAATAAAAAAAAAAATGTTACGTGCGCCGTAACTTTAGACAATTTTCTACAGGATTACGGTTGCCGTAACTCTCAAAAAAAAAAAACAGTTACGTTTGCCGTAACTTAAAACAATTTTCAACAGGATTACGGGCCGTAACTCTAAAAATACAAAAAGAGTTACGTTTGCCGTAACTTTAGTCAATTTTCAACAATTTTCCCTTAGATTTTTTAGAAACCTTACGGTTGCCGGATCTTTCGGTGTTATCTACAGCATTACGGCAACCGTAGCTATAAAAATTTAAAAAAAAGTTACGGCTGTCGTAACTATGAAAATAAAATAAAAAGTAAAAAGTTACGTTTGCCGTAACTTTAGTCTTATATGAACAGGGTTACGGTTGCCGTAAAAGAGTTACGGTTGCCGTAAAAGAGTAACGTTTGCCGTAACTATAACCACTCCCTTTTTTATTTATTTTTCTATTTGTTTATTTTTTCCTTTTATTTATTTTAAAATAGTTTGAACATTTAATATGAAGACCTTGCAAGAATAAATTCTTATTTTTAACTTTTTATGGCTCTTCGATAGAAAGCATCTTTCTTAAAAAAATTTTTTTTACTTATATTTTATTTATTTTTTATTAATTTATTTGTAGTTTTAATTATATTTTTTCTTAAAAATTCATTAAATTGAATAAAAATACAACGTATCATTCGTCCTTATTTACCTACAATTACTTTACAGTAATGTTAACAAGCATGTTATTTATCTTTCAATGTACAATGTACATACTACAAATTTTAATCTTGTTTCAATTTATTGCAATAGAAAGCAGAAGGATCAGAAGAACCTATCATTCGACAATAACGAATAACTGATTTTTTTTTAAAAATACATTTCTTATTAATGTTTTTTTATTATTTATTTACTTTTATTTTGCTTAAATCAAACAAAGCACATTACATTCATAATAAAAAAAAAAAAAAAACCAAACTACATTTAATTCATCAAATTAAAACTAGAACAATAATAACATTATATCAGTTTAAATTTCAAATTTTTTTAAAAATTAAATATATAACTTACTAGGAAAAGTCTATGTTTCAAAACTTCTTTAAACAGAGAAAAATGTTACCAATATTTTTATTTAGTTTTGTTAAAAATCAAAACTATTCAAGTTTACCATTAAATTTTCTACAATTTTTAACATTTATTTTATTTCAGATTAACAAAAAAGCATTAAGCAACAAAATATCACTATTTTTAAGCCAGATATTTAATTAAAATATATATTAAATTTCGTAAAAATATTGCAGTAATATTTTCTGAATTTATTTTAAAGTTAAGCTTTGTTTAATTTAATAAAGATTAACTTTTTTAAATGATGATGTTTTGTTTAATAAACAATATACCCTAAGAAGTTCAATTTATTTTATTTTGTAATCATTTGTATTTGCAGTAATAAAAATGTGTATTAAAAATATATGTAAATGTTATTAATTCCAAAAAATGTTATCGATAAAAATAGGCAAAATCATTTTTTAATTTCACAAGAAAAATAAAATTTAGATGTTTTCAGACAAAATTTTTATTACAAGACAAAATATTGTGAATGCAGGTTAAAAAGTATCGTTGAGAAAATTTTTTTGGAATATCCAACTCTTTCTTTTCAAAAAATGGTATTAATAACGTTTTGATTTTAATACAGAAATATAATAATTTATATTTTCATACTTATTATAATACATACAAATAAATAAATAATACTATAATACATATAATTACACAATAATACTACATTTATACTGTATAATATATATTTTTCAATCATAAATACAACCCAATTTTTTTCTAGTACCCATGGTCTAAATAAATTTGATAAAATTATATCTCAGTTTTCCAATCAATATGGAATAGGCTAATTATTTAATAAATCTAAATTTATATCAAAGTACACATAAGAAACTAGAACTTACATAATTATATAAAGCTTTTATATTACATTAAGTCGCGAAACTGCGAAACTACAAATTCAATATAAATAACATTCAAATATTTTTAAACAAATTTTTTTTATCTGAAGGGGTTTTGTGCTTGAAATTGATTCTCTGTAGATCCAAAACATATTTCTCAAAATTATTTTTCTTTTTTAAATAAATGTACAATTGTACATATGTGAAACTTTTAGATTTGATACTAATAACAATAAAAAGTAAAGATTATGAAAAAAAGTTTGTAAAAAATGCCTTTGAAGCAACTTTTAATTTAAACAAAATAAATTTTAGTTCACAATTTATGAACAACTAGTCGAAATACCCGGCTTCGCTCGGTAGTACCGAACTTATATTATTATCAAAACACTTTAATCCAGATTTTGGGCAGTAAAAAAATCGGAATTTCAAAATTTGCTACATAGCCGCCCCCCCCCCCCCCCCCGTCGGGACTTCGTACAAAATTTCTAGTACCCTATAAACATCTCGGGGGGTCTCTAGGCTCCTTATTTTAAAAATTTAAAAATTTGGAAATTTTTTGTACAGCCCGCCAATTGAGCCCTGGGACAACGGTTGGGGGCCTTTCAACATTCAGTTTTTTAAATAGGATTTTCGGGTCCAACGCTACATTTCATCGGAATATGCCTAAATTGCAAAATCAGCTTCTAAGGTAGCCTCCCGGCCGGGGCCTCGGATCAAAATTTGTAGTACCCTATAACCATCTCGTGTCCCAATGCTACTTAAGTTCAAAATTTCAGCCAAATCGGTCCAGCGGCTTAGACGTGATTGGGGACAGAGAAACAGAAAAACAGAGAATTTTCATTTTTATATATTTAGATTAAGTAATTTGTTTTCGCAAACGCTAACATTTGATTCAATTTCATCTAATAACCTATTAAAGTCTAAACCTTATAAAATAACACTTCATTCCTAAAATAATCATAATTTATTTTAAAAAACTTTATAAAAATAAAATTTTATTCCTATTGCTAATTATTACATTTTTTCACCCAAAAACATTTTATAAAATTTTTTAAAGGCACTATTTGTTAAAAATTAATTTCTTGAAAATCAAACTTTGCTGAAAATATATATTTTTTTTTCTAAATGTAAAATCACAATTTTTTTTTATGAAAATTTTTTTTGTTAACTAAATTAAATTATAAACAGAAAACTTTAATAACTAATATTCGTTTATGATATAATTTGTTTTAATAATTAATTTGAAATTCACTAAAAGTATTTCAACCAGGGCAACAATCCAATAGTGAAAAGATTATCTATTTTATCGAGTTATCACAATTTGGGTAAAAATTAGGAAAATAATATGCTCATGTTGGAATTACAATTCACAAATAATGTTATAATAATGTTAATGTTATAGAAAGTTTAGAAATTCAGTAATTAAATTTTTATTTATTGAAAATTGAAGGTCGATTAATAAACTTTTACATCGTCAACAAAAAACGCTTCACATCACAATACATTGTTTAAATCAAATGTTCAGAACTACAAAAATGGTTTCTACTTCAGTAAATTTTCCATTCATACGGTACAATAAAAAAAATAGAATCCTTAATTTTTGGTACAATAAATTTATTTATTTATTCATTAGATATTTTATCTTCATGCTGTTTTTTAGCAAAATCCAAAAATATTTGTTCCAATGTTGTTTGACTTATTGAATAATCTTCAATATTTAATTGCTCCTTGTTTCGCTCCATTAAACCAAAAATACTTGACCATTTTATACTAGCCAATGGAATGTAGAATGTTAAAATCCCCAAATATTGTTCTCTAAAAATTTAATTGTTCATTTATTTTTATTATATACAAAATTAATTTTTATTACAACCATTGTTATCATAAAAAAAAAATTAAACTTACTTTAATTCAGCATCTGGAAATTTGGTCAGAATAAAGTATCGGACACTTTCTACATTTTCAGGTATATCTTCATTTTCAACTTCTTCAAGTTTCGTAAAAGTAGAAGTATTCCTTAAAAAAAATAATTTTTTAAATTTCTTAAATATTATAGATAAATTTAAAAATTAAGAAATAATTTTTTTTTTGTATTAAAGTTACCAAATCACTAGGTGGGATACCTTTTATACTTAAAGAACTATGGATTTGGTAATGGGGGCAGGAAGTTTAGACATAAAATTGCATAAACGAAACATTAAGTAGGTATATTGATTTTTTGTGGTAATTATTTTTAATTTTTTTTTTTGTATTAAAGTTACCAAATCACTAGGTGGGATACATTTTATACTTAAAGAACTATGGATTTGGTAATGGGGGCAGGAAGTTTAGACATAAAATTCCATAAACGTAACATTAAGTAGGTATATTGATTTTTTGTGGTAATTGTTTTTAATTTTTTTTTTGATTAAAGTCACCAAATCACTAGGTGGGATACATTTATACTTAAAGAACTATGGATTTGGTAATGGGGACAGGAAGTTTAGACGGGATTAAAAAAAGGGACAGTTAGGAGGTAATCATTTACTCTTCTTAAAGCGGCGCAAGTCGTAAATCAAACGTCCGCCAGCTGTCGGGAACAATTTTGATGGGAGAGCATTTCACATTCTCGAGGTGCGAACTGAAAACGAATCTCGTTCTATCATATCTGGGAATTTTGACGGAATATGGGCGTGATGTTGAGGCGGTGCATGTTTGACGTAGGGCCTTTACTTCCAGGGAACATGTATCCGTTCCAACAAGATATTTATAAAAAATGGTGGTTTGGTGATTGTTTATCAATCTAATAGCCTTCTCTGAACTTTTTCCAGGTACTCAAGGTGGGGTTTAGTAGCACCAGCCCACTTATGTGAATTATATTCTAATTTCGGTCTAGGCTTGCCAGGTGTACGTTATTTAAACGTACCATACGTTATTTTGGCTTACAAAATTAGAATGTACGTTATACCCGAAATTTGTGAAAACGTACCCAAAGGTACGTTTTTTACTGATTATTTTTAAAGTTGAAACAAATTTTTAAAAATTGTTGTAATTTAAACCGAATGAGATAATAAATACCCCAAAAAGGAAAACATAAATTTACCATTTTCGTATTACGAACACAGTTTCGTTTATATTATACTGCTGGCTCGTTTATATTATGCAGCGTTTTTGTTTAAAGGCCAAATTACCCATTTGTTTATTTAAAGGGTTCTGTCATATATTAAATAAAAATTTTGCAATGGTGCTATATTTAATTCAATTTTTTTTTTTTTTAAATGCAATTCAATTATATAACATTTACTTATATTTTGTTTTCTTTTTTATGCACTTAAATTTTTGTGGGTACGTTTTTTTAGAAATTTTTATCTGGCAAGCCTATTTCGGTCCTATGTAGGATTTGTAAATGTTTAAGAGATTAGAGGAGGAAAAGTATTGTTTACATCTTTTAAGAAAACCAAAACATTTCGCTGCGTTTTTTGCCGTTTCGAAAATATGAACTTTCCAGATCAGATCTGAAGTTATTTTCGAGCCTAAAATGTCAAGGTTTCCAGATTTGCCAATACTTTCACCTTGAAAAGAAAATTGGGGATCAAAAGTTGACAGCTTTCTAGAAATTAAACAGCACCGTTTTTGATGCGTTAAAAGGTCTTGATTTATGCTTCTTTGCAGGAAATTACGTTTAGTAGTAAAAGCATTCGAAGATGCGGATTTCCTATTAATAAAATCGTAGCATACTACCAATTTACTATCGTCGGCGAAGCTGTGGATGGGGTTGAGTGTTGATTACAGAAGATCGTTGATGAAAATTGAAAAGAGGGTTGGGGAGAGAAAAAACCTACACCGGAGTTGATGTTGAAAATGTGTGACTGGTACCCATCAACAACAGCACGAATAGAACGGCCAGACAAAAAATTGCTGATCCAATTGACTTTGGAAAGAATAGAAGTAAGCGCAATGGGCCTGTAGTTAGAGGGATCGCATTTATCGCCTTTTTTTGGAATAGGTTGAACATGCACAACTTTCCACTTGGTGGGGTAAATGACAAGTGAGTATGAAAGGTAGAAAAGGTTGCACAGAGGTTTAGCTAAAACAGAGGCAGTATGTTTTAGGACCACAGCCGGAATATCATCACGGCCAGTTGATTTTTTCACATTCAGATTTTTTAGAGCTTTTAAAACAGCTAAAGAAATACATAAAAAAAAATAACAAAAGAAATATGTACATATAATAATACATATGTTTGCTCAAAGTTTATGTGTTTAATTTTTAGTACAAAAACATAAAAAAATGTGATAATGCGATCTAAAAGATTTTAATTATAAATCTAAGTTATTATTACTTATAATCTAAATTGTATTATTGTAAATTGAAGTTATCATCAAATTTTATTACTGCTTTATCTATTAGCTACCCAGATGAGCCACAGAGCCTATCAATCAAAACTTTTGTTTTGTTTTAATCCTAACAGAATAATCTTTAAGTTTCCTATATGAATTTTTAAATATTTTCATACATTTAGGCTTGAAATTTATGTCGGCTGCTTGAATTTATAATTAAATTTTTGACACTTTGTTAAAATTTCTTTTGATTTTTTTCTTCTCTTTAATCAGAATTATTTTTCGCAAATGTGCAAGTAAAAATACAAGCTCTCTGCTGCTAATATTCCAATCTATGATTCGAGGTTTTAAAACAAAAAAAACGGACAAAGAAGATTGTTTTGAAATTTACACCAATATTTTATAATTTCCCAACACCTAATCAACAATTCAATATCAAAAAGTTTAAAAACAATAACCATCTTAAAAAAAAAAATTATAATAATCAAGTGGAAAAGTGTGTACAAAACCTTAAGACTTACCTTCGAATTCTAAGATTCGTGGTATTATTGTTATTTTGAATTACTTGAACATCTACAAGCTCTGGACTATTATCACAACGTTTTACAATAAATTTTATAAAATAGAATAAGTGTGTACTCCACTAAAATGTTTACTAATTTTTTTTTTAAGTGTACTACATATTAAAGAAAATCTTCTACAATGTACTACATTCAAATGTACTACATATTAAAGAAAATCTTTTTAACTGTTTTTTATTTCTTCAAGCACAGAAATGTATGTTAACATTTTCCGAGACCAGAAGGCCGTTTCTTGTACAAGATAATCTTTTTCGAGAAAAAAACTCACGTTTGTGGATTGCTCTGACGCTTCAGTTTAATTCTTAAAACTAAACCTTTAGAATATTTATTTTTCAAATGTTGGAGTGAGCCAATGCACTTGAATTCACCATCCACCATTATAACTAGGCGAGTACAAAGTGCTTCGCACTCTTCCATACTGTGTGAAGTTAATATAATCGACTTCCCAGCGTCTCTAATCCGACAAATTACATTCCAAAGTTGTCGTCTAGATCCTGGATCCATTCCAGTTGTTGGCTCATCCAAAAATATCACAGAAGGATTTCCTAATAAAGCTATTGATGTACTTAATTTCCGCTTATTACCTCCACTATAAGTTTTAGCCGGTTTATCTAAATGCTTAGTGTAGCCTAAAGCCTTTGCCATATTATTCGTAATTTGGTTGATTCGATTTTCAGGTATTCCTCTTAATAAACAAAAAATTTTTAATAGTTCTCGACCTGTCAAATCTTCTAATAAAGCATCAAATTGAGGACAGTATCCGATTCTACGATAAACTTTATTCATTTCCTTTTTGAGATTCATACCCTTCACAAAAACAGCACCGTAAGTAATTCGCTCGTCACCAGTCATCATTTTAAATGTTGTGGTCTTCCCAGCTCCATTTACACCAAGTAAGCCAAAACATTCAGAGCTGAAAGAAACAAAGAAACAGCTAAAATATTTAAAAACAGCTAAAATAATAATAAATTAAAATGATCGAATTTTTTTATTGATTCTGTGGCGTCAATAACAATCATTTTCTAGAAAATTTTACTCACTGCCTGATACCAGCAAAAAGATTATTCACTGCCAAGAATTTTCCATAATATTTTGTAACACCGTACAAAATTAAATTTTCTTGTTTTAGTTCAGATGCAGATAATGATTTGATCCTGTTTTGTTCTTGTTTCACATCTTCGTCAACATCTGGGCTTTTGAACGTATTAGTTGTGAGTGGCGGACTATAAAGTGGATTTTGATTATTTTTTTTATTTTTTTCAATGTTGAAAAAAACTTACATGCTCTTCAAATAATCAAGTAGACCAAATTCTTTTATTAGTAAAATAAGGAAATATATAAGAAAGGCAGCAAGAAAATACGTTATATTAGCCAAAATTCCAGGATCTTCCCATTGAAAATAATCAGCAACACAACAGTCGTTGATTCCGATTTTACATAATGCTTCCACAGAACAAAAACGAACCGTATTTTCTTCCGAGTATTCACACATTTCGTTACAAATTTTTGTAGTCTTAGCAATTGTGTTCAAATTCATTAAGCCTTTAGCTAATGAGTAACTCGGCAGTATAAGAAAAACATAGTTACATATCCTGGCATCATCTTCTAAATTTGGAACAAGTTTCATAATCACCAGAACAACTAAAACTAATGGCCTGCCTAAAATATTTATATATTTTAGTCATAGAATAATTAGTATAAAGAAAGGCTATTAATGGTGTGGTAAGAAAATGTACCCCCCCTAGAACTAAAATTAGTTTCCGATTGTAATATTCCCCTTTTGTTAAAACTTTTTTCGTATAAACGGAAAACTATGATATGGTTTTTTCGTGGTGAAAGTGAGTGGTGAAAACTTGGGGGGGTACATTTTGACAGTTAAACAACAACAACTTTGACTTCCTTATTGTTTTCCTTTTCTTAAGGAAAAAAAAATCAATTGCCAGGCTGATTTTAGTGGAACCATAGGACTAGAACTATGGAAAAAAACTTTCTATTTAGCTATGAAAAAAAAAAATATAATAATAAATTGTATGGGAATTTTTTTTTTTTTGCCCGATTGGCCCTATTTTTTGGAAAAGGATAAAGGGGGTGCCCCAAAACAAGAGGGGGGTGGGGGGCGGCGGACGGGCGGTCTGGTGGCTGGCGCCACAAATCCCACTGACCAACCACCAGACCGCCCGCCCGCCCGCTGCCCCCACCCCCTCTTGTTTTGGGACACCCCTTACACTCTCTACAAAAAAATGGGGCAAATCGAGCAAAAAAAAAAAAAATACCCATACAAAATGTATGAAAACTTTGGGGGGCCGTATCTCCATAACGGGGCCTTTGCGCCAAGAACTGATTTCAGTTTTGGAAGTTTGGGCACCGCCTCTACCCCCCCCCAAGCTTCAGCCGATTCTGTGTGGGTCACGTAAACTGCAGTTTAGCCAAAAAAAATTTGGATAGAAAGGGTGGAAGTACGTCGCAATATTTTATTGAATTTTATTCATACAAATAAGACTTGTTATCCGATAAAACTGTGACTCATAAAATCTTAGCGAAGAATTATTTAAATTTTTTTTTCATAAGAAATTAAAAAACTTTGAAAATAAAACACACATGTAACACATAATAATGTATTTTTAAAATTGTAATAATGTAATTGAAATAACAAATCCATTTTATATTTTTGGTTCAACATTTTTTCATTTATAAATATATATGTATATATATGTATATATATATATATATATATATTTTTTTTTTTTTTAACGAACAAAAATCTAACATTATTCGTTTTTGAAATGAGACATCTTCAAAAAACGATGTCTTGAATCATTTTTATGAAGTTCAATATTTTTTATTTTAGCTTCATTAAATAATTTTAAATTCGTATAAATTTTAATAAAGTCTTTGATAACTAATAATTTATGATTCTCGGAATCATTTAAAATTCGTAGATGATTTTTAAAAGTTAATAAAAAAATCTAAATTATTTAAAATAAAATTTGAAATTTAAAAAAAAATATTTTTTTGAAATAACTCATTTTTTGAGCGTAAGGTAGCTAAAATTTGTTCTATTTGCTTATTTAATTTAACAAAATCTTTCCTTGGATTTCTCAGATGAAATTTGGTTTTATTGGCAATAAATAATGACTCACATTTTCCTTCAAGTTCAATAAGCTCCCAATATACCATCGCGCCAGTTCGCAAAGAAATGTCAAGTATTTGTACTGGCATGGGCGTCGATTACTGAACCGGCCTACAAGTTCACTCATAGTTAACATATTTTTGGCACACCGGCTTAAAATATGCCTCCGACTTGTTTGTTAGTTTTGAAACTAACCTGAACACCAATAAACAGGAGTTTGTCCCGGCCGCCAGTTTTAAGGTCAGCTGAAAAGACCAATTTAAATTACCGACTTTTGTGTCGGATATTGAACTATGTTCTAAGTCGAAACAAATATTTGACCTTGCAGTCTATCTTATTTTTGAGTGTAAGCGACTTATTACGGTAATCTTTCTCTTCAAACAGTTACTGGTTGTACATAAATGTCAGTTTACGTAAAGCTGACAGCAACGTGAGTTATTTTTGTACTATTATAAATTGCTTATTATATGTTGCTAAATCAAAGGAAATTGCAAGGCATACATAAGCGCCAGTTTACGTAAAGCTGACAACAGCGTCAATTATTTGTTGCTTTGTTGACTTTGTTGATAACAGACATCGACGCCGATCGCTTTTTTTCGACGGCGGCCAGTCGAATTTTGCCCTTCGATTGCGGCGGCTAGTCGACTCAAAATTGCCTGTTTTGGAGAAAAAGAGCGGCTTAGAAAAAAAAATCTAAAAAATCGGTGGCTGGAAGAAAATCATCGGCGAGATCGGCGACTAAAAAAAACCAAAAAAAAAAAAAAAAAAAACAAAAAAAAAAAAAAAAAAAAAAAAAACAAAAAAAAAAAAAAAAACCAAAAAAAACCAAAAAAAAAAAACAAAAAAAAAAAAAAATAAAAACAAAAAAAAAAAAAGAACCAATAAAAAAATCAGCGGCTAAATTTTATTTTTTTTCCTAAAAAGCGGCCAGTCGATCAGTCGATGAATTTTCATCCAGCGGCGGTTAGAAAAAATAGTCCAGCGGCTGACCGGCGGCGACTGGAAAACACAAAAAGCGTCGAGTCTGGTTGATAAGTTGACATTTATAATTTCATTATATTTTGAAAAACAAACACGTGGTCAGAGCACGAAGTCGCTGACCTCAGTCGGTCAAACACAACGGTCGCCGAAGAAATTGGCAAAAAATGAGTTGGTCGCCGTCGATCCAAAAAATCAGCTGCAATCGGCTGAAAAATTTTTCTATATTTTTGATTTTTTTTCAATAGTTAAAAAAATTAAAGTGAAAAAAAAATGTTTTTGTAAATTTTTTAGTATGGAGCCGATTTGAGTCGCTCCAGTCGCGGTCGTTGGTAATTTTCTTTAAGCAGTGAGTGGTCGGTAAAAGTCATCGACTTCGAGCTCTGCACGTGGTGATGGAAAAAATTTAAATATTAAATAACAATAAAATAAAATAAATAAAAAATAAAAAAAAGGTAAGTTTATTTTATTTTATTTATATTTTATTTAATTTTTTTTTTAGATAAACAGTAGAGCAAGAAGAAAACCTCGAATTGAAGATTGTGATGATGGTAAGTCTTAATTGAGAAAATAATTGTTTATAGTGAAATAATGTCATTTTTTATTTAAAAACAAGTTTTTAATTTTTTTTTTTTTTTTTCAGAAGTAGTAAAAAGTAAAATTGAAATGATTGAAGAAATGGATTTAAAAGGAAAAAATGTCACACCGTAAGTTCACATTTTTAAAGAATGAAATAGATAATCATTTAGTTTTCTTCATCATTCATTTGATTTGACATAACGCGTTTTCGGATGCGATTAAGATCTCTAACTTTATAAGTCCTCGCAGAAGATACATTACAACGCGATCTAAATTGTTTTCGCATTTTTCGTTGGACAAATTTAAAGTATGAAAACCGGTTCCGCGTCTTTTACAGAAGGATTTATAAGACGATTCATAACTAACCTTTGCATATTAAGAGTGGGTCCGAACATTGTGAATAAGTTTTCGTAGCGCCCTTGGTTAATAATTTGTTCGAATCGACGAAGAAGCGAAATAGCAAAACGAACTTTTTTGTCTGCTTATAAATGGATTTCAGTATGAACTAGTTAACTAGAACAAAAAAAATTATTCTATTAATAAATTTAGTTTAAGCGTGATTTACACAATGGCTAAATTTGTAATCTTTTAATTTTTTCTAGTCAAACTAGAACGAGAAAGCGATAAATAAACAACAACAACAAACATGTGAAAGTAGTAGACAGAAATTTAATAATTCTTTTCCTTTTATAGCACAAAACATAAACAAATTTTATAGCAAATTTACATGCGGGTTACACTTGCTGAAAAAAAAATCATAATTATAATTTTTTTTAATGTAGTGTGAAATTTTTATGAGTCAAAAATCATACTGGCTTATGCGTTGTTTATAGCTAATTGACCTATCTGAAAAAACCGTTTTTCTATGTTATTATTCTATTTATATTTAAGAAAATTTACTGAAAATGAAGATATTAATTTTATCTATTTTTCGTAAAAAGAATTTTTTAAAAATATTTTCAAATAACTAAGAAAATTGAATTTATTTTTTTTTGATATCTGAAAAATTTCATTACTTCACAAAATTTCCTACCTATCATAATATTTTTTTACGGTACCTTTCCTGTCAAAAATATTTTTTTTGTTTTTTTTTTATATTTCTTGCATTTGATTTTTTACTTTCAGATAAAATTAGCTGTGAATAGGTTTCCGGATCATTCCTCCAAAAATTACTTTACTGTGGTAGCTATAAACAACGCATTAGACTTCATGTTCCAGATGCATTCGTGCTCCCTGTATAAATTTATAAATTTTAATATTTCTTCCTTATAAAATCTTTTCGACATGTTTTTTCTATTTTCTCTTTTTTTACTAAGTTCTTAGTTTTTATAAACTTCACCTTTTTCAATAAAATATCTTGTTTTTTAAAGTAAGTTATTTTATTTATTTAATAAATAATTCACATAGATTTTTTTAAATTTCAACATTCAAATTCAAATCCCGTAATAACAAACCGCTTTTATAATTGTTGTTTGCACTTTCAAGAGTTTACTTTTTTCTTTGGCAGCCAAAAATTTTCCTTTTGACAGAAAAAATCAACACTGATTTTTTTTAAGCATGATTTTTCATCATGATTATTTCTTGATTTTTTTTCACACAAAATTTCGCACATACATTCAAAAAAAATCATGATTTTTTTTTTCAGCAAGTGTAACCCCCAGGTTAGAAATACAATAATAATTTTTCAGAAACTATAAAATTCAAATTATAACATAAATTTTATTTACGCGCCTAGAAAAAAAAAGACGTAAACTATAAAAAAAGATGAACTAGTTCATCTTTTTTTTTTTTTGCTATAAAAAAAGATTACAAAAAAAGACACCAAAAAAAAAAAAAGATGACTCTGTTCGTACTGCTCTAACTTATTAGTTTTTGTATCTTCTGTCCTGTTTTGTTTTGGGATCTTTTTTTTTTGCCATTTTTAGCCATTGTGTAAATCAAGCTTTAATAAATAAAATCGATCAATTAATTTTAGTTATAAATAATTGAAAATAAAATTTTACTTAACAGAATTAAGGCTCGTCGACTTTCAAATATGGATGAAAACACTAGTAGTGACGATGAAGAGGATATTTTACCTGTTGATTCTGCTGTGAGAAAAAAAATGAGAAAAAGAAGGAAAAATAATAATGTGGCGAATTCGGCGCAAACACGCTTGGCACATGAACTAGTTGAGGCTATCTGGGGAGGAGGAAGTGGTGCAGGTGCTGTTGGTGGAGATTCTCATAGTGAAACGGATTTAGCAGCTATCAATGATTCTGATTTTTAATCTTTTTTTTGTGATTTACCTAATTAGAAACTTACCGAATGGTTTCTTTATGAAAGATATTTGAAATATTTTTTTAACCAACTAGTTTACCAAGTGTGGAACATAATTTGCCTTTTTACGCCTTATTTTGTTTTCAATTACGTTCTAACTTTAACGAACTAATTTTATCTTTTAGGAAAAGATTTGCCTGATTCCCCATTAGGTAAAATATGTGATACCAATCGAGACCAAATAAAGCAAATAATCTGTGAGCTTTTGGATTCAAGTAATTTGCAAAAATTTATGTATTCATTACATATTGTTGAGAGTTTGGCAACAAAAACCAAGCAGAGCTGCTGTAGCATTGGATCTGCAGAAAACAATAGTTTTAAACCAATTCAAGCCAGGCGTACAAAAAGTTGTAGTAACATTATGCCTACTAAAAAGTGTTCCGCGGCACCCTCAAGTAGTTCATCTAAATCATCTGACGAACAGCATACTACTGAGGAGAAACCTACAAAGCAATTAGATTCTAAATCTCAGGGGAATGAATTAAGAAGTGGTAATGATTTACCGCTTGATGATGAAGAAATTAAAGAAAATAAAAAACCATCTGATCAGATAAAGCCTATTTCTCAAACCAGTGATGTCAGCGATGATTCTTCGCAAAAAGCATGGAAATGGCATGAAGTTTTTATTGAAGTCGGCGGTATGCAACATCTGTTTGAAATATTTCAATCGGGCACTCTGCAGGGCAGTCATCATATTGACGATCGTTTCAATGAGTGGCGACATGATTGTCTTGCAAGTTTGTTAAGAATTTTATGTATCCTTGGATTTGAAGAAATCAAGCAAGATGATTTGCTTCCCATAATTCCCAGACCACATTATTTTATGTTACAAATGATGGAAGTAGATTCAACGTTAAAACGATTGGCGTCTATTGTAGTGATATTGTTATCACTAACGTTAAAATAAAACTAAATTTATAAAAATTTCAATTATTTTTTGAACCCAAAAATTTTATATTTTTAATAAGAATTACTGTAAATTATAATTAATTTGATTGGGCAACCAATCATATTAGGACATAGTAAACTATTTTATATTACATAAGAAAATTAATTATATAAACTAAATTGTATATAATATTTGTATATAGAATATAAGAAATTTAGTACATAAGATTTTGTATAAATAAGATTGAAATTAGAAAATTAAATCAGATTCTTACCAAATCTCATCTTTCTATAAACGGCTTCCCTGAGCTATACAATACAGGTAAGATAGCTTTCCGAGCAATATAATACGGATAACCGGCTGAATACAGCCAAAACGAAAGCGCGTCCCGCTCTAATAGGACATACGGCTGAATACAGCCTAGACAATAGGATCTCCATAATGACATGCTAGTGGTCATTATGGAATAGGGAATTCAATAGGCCTTAGATGTCTTGGACAACATAGATGTCCAACCCATGATCCATCATAAGATGAATAACCATAAATAAGAAAGTCAATAAAACTTTCCATTAAATAAAACAATTTTTTTTCCTTTACATGGCGATCCTGCAAACCGCAAAATTTATAATACAATACAGAATTCAAGACATGGAACAAAAACCAGAAAAGAATAAAATTACAATTCAAGAATATAAAGAACGACAACAACAAAATCAACAACAACAGCAAGAACAACAGCAACCAAAGAAGAGGCAACGTGCCGGGAAACTTGTTAAATTCCGGAAAGAATTACAAAAACTACAAGAAATTTTACAAACTAAAACAAACAAGACACAACGCAAAACAATACTAGACGAAATAAGAAGAATCAAACAAGACCGACATTTACACAAAACTTCAACAAAAATAACCAAAATGTTTAACAAAAACCTTAAACACATACAAAACGCAAAAAATTTAAAATAAAATTGTCAAAAAAAAAAAAAAAAAAAAAAAAAATTTTGTTATAAATTAAAAATTTATATTAAATTATAAAATTATAAAATATTTAATTGTAAAACAGAAATAATGAATAAATACAAAAATTTTACTTAATTATTAGTATTATAAATTACCATAAGAAAAAAAAATTCCAAATGTTAAACCTTATAAAAATTAAGAATATTACTCAAGAATACCCCAAAGAATTCTAAGAATTATTACGAATATAAAACTATATTATGAATACCCCGATATTCAAATAAAATTTATTATCAAAAAAAAAAAAAAAGAAGAACACTTGTCTATCAAAATAATTCTACCTAGATATTTTACAAAAAAAAAAAATATATAAAAGAGATAAAAATTTTTGCATACCGTACCAATACATTTCAAAAAAAAAGAAAAAGATGTTAATATTAAAATTGCATTAAAATTTAGCAAAGACCCTAAAAAATAATTTTCAATACCCTATTAACAAATTAATGAATAACCCAAATATATTTAATGATTTTAAATAATTATCATAGGAAGCAACAAAATTATACCCTATTAAAAAATTAATAAAACCTAAAAAATTTTTTTTCTGTCCCTCTATGATTAAATTATCAATTAAAAATATTTTTCGGTTTAATTCAAATTTTTCACACAAGAATTTTTTCATAGCATGACCCTTGAGAAATTCCAAAAAGAAATTGAACAAATAGAAGAACTCTACAATAATATAATAAAAACAAAGTTTAATATCTCTGCAGCAAAGTCTGAATTAACTAAGGTAATTTACAACAAATCGCTATTTATAAGCTCTGTTAGGGAATCAAATTTGAGAACAGGGAAGACAAGTTTAAGAACAGAGTATTTGAAATACGTGACATTAATTAAATCTTACTTGATAGAAATCATAAATAATAAGATGGATTTTGACATAGCAAATGTAAATAAAATAATCCCATTATTCGAAGGTTCCTATGCTAAATTGCAAGAAT
Source organism: Hybos culiciformis (assembly GCA_964007475.1). Lineage (NCBI taxonomy): Eukaryota > Metazoa > Arthropoda > Insecta > Diptera > Hybotidae > Hybos > Hybos culiciformis. The sequence continues at coordinate 32,180,854 of OZ023275.1, forward strand.
TCATAAGCATAACGGAATACATTCACGATAATATTAAAGTAGCAGATAGAGAAAAATTAATAAAATTCATTTATAATATAAAATTATCACAAAAGGTGAAAAATCGAATTATAAATGAGACAGAACCTACAACACTTGAAAATTTAAAAAAAATTTTAAATAATAATTTCATGAGCACTAGAACCTATACTAAAATACACAACGAAATCGACCAATTAGGAAAGAATAGGTCAATATCAGCCACAAAATATGCTGAAAAATTAGAAATGCTAATAAATGAATTAAATATGATACAGTCTAAAAATGAGACAGCTGACGCAAAAGCTGTAATAATAAAAGTTAATGATAAATTTGCTCTGCAATGCCTTAAGACAAACTTAGTAGAACCCATACAATCAGTCATTTTAGCGGCACAACCAAAAACTTTTACAGAAGCAATAAAACTTATTTTGGAAATAGATAGTAATAATAATAATAATGATAGTAATAATATAAATACCTACTCAAATCGAAGTAATAGTAGGAATAATAACAACAATAATAATAGAAATAATGGTAGAAGAAATTATAATAATAATAGAAATACTAGCAATAATTTTAATAATAACAATAGACCAAGGAATGGTCATAATAATCATAATAATCATAGTAATCAAAATAATCATAATAATCATAATAATCGTACTAGTAATAATAATATGAACAATAGTAATCATAGATCAAATACTAATGATAATCATAACTATAATAGAAATCAGCAACATACGAATTCCACTGACTATTATAGAAATAGAGACTACAATAATTCTCAACCAATTAATAATAACAGGAATAATAATTCCTATAATAACAGATATAATAACAATCGTAGAAACGATAACCAAAATTTTAATAATAGGAACGTTAACGCATTAGAATCGGGAAACGGACGGACCCCCGATTCGGGTCAAACGGTAATCGGGGAAATGAATGCTTTAAATATACAATAAATAATTTTAAAAACAATTCACCAACATTTTTTATCCTAATGCAAAGACCCAATTATTATAATCCAATTAAATTCATGATTGATACTGGTGCAGACATATCTGTCATCAAAGAACAATTCACAAATTCAATTGACATTAATAATAATAGTACTTGCAAAATTACAGGAATAGGCAATAACGTACATGAATCTTTAGGCACACTACAAACACATTTTATTATTGAAAACAAAAAATGTTTTATAAATCTACACTGTGTAGAAGATAAATTTCCAATCAAAACGGATGGAATCTTAGGCCGAGATTTCTTAATGAAATACTCCGCATTAATTAATTTTGAAACGAATGAATTATCACTTACGATAAGTGATGAGGTAATAAATATACCCATTAATTCTAATTGTATCAGTCAACTGGTGATACCAGCCAGAACTGAAATTATATGTCCTTTACATGTTCAGAGAACAGAAGAGACACTTGTCCTGAGTGAAGAAATAACACCAGGAATATTCATAGCCAACACGATTATAGCCAAAAATGGCATATCGAATGTAAAAATTTTAAATACTAATGATAAAACAATGATCATAAAAAATTATAAGCCTAAAACAGTACCTTTAAACAATTATAACATAGTGAATATTGAAAATAACGATCACGATCGATTATTACATTTAGAACAAATATTAAGCATTAACCCAGACGACCCAAAAGCTCAAAATGAAACACTTAAAATTTGCAAACAATTCCAAGATATATTTTACTTACCAGGTGATTCATTAACGACTAATAATTTTTATAAACAAAATATCGCCTTAGAAAATAAAAACCCTATTTATATTAAAAACTATAGATTACCAAATTCGCAATTAACAGAAATTAATGATCAAGTAGATAAATTATTGAAAGAAGACATTATTGAACACTCTTACAGTCCATATAACTCACCTTTACTCTTAGTACCAAAGAAATCCTCTAATGACACCAAAAAATGGAGACTAGTAGTAGATTTCCGTCAACTAAACAAAAAAATTCAAAATGACAAATTTCCTTTGACCAAATTAGAAGACGTACTAGATAATTTAGGAAGAGCAAAATACTTTACCACATTAGATATGGTCAGTTCTTTTCACCAAATCGAATTAGAGAAAAATTCAAGACCTTGTACAGCATTTTCATCTAATAATGGACATTTTCAATTTAAAAGACTCCCATTCGGTTTAAAAATCTCTTCAAATAGTTTTCAGCGAATGTTAACAATTGCTTTATCAGGTTTAAATTCAGAATCATTTATTTATGTTGATGATATAATAATATTTGGATGTTCTATTAAACACCACAACGAAAACTTAATAAAAGTATTTGAACGATTAAGAAAATATAATTTAAAGCTAAATCCAGAAAAATGTAGTTTCTTACAGAAAGAAGTAATTTATTTAGGCCATTTAATAACTAATAAAGGCATAAAAACAGACCCAACTAAACTTTTTGCAGTAAAAAATTATCCACAACCCCAAAACGCTGATGAAATAAAACGTTTTGTAGCATTCTGCAATTATTACAGAAAATTTATACCAAACTTTGCAGCTATAGCAAAACCTTTGAACGATCTAACAAAAAAGAAATCAATATTTAATTGGAATGAAAATTGTACAAATGCATTTTTAAATTTAAAAAATAAATTAATTAACCCTCCCATTTTACAATATCCAGATTATTCCAAACCTTTTATAATCACAACAGACGCTTCACAATCCGCCTTCGGAGCAGTCTTATCTCAAGGAGAAATTGGACAAGATTTACCAATAAGCTATGCCAGTAAAACATTAAACTCTGCAGAACTAAACAAACCAATAATAGAAAAAGAATTGCTTTCTATTCACTGGGCAATCAATTTCTTTAGACCCTATGTATATGGCAGAAAATTCATCGTCGTAACAGATCACAGACCTTTAGTAGGATTATTTACGCACAAAAACCCTTCATCTAAAATGACGCGTATTAGACTAGATCTCAGTGATTACGATTTTGATATAGTATACAAACAAGGAAAAATGAATACAAACGCAGACGCTTTATCAAGAATACATTTAAACTCTAACATTTTAAAATCTATGATCCCAATTACGCCAGAAAAAGATATTAACGTGATAACCAGACAAGTAGCTAGGTCACTAGAACAAGCTAAAAACCCTATAAATAAAAATCTACACATTTGGCACAGTATCTCAATTAACGATATAAAAAGAATTCCGAAAGTAAACTTCATAGAAACTTCAACTGGTACAACAGAAATAACATTCAATAATAATTATAAAATATATTTTAATAAAAAGAGAATTAATATAAAATCAATTTTAAATAAAATGAAACTCTTATTAGCTCAAAATAAAATTTTCACAATCGCGATAAATAATAATGATACCTTATTTAACCACATTAACATTCAAGAATTTAAAAACATATTTAATCAACTACAGGAAAAAGATAATTCGAAAAATAAATTAAAAATAATTTTATTCAAAGCTCCTATCGAAATAACAGATCAAAATTTAATAAAACAATTAATAAAAGACAATCATAGTAACAATATAAGTGGACACATCGGTGTTAGGAAAATGATAATAAAACTTAGACAAAAATACATATGGAAAAACATGCATAAAATGATTAAAAATTACGTGAAAAATTGCTACGAATGTATTAAATCAAAACAAGTTAGAAACATTAAAGAACCATTACAAATTACTGACACTCCAAATAGACCTTTCGAAACCATACAAGTCGATACAGTAGGCCCTTTAAAAATTTGTAATAATTATAGATATATACTCACAGTTCAATGCGAATTAACTAAATACATAGAAGCATTTCCTATAGAAACTAAAGATGCTATTACGATAGCAAAAATTTTAACAGAAAATATCATATTAAGATATGGAAATATAAAAAATATCAAAACTGATTTAGGTACAGAATTTGTAAACGAACTATTTATGAACATTTGTAAAACTTTTAATATTAATCACCAAAAATCAACACCTTATCACCATCAAACATTAGGTTCAGTAGAAAGAAATCACAGAGTACTAAACGAATATTTTTTAACATGCAATCATAGCAACAATTGGGTTGAATTAATCCCATTTTTCTTATTTTCCTATAATACTACACCTCATTCAGACACTCATTATGCGCCATTTGAATTAATTTTTGGAAACACACCTGAATTACCGACAAATATTACACTTAAAAATAATGAACCACTAAATTTCATAAACTATGATAACTATTTAAACGAATTAAATTTAAAATTATCTTGTGCACTAAAATCAGCTAGAGAAGAACTAATTAAATATAAAATAGCTAGAAATGAAAAATACAATCTTAATATTAATCCTGCGAATTTGAAAGTAAATGATATGGTAATGATAAAAAATTTTAATAGAAAGAAATTAGATTATCCTTTTCAAGGACCTTATAGAATCGTCGAAAGAGACGGAGTAAATTCAATAATAGAAATAAATAATAAATTAAAGAAAATTCATAATAATAACTTAAAAAAGGTATAGAATTTAAAATAGAAAAAAAAAAAAAATTTTTCTTCCTTTTTACATAAAATTTACAAAAAATTTTTTTTTTTCTCCCAAAGGGAAAGGATGTAGTGATATTGTTATCACTAACGTTAAAATAAAACTAAATTTATAAAAATTTCAATTATTTTTTGAACCCAAAAATTTTATATTTTTAATAAGAATTACTGTAAATTATAATTAATTTGATTGGGCAACCAATCATATTAGGACATAGTAAACTATTTTATATTACATAAGAAAATTAATTATATAAACTAAATTGTATATAATATTTGTATATAGAATATAAGAAATTTAGTACATAAGATTTTGTATAAATAAGATTGAAATTAGAAAATTAAATCAGATTCTTACCAAATCTCATCTTTCTATAAACGGCTTCCCTGAGCTATACAATACAGGTAAGATAGCTTTCCGAGCAATATAATACGGATAACCGGCTGAATACAGCCAAAACGAAAGCGCGTCCCGCTCTAATAGGACATACGGCTGAATACAGCCTAGACAATAGGATCTCCATAATGACATGCTAGTGGTCATTATGGAATAGGGAATTCAATAGGCCTTAGATGTCTTGGACAACATAGATGTCCAACCCATGATCCATCATAAGATGAATAACCATAAATAAGAAAGTCAATAAAACTTTCCATTAAATAAAACAATTTTTTCCTTTACACTATTTTACACGATGAAACTTATAATAATATGAATCAATTACAATTAAGAACTGGGTTCTGGGGAAGACCACAAGTGGTTCAATTTGTAATGAATATTTTAGTAAGATTTGTGCATTCATCTAAAGAAGCTCGACAGGCCCTCTGGTCTAAGCCTGAATATTGCAGTTGGCTTCAAAAATTTATTTTAGATGATCCGGAGCCATCCGTTAGACGAGAAATTTGTGCTGGGTTATATAGAATTTGTTTAGGCAATTCAAATGCTTATCCGGATTTATTAGGGCCTTTACTTCAAAAACTTGTTAGTTTCTTGCCAATAGCAGAGAAAATGACTAGTTATCATCAATCACATCCGCATGAAGATGGGAAAGAGCCTTATGGACCAGCTTGTCGTGACTATTTTTGGCTTCTTTCTCGTTTAGTTGATACGTTGACATCCGATATGATCAAAAATTGTTTAGATTGTAATGGTGGTACATTGGACATTGAACAATTGTGCTGTGCTCTTGCTAAGAGTATTTGTGAACGAGATTTTTATGAAGTTCGCCATGGATATCAAGATGATGGTCTAGTTGGATTATTAAATCTTATGTCGAATCTTTGTAAATATGATCCACCTTTTAAGTTCAGTGCGGCCTCACAACAATTTATTGAAAAAGTTTTTAGTTTCTTGTTTGATTTGCCATCCCCACGTGATCGTCAAAAACCGAAATGTAAGTCTCAAACTGCCAGAGCAGCTGCGTATGATTTACTTGTAGAGCTCTGTAAAAATTCACTACAAAATTATACACAATTACATGAAAAGCTATTGCAACAACATAGACCAGGACCTCACGCTCCTTATCCATGGGATTATTGGCCTCGTGATGATGGTAGGTCTGAATGTGGTTATGTCGGTTTGACAAATTTGGGTGCAACATGTTATATGGCTTCCTGCGTACAACATTTATTTATGATGCCGCAGGCTAGAGAAGCTATTCTTACAGGATCACCTGCAAAAAAACATGGCCCTACACTGCATGAACTACAAAGAATGTTTGAATATTTGCTTGAATCTGAAAGAAAATCGTACAACCCACGTTCATTTTGTCGTGTTTATCAAATGGATCATCAACCTCTTAACACCGGCGAGCAAAAGGATATGGCAGAATTTTTCATTGATTTAGTTTCGAAGCTGGAAGAAATGACACCTGATTTAAAACTCCTGGTGAAAAAATTATTTTCAGGAACTCAGAGTAATAATGTCGTTTCATTAGATTGTGGTCATGTTAGTCGAACTGCAGAAGAGTTTTATACTGTTCGATGTCAAGTCGCAGATATGCGGAATTTGCAAGAATCTTTAGATGAGGTAACTGTTAAAGATACTTTAGAAGGTGACAATATGTACACTTGTTCACAATGTGGTAAAAAAGTTCGAGCAGAAAAACGTGCATGTTTTCAAAAATTGCCACAAATTCTTTGTTTTAATACAATGCGATATACTTTTAACATGTTAACAATGTTAAAAGAAAAAGTTAATACACATTTTTCATTTCCCATGAGATTAGACATGACGGATTATGTTGAAAAAACTTTGATGCCGCAACAATATTTAGGTAATTTAATTTTGTTTTTTAATTTTTACTCTATAATATCTCTAACTTTATTTTTTTTATTTTTATAGAAAATAAAAAGAAACGAGAACGAAAAATCAGTTCAACGCAATCTGAAAAGAATTCTGATGAAAAGATGATGGGTTCATTTGATTCACAGGATGACGATGAAGACGAAGATGGTCAAGGTTATGAGTGAGTATCTTCATTTCAATATTAATTTTATATTAAAAATTATGTCTTTTTGTACTTATACAGTAAAGGTTTTTTTTCATTGATTTATTTTTTAATCTTATTCAAATGTAATATATTTAAATAATTAGAATGTAATATATCTTTGTTTATATCTCAGCAAGTAATCTCACGAGTGAAAACACTATTCATTAATTTTTTTAAAATATTTTTAAGGTATGACTTAGTGGGTGTAACTGTTCATACTGGAACAGCTGATGGAGGTCATTACTACAGCTTTATTAAGGAAAGATCGGATAATCAACAGTTGAATTCGTTTTACCAGCAGCAGTAGCTGCAGCAGCAGCAACAGACTCATCATCAACAACAGTTACAAGAAAGATGGTTTTTATTTAATGATGCAGAAGTAAAACCATTTGATCCATCACAAATAGCATCTGAATGCTTTGGTGGTGAAATGACGGTGAGAAGATAATTTCTTTTCAAATCATAATGAAAATAAATAGAATAAATGTTTTTCCTTTCTAGAGTAAAACGTATGATTCTGTTACGGAAAAGTATTTAGATTTTAGTTTTGAAAAAACTAATTCAGCTTATATGCTATTTTACGAAAGACGTTCAAATCATAGCGATTTAATTTGTAATCACCCATCTGAACGTAAACATTTGAATGTGGAACAAACAGAATCAGTAAGTCTTGAAAAAGATAAAGAACCTTCAGACTTAAAAACGGCGGAATTAGATAATGAAAAAAAAGTGGCTATAAATAAAATTGAATCTAAAGAATCATCGACAATATTATAAAAAGTACTTTAACCGAAAAATGTGATATAGATTCTAAGAATATTAGCAACGAACTTGCAAGACATCAGCAATTGCCTTCGTGTTCATCTTCATTAAATATTCAACCGTCTACATCAAACTCACTTCCAAGTACATCACAAAATAATAATTCAATTAGTGTAAGTAATATCGGCCTGACATTTAGCGTGGTTGAAAAATCTTTATTAAATAAAGAATTAGAGGAATGGATTTGGCAAGATAATAGAAATTTTTTACAAGATAGAAATATTTTCGAGCACACATACTTTAAGTGAGTATAATAATATATATATATTGATATTTTTAGGTTTATATTTATATATTTTTTTTTTGTATTTAGTTTTATGTGGCAAATTTGTGGTAATATTCCACAAACATTGTTAATGCAAACCGATGTAACGTGCATGGCGGCACAACTTTCAGTATCATTTTTTATAGAAACATTCATTCATGCTAAAGAAAAGGTAAAAATAAAAAAATTTGTACTATTATTTATCTACATAATAATTGGTCAAGTAAATTAGTCGAGTAATTAGTGACTGAACCAGTACCAACTCACCAAAAATTATTCGCATTGTTAAAGTGATGTGGTTTTAATCGTCCGAAAAATAGAGTAAAATGAATTCAGTATTTAATCGTTGTTGTTGTTCAGACACGTTTAGTTACTCGACTAAATTACTTGGCCAAACGCGAATAAGGCTTAATAAGTATTAGCAATGATTAAAATAAAAGATTTGAAATAATAAAAAATAAAACTATTATCAAGAAATCACAGCACGAATAATGTCAAACGACAACAGCAGACAATTACAAAGATTGTTATGTCGTTTCTTCTTTAGGCACTTCCTAGAAATATTGAAATAAAAAACTGAAGAGGCTTCATGTACGTGATAGAAGAAAGAGAACAGAATGTTTTCTAGAAAATCTAGTTCTTTGCGATTATAATTTTTCTTTTTGTTTTTTTATTTAATTTTTTTTTTAAATATACTGTACTTTCTATTCTCTTAATTCCTAGCCAACAATGGTACTATGGGTTGAATTACTAACAAAGCAATTCAATGCAAGTCAAGAAGCCTGTGAATGGTTTTTAAGTCTCATGTCAACTGAACCTTGGTGGCCGGTTCAAGTATTGATACAATGCCCAAATCAAATGGTTCGGCAAATGTTTCAACGATTGGTGATTCATGTTATTCAACGCTTAAGGTTATTTACATATATCTGAATTTTAAATGAGTTTCAAAAATATTCTAATTCGATTTTTTTTTTTAACAGACAATCCCATTTCAGTCTGTATCTGAAGACTGAAACTGAGAGTGATGGGAAAGAAATAATCGGAAATGCTTCCTGTATAACACGGTTTATAAAATCTTTAATCCATTTGATGGAGCACGGTGCTAAGACACATCTCAGACACTTATCTGAATTTTTCGGGTTACTCTACGAATTTTCCCGGATGGGAGATGAAGAAACCTTATTTTTATTAAAAATTAGTATAATCAGAAGTGTTGCAGACTTTTATTTGGGAAACAAAAGTCAAGATTGTGTAAGGTTTTATATTGAATTATTTGTATTTTAGATTCTATGATAATTAAAATTTTATGAGAAAGAAATTTTAATAAACTTTTATTTTTAGCTTGACACAGGTTCGGATAATGATGAAAACTCATCAGACGAGGCCTTATCTATTGACAAGGCCAGGCCCGCTTCATTAGATAAAATGATAGCACTAGTCGCATCATTGGTTGAACGGTCTAGAGGCTCAGATTTTCGTTTACACTTGTCTCAGAAAGATTATAATGCAATAGCTGGTGGAAAGGTAAATTGAATCTAATTTTTATTAATTTATTTATTAACAATATAGGCTGCATATAAACCGATTTCTTTAATCAAATTTGTAGATAAATAAATATATTAATAAATTTTACAATATTAATTAACTCTTAAATTTATTATTAGGGAAAGTATTAGTAATTAATCACAATAAATTTTTTTCAAGTAACATTTACTCTCGTCAATTACAATTTAAATGTTTTAATACATTCTCTGTCTATTTAATTTTTCTTCATTCTATTGAATTGAAATAAATTAACACCACACAATAATTTTATCAAATTTAGTCCACTCAGCCAGTCTCGTTAGGTTTGATTTCAAAACAAATTTTTATCGGAAATTAATCATTAAATTCTTATATTTAAGGACTTTCCATTTTTGTACCAACAAATTAAGGATAATATAAATCCACATCAAACTCGCCATTTAATTCATGCATTATGCCGTTGGGACGAACGTTTAGCTAATCAAATTATAACTATGTTGTTTGCATCAGTGACAAAGCATACAGAACTATGCGGACCATTTTTCAAATTATTAACATTGTTAACAGAAACTCAAGGTGGACCATCGGGATTGCCCTGTTTTTCACAATTAGTTTTGCAAAGAGTTTGGGATGCTGCAGAATATTGTCCCCAATCAGCATTAGATTGGTTAGCTGTTCAGGCACCGCGTAATAAAATTGCTCATGCTTGGATATTACAAAGTGCAGAAAGTTGGGTTGAACAGTTTTTGATGGCCCACAATAATACTAGAGTTAGGAACGGTAAATTAATTTATTGTTTAACCTTTTTAGCTTTTCTTAAAATCTCTGAATATCATTTAAAATTGTTTAAAATTGTTTTCAAGTGTTGAAGTGTTAAGACGTTTTTACGGTTTAATTTTTTTATTATTTTAAATTTATTATTAAAATTACGTAATTTTTGTAATTTTGCAATTCTGCAAATTTTTACGGTAATAATAATAAGTAATTCTTGACCTAGCTTAATTGAAATTTAATAAGTGCACAGTTGACAATTTTTTCATTTTGTTTTTTTTATTAACATTTTATAAAATTTTAAACTTGTTCTTAAAATATTTTTCAAACGTCCAAAATGACTAACAAATGTGATGCTGTTTTATGTAAAAACACTGACAGGAAATCAAAGTTTGTTATCTGTAAAGGTTTTTGCAAGAAGAAATTCCATGGTTCGTGTTTGTTCCGTGATAGAGAATGGTTCGTTTCAGAACTGGCTGAACACTTCATCTGTACGGATTGTCAACAAATCGAGGATTATGTTGATAATATTCATAGAAAGATAACGATGTGTATTGATGGCCTAGTAAATGAGAGGGACGACCTAATTAATCTCACACAAAAAACGATCAAATGTAGTTCTGACAACTTTACTGAAATGGCAAAAAATTTTGACAACTTGAACACTTCCATCATTAACTCCCAACGCTCTCTGATTGAAACTCAAGGCTCCATCTCGAAAGCGATCGAAAACGTTATAGACGCTCAACTCAGCCAATTTGTGTCCACCGCAACCAAGAAGCTTGACGATATAATTGGAAATATTGTGTCGGCGAAAATTGAGCCCTATATCAAGAAGCTTAGCGCCCTAGATAAAATAGCTGCAAACGACACAGTTGTTTTGGTTGACCGGATGAACACAATTTACAACAAGCTGAAAGATTTGGTTGTTACCAGTCAGCAATCAATTGAGGCAGAACTTTTCAATATTAGCTCAGCATCGCAGATTACAGTCATTGACAATGATGCTGAAGAAATGACCACATCTCCTCCCTCGATCTCTTTAGCCGAAGAACTTTTAATGACGACTCAGCAGAAGACCAAAATTTCTGTTGATGACGTAATAGAGACAAACAATGCTGAAGAAATGACCACATCTCCTCCCTCGATCTCTTTAGCCGAAGAACTTTTAATGACGACTCAGCAGAAGACCAAAATTTCTGTTGATGACGTAATAGAGACAAACAAACCAATTGAAAATGTCAAGCCAATTAAGAATAATAATAATAATAAAAAAAAAAATAATACTATTAATAATAATAATAATAGTAACAATAATGTTGTAACAACCCTTCACCTTAAAGGCGCTCCCACATCTGCGGATTCAAAATGGATTAATAATTACATAAAAGGTAAATTTAAACTTAATGTAAAAAGTGTTAAACTGAATCCGCATAAAATAAAGCCGGAAAATAGAACCTATTCCAACTTTAAAATTGAAGTTTCCACTCCTGTCGCTGAAAAGCTGTTGAATAGCCGACATAGCCACAAATGGAATGGAATGGAGATGTCCAACTGGAATAACTATTTAAGTATTAACTCCAACACACAAAGCAACCACACACTTTCAAACAAAACGAAACAAAACATTAAAAATAAAAACCCAAAACAGGACAGCTCCATTATACCTAATATTATAATCAAAAACAATAACCCTGAAACAGTAAAAACCAAAACACAACAAAAAATTAAATACCCAAATTTTCGTTCTAGTGGAATTCTTAATCCCGGTACTTCAAAAAAAAACACTCTAAATCCACCACAAATATCACCTTTATTATCCTTAAAAATCCCTTCCCCATTTGAAATAACCAATCCTTCTAAAAAAAATCCTCAAAATCCACCAAATACATCCCCTTTATTATCTTTACAAATCCCTTCCCCATTTGAAATTACCAACCATAGAACCCAACAAATCCTTCTTCCTACAAATCATAACCCCCAAGTTTCAACCTTCTTACCTTTACAATCTCCACCCCCTTTTGAATGTCCTACTCCCGCTGTGTCTTACGAATCTCCCATACCTCCTTTTTCACCTTCTTTTAGCTCACATAAGGCACTTCCTTGTAATCCTCATCCCTCTCTCTTTGATCCGGTTTTTCCCCCTATTGTTCAGCTAACAAAAAGCACCTACGACGAAAATAGCAGGTATATCCTTGGTCGTTTAAGGGACACTCATTTACTACGCAATGTTAGACTTTATTTGGCCTATCTCCATGATAAGGAAGACTCAGTCTGTATTGATGGAATGACTAATACACACCTCAGAATCCTCATTCAACAAGAGGGTCTTCCGCACGACGCTTCCAGGTTGCGCCAAATATACGACCGATTTCATGAGACCTATGGCCTAAGTTCCAAAGATGTTGCTTCTGACTTAAAATCTTACGCATCCCACATCTCATCAAACCGTACAGTTTTTCTTCAAAGGGTGAGGGAGAACCATGACAAGTTTTTTCGTCCCTTACATGCATCAAAGACAAATTATAACTATTAGTACTAAATCCCCTTCTCCCTTACCCCCTCGGTCTAATTTCTCCTTCTATTACCAAAACGTTAGAGGACTACGCACTAAGACCAAAGACGTTTATCTTAATTCGGTGAACCTTGATTTTGACGTATATGCTCTGACGGAGACATGGTTACATTCTTCGATAAATAACCTTGAACTTTTTGGTAATAGCTACGCCACTTTCAGAAGAGATAGATACCTAGATATGAGTCCTTCTTCTAATAATACACCCAAAGGAGGAGGAGTTCTGATTGCTATAAAAAATTCCTTCCATTCTTCTGAAATATCCATCCCTAATACAGACTCCCTTGAAATAATTTGTGTCAAAATTGAATTCGCTTTAAAAAACATTTATGTGTTTTGCGCTTACATTTCACCGAATTCCCATATTGATATTTACTCTGGAGTTTTAAGGGCAATTGATTTTATCATTCCACAACTAAATCCTTCTGATGAGTTTATTTTGTGTGGAGACTTCAATTTACCTCATTTAAAGTGGACGCAACATGACGAAGAAGCATATCTCGTTCCTGTGAAACTTTCGCATGAGATTGATATTCTATTCCTAGATTGCATCAATAGTCATTCTCTCCAGCAAATTTCCAAAGTAAAAAACTCCCTTCTAAAACAACTTGACCTGATCTTTTCTTCTGATTGGAATAATACCCTTCTCTTTGACTGTGTTTCAACTCTTGTAAATATTGATCCTTATCACCCACCTATCTGCTTTACTATGCACCTTGACTGTCCTATAGAACCTGACGCTGCTAGTTTGTATTGCTACAATTTTAGCAAAGCTGACTTCGTAGGTTTAAATCAATTCTTTCTTTCTTACGACTTCTCTACATTGTTTGAAAATGTAGACATCGACCTTACTATAAGTAGTTTTTACAGCATTGTTTATGAAGCTTTTAAACAATTTATCCCAATTACCATTGACAAAAAATCGGATTCTAGTCCTATCTGGCTCAATTCTCACTTAAAAGCTCTCAGAAATAAAAAAAATAAGGCTTGGCGAACTTACTTGAAATCTAGAAGTAGATGCGACCATTTAGCCTTTGTAAGTTTATTCGAAGAATTTAAGACCCTTTCTGAGCAAAAATATAACGACTATTTATATGAAACGTCAAATAAAATTAAAACTGACCCTAAATATTTTTGGAAATTTGTAAATAGTAAAAGAAAATGCGACAAATTCCCAACATTTCTTGAATTCAACGGACGTAAGAGTAATGAATCCAAAATCATTTCGGAATTTTTCAAGGCTCATTTTTCAGCTCCATATAGTAACCCAGCCTTTCTCATTTCTGATGAACATTTTTCCCATATTAAAGATCCCGTTGTCCCTTTGCCCTTAAACATATATTTCGACATTGATGAAGTGAAACTACAGTTGGAAAAACTTCGCAATAACTTCACTTGCACTCAATCTGGTTTGATAACTACGTCTTGTACTTTCCCTTCTTTTTGGAAAAAAGCCTTTATTAAGCCTATTCACAAGAAGGGTTCCAAACAAGATGTTGAAAACTACCGTCCCATTGCTAACCTTTCTGCTATACCTAAACTCTTTGAACTTTTGATTTACAACTCAATTTATGACCCTTGTAAAAACATTCTCATTCCCAATCAGCATGGTTTTATGAAAAAGAAATCAACCATCACTAATCTTCTTGAAACAACTTCTATTCTTGTCGAATCTATTGAATCGGGATTTCAAACTGATGTCATTTACACCGACCTCAGCAAAGCTTTTGACCTTCTACCTCATAATGTAATTCTGTTCAAGTTAAATAAGTTGAAATTCCCTACTTACTTCGTTAATTGGGTTGGCTCTTATCTCAAGGATCGCACTTATAATGTAATTTTTAGATCTTCTATATCTTCAGCTTATGAAGCCAATTCAGGAGTTCCTCAAGGTAGTCATCTCGGTCCCCTTCTATTTATTATTTCCATAAATGACGTCATTTCAATAATACGAAATAGTGAGCTTCAAATCTACGCGGACGATATGAAAATTTTTAAAAAAATCACATCAGTTGAAGATGCAATCCTCCTCCAAGGAGATTTAGATCGCTTCTATACTTGGTGCCAATCTAATAACCTGTCTCTCAACATCAGTAAGTGTGCGTTCATGTCTTACACTCGTAAGCAAAGCCCCATCATATTCCCGTATTCTTTCAATAATAACGCAATTAGTAAAGCAACCACTTTCAAAGACCTGGGTGTGCTTTATGACGAAAAACTAACTTTTAAACTCCACTACGACAATATTATAAGTAAGACCAATTCCATGCTTGGTTTTGTCAAAAGATTTTCGCGTGAATTCAACGATCCTTATATTCTTAAAATTCTATACACTACAATTGTCCGCCCCAATATTGAATATGCTAGTCAAGTTTGGTCACCTCACTATAATGTGCATATTGATCGCATTGAATCTATTCAAAAAAAATTCTTACGATTCGCCCTTCGCCACCTCCCGTGGTCAAATCCTTTAATTTTACCACCTTACGAAAACAGACTAAAATTAATCAATTTAGTTCCCCTAAAAAAAAGACGCGAAGTGTCAGATGTAATTTTCATAACTCAAATTATCAATGAAAATATTATCTCTCCCTTTATTTTTCAGCGAATCGTATTTCGCAGCGATACCCGCCTCCGTTCTCCTGACCTTTTTACTCTTAAATTCCACAGAACGAACTATGGACAAAACGAACCAATCAATCGAATGCTCTTGACAGGAAACAAATATAAACATTTAATTGATTTTTCTGTATCAAAAGAAACACTAAAACTAAAACTTTTTTCTAGTAACTAGATTGTAAATTTTAACTTGTAAATTTTATATTATATTATATTAAATTTAAATTGTACATAAATTATTGTTTTGTAATTTTAATTGTAATTTTGAATTGTTAAATTGAAATTATTTTTGTAAAAGTTTGATCTAAACTGAAATAAATAAATAAAATATGTTATTTTTTTTACTTTTAGCTGCATCTTTTCTTCTTGTTTCATTGGTACCATCACAATCATTTCGAGCTAATTATCGAGCACATTCTTTACATAAATTACCAATTAATTTACCGCATCGCGAATTAAATGGTGATGCTCAAATCATACTTCATAATATCATCAATTTATTACTTCGGTTGTTGAGAGCCGCTAGAGCTTATACAGACATAGGAATTCTTGGAACTGCCAAATTGACAGCTTATTTTTCTTTACTTACATATTATATGGTTTCTAAAGTAGAAAAATTAATGGTAAAATTTTTGAATGGTTCACAAAAGAATTTTTAATTTACATACTTCATTTCTTTTCTGCAGCTTGGTCCATACATGCGCGCTCTATGGGACCTTTTCCATCCGAGGCTATCTGAGCCTAGTGTTCCAGCTCATCACAATAAGCATGCACTTTTAGCTTTTTGGCATCATGCAATTTTTGATTGTCCCGAAAATGCACAAATTGTGGCCACGAAATATTGCATTTAATTATATTTTGTAAGTTTTTCCGTAAAACTATCGTTTCAAAAACATTGAAAATTCTAAATTTTAATTCTGAACTCAAATTTTTGAAAACTTTATATTTTACTTTGCAAATGTTTATTGGTCTGCATTCACTGTAATTTATTAAAATTCTTTTTTTAATTAAAAACTGAAAGTTCGGAAATATTAAACAATTAACTTGTCTGTAGGATTTTCGTTAAAAACGGTAATTTTGTTAATAATATTTACAACCAAGATGGATAATATTACTTCAGTTCAATATCCATTGCAATGTAATAGTTTTTTAGTCTTCCTTACTCCGAATTAAATTGATTAAAACAATTAATTTTTATACATAATTAAGTACATTGTACAACATTATTTTTTTATTATATTTTGATTTAATAAATAGACTTTTAGGTTTATTTTGATTAAGAACTAAATTTATTATTTTCTACAATATTTTAGAGCTGATCATGATGATTCTGAAATTGTTGCATATAATAGAGCCATGTCACCAGCATACTATGGTCTTTTGAGGTTATGTTGCCAGCAGAGTAGAACACTAACTAGACAACTGGCTGCACATCAAAATTTACAATGGGCATTCAAAAATATTACTCCTCATCCAACTCAATATTCAGCAGCAGTCGATGAATTGTTCCGTCTAATGACTTTATTCGCGAACAGACATACCGATGCTACCGAACAAGAACAACATGAAGTTTCAACGTTTAGGAGAACAACTTTAGCAGCATATTTGTCTGGTTTAGATGCTCGCGTATCGTGGGGGACTTTAATAAACGCTTTAAGAATATTAGGTACATAAATATAAATAAATAAATAAATTATTTCTTAGGTCCTTTTTTCTTTCAATAACTTTGTAATTCGGCTTGGTGACAATAAATATAATACATAACATTAAAATCAATAATGGCCTGATTTCAGATATTTAACGTATCTGAAAAATAGTATATTCTAAAACCGACTTTCATCGTTTTATAATTAAATTAATTTCAACGAAATTAGCACAAACATAAGTTATATTATGTATATATTGTTGTAGTTAAAATGACTATTTAGTAAATTTTTATTTGGGTAATGAATAAAAATTCATTATTAATTATTTTTACTTTTAGTGGATAATGAAGATGATAGACTTTTTGTAGTATTTAATGGTGGTATTGAAATGTGTTTTGATGCATTGCATACGTTGCATTCAATGTATCACGAAGCTACAGCATGTCACGTTGTTGGTGATTTGCAGGAACTTTTAAGTGAGCTTTTACTCTTAGTTACAACATTAAGAATGAGTTGTCGTTTGGATTCGGCTAAAAAACAACAATTACTACAAAATCGTTCACAATCTCAACAACAGTCTGGTGGTCCTCCTTTAAAAGGATTATCAGAAGCAGTTAAGAGATTAGCGACTTTTTTGAATACATATAATCCACCTGAAATACGAAATTTGGCTTTAGATGCACTCAAAGAAATGGTACGAAATCATCAACTAGAAGTTACACAAATCTTAGCTCCAATTTTTACCCATTGTCACATTTCTGCTCAAAATTCACCAAACTCTATTGGCCCATTGGGTCCTTTTTTCCCTCGACGGAATAATGGATCTTCAAAATGTTGGCCGTCGAATTCTCCAAAATCTCAGCATCATCATCATCATCATCATCAACAGCAACAACTTCAACAACAACAAAAACAAGAACACCAACAAGAACAAACACAAGAACAACAACAAGACCAACAACAAGAAGAACGTTAATATGCTTTTAATTAACAAACTGAACTACATTAACCTACATTAATAACTACATCTTAGAATGACCTAATTTTAACTTTAATGAAGAAGTCAGTTGATAGAGTATGTAATAATGTATTATTAAGTTTCCATTATAAGGTTATAAGGTTATAAGGTTTAAAGATCATTTCCCTTTAATTTTTTATCAATCAGTACAAATAAATATGCGTACATGCACTTACTTGTGTTATTAAAAGAAAAATTTTTTTTGAAAATTGTGAGCAAAATAATTGCTAATCCATTTTAATTAATTTACGATACTTGTTAATTGTAACTTTAATTTTTATAAGAGAATTTATGTTAATTTGTTTGTTTTTATTATTTCTATGTTAAATAATAAATAGTAATTCAACATTAACTGTATCTGAATCTTATTTTTGCAATTTTGGTTACAACAGTTTTTTTTTTTTAGCAAAGTTACCATTAAATGAGCTGACCATTTTGTTAATTGATGTTAATGTTAATTGTAAAATATACTTTAATGTAAGCTCACCAATTTTGTCCTCCTAAAAGGAAGGCCTATTCAGAATATTTTTAGTTTTTCGCAAATATCTCGAAAACGATGCATTTTTCAGCATTTTTGAATGGGTAAAAAACGCGCTGTTTTCGAGATATTTTCGAAAAACTAAAAATATTCTGAATAGGTCCTCCTTAGGAGGACAAAAATGGTCAGCTTACATTAAAGTATGTTTTACAATTAACATCGACGGCAGTCATAGAATTGTCCTTCGATGTCCGTCATATAAGTGACATTTAAGTAAGATTTACAACTAGCTTAGTAGTCAGCCTGATAACTGATCCTGGAGACAGTTTTAATTCTGACTTATATGTTAGTTTCATAACTAACGGCTACGTCAGCTATATTCTTTACCTTAATGCTTGTCGTATACCTAACGTTCAGTCGTAATTTACGGTTACAAATAACTAGCTCGAAGGCACTTGATGTATGGGCAATGTCAGTTATTTGTCACCTATATACGATCCATGTCGTACTTTTTATATATCCTTGTGGCTAACGTGTTCATATCATTAGTATACTAAGTTAGTTAACAAATGATGTTTTTTATTTCCGATGAACTAGACAAATAACTGACTCGTGGTATATTGGGAAGGTTCTTACATGTATCACATCAATTTATTTTCACTCCAACCATGATTTATTTACCGTTATGTTCAAATAACATTAAAAAATAACGAGCCATATTTTCTGCGGCTGGCGCGGCGCGAAGAACGGCGCGAATAACGGCGCGATGAGCGAGTCATTAATTGTAAGCAATTAAATAACATAGTCGGCTGTATATTTTAATAAATTGAAGCTTACATATACCCTTTCTAGGCAAATAAAAAAAATTTTTTTTAGTTTTTTTTTTTCATTCACAACAACAATTTCAATACATTTTTCCTAGAAGTGTTTTTCCATATATATATATATATATAATTCTAGTTCCTATGAGTGGAACTTTTAATGTTGATTAAGACACAAAATCTACAACTATAATTAATATAATACAATAAAAATCAAACCTGTTAGTAAATTTACTAAAATCATTGCTATAAATCCTTTAAAATGTTTATGAAATAGCAGCGAAAACAAATAGGTAAATGGTAATACGGCAAATCCAAACAAAATTAAGATTAAAAATGTTCGACCTA
The DNA here is from genome assembly GCA_964007475.1 of Hybos culiciformis. Classification (NCBI taxonomy): domain Eukaryota; kingdom Metazoa; phylum Arthropoda; class Insecta; order Diptera; family Hybotidae; genus Hybos; species Hybos culiciformis. The sequence continues at coordinate 32,200,811 of OZ023275.1, forward strand.
TAAAAAAAAAATGTGCAAAAAATGCGATATAAAGTTCATTTTATTGTAGAAACAAATTTTATTTTACCAAGTTCTGCAAATGTTCTGTAGCCTTCTGATTGAAAACATGCCAAAGTTATTAACAAAATAAGTGATGTTACTAAAAAAGAAGCCATGTCACAAATAAAATGTCCGAACCAAAACAGCAATATCCTCACACCACTAACAAATTGTAATAACTTAGCCTTACTTTCACGTTCTTTAATCAAAAACATAATATAAAATGTACAGACGAAAAAAATACAAGTGCTGATGTCAGGTTTCATATATTCATTAAAGCTTGACTCATTAAATGTGTTTAAGTTGTTTAAGAGAGTTTCACCCGAATATGGCAAGGGGTCATTTGTTACTTCAATGCTATAGTTTTTACCAATAAAATGTCTAAAAGAAATATGTATAAAAAAAAAAAGATATATGTTAAAAGGTAACATTTAAAAATGAAAAATTAAGGATTGAACCAGAAACTATATATGTAATAAAGACAAATCATTATATGAACAAATTTTGGAAATCAACCTTATATTTTTTCATAATAAACATTGACGGATACCCAACATCACTCTTTTCACACTTAGCTTATACAAAAATAAACAAATACAAAACAAACAGAAAGAAAAAATTCTGGTTGCGTTTCTTTTGTCGGAGGATTGAGCGAGAAAGAAGAGAAAAAATAAAAAAAAACTAAAAGTGGGTATATCCAATGTTTAAATAGTTAATCAACAACAGATTTCCCTGCCGACGGATTTTACCTTGTCGAGGTGGTGGGGCTTTAGTAAATTCGACAGCGACGACACGCCCACTTGCAGTTTACTGCAGGTGGACGTGTCGACGTTGCCGAATTGAAAACCAAGCAAATCCAAACCAAACCTATGATGAGCGAAGATGAAGGAAAAATGCGGATAGGGATATCTACCCAACTATCGGGAGTAGGAGCCACGGCTCCCGGCAGATGGCCTGGTACTACCAGTGGTAGTGATAGGTCGCCAGCGGGGCAAACGTACGACAACCCAAGGCTATGTGAAATGGACACGGAAAAGAACAACTGGATGCTCGGTTACAGAGCATCCTACAAAAAGTGGCTCAGACGTTGGAGGAGGAAAGGAAAGCCGGAATCCGAATGTCTGAAGCTGCTAGAAAAAAGATTGGTCAGGCTAGAGATAGAAATGCACCGGCAAACCTTAAAGCCTGAACATAGACCGGCATTGACAGGGTCGATGAAGGGAGGTCAGAATAGGCCAACTAAATCGGCTTCTAGTCATACCGCGGTGGGATTGACGTGGTGGACGGGAGGTTCCAAGGACCCTCGGAAACCATCACCAAGTCAAAAGACCATAGGTACGGTTGACGGGGGGTTCTCTTAAAGGACTGTCTAGATCAACAGGACCGAGTAGACGGTAATAAACCGGGAGTGCAAAGGCAATACCGGTTGCTGGCTGCTTTTGAGCGTGGATGACGGCGATCTGAAGGCACTTAGGGCGGTAGATGGAGTCATCTACTACCTGTGCCGAAGGATAGTGGTCTCCTTGCCTAAAGCAAAAAAGCCAACGGTCGTGAAGGAAACGAGGGCGATTCCGACATCCGAAAGGGTTATTCCGGGATAACTCTAACCGTGGAGGAAGGGCGGGCAGTCCCTACACTCGGAACGGGAGGGGATATACTCCGGGAATGATTCTGGCGGATCAAATGCTCCCAAAGCCACAAAGAACCGAAGGGGTAAATCCCTTTGTTTTAAGGTGGTGGACAGAGACGGGGGGAACTCAAGGGCGGGACTATAAACAATGCGAGCTCGGTCCTTGAGTTGGGCAAAGCAGGGGAAACTCTGGGGAACCCACTCAGAACGCTAAGCGTTCGTGGGGAGGACACACCCAGCGATTGTGGCTCAAAAAAATCCTTCTGTTCGCAGGAGGAGCTGTTGGACCACATATCGATGTTTGTGGCCGCGAAGGGAGAGGCCATGCTTTTGGGAGAGGTGGTAGAAGAAGTATAATGGCAGAGAACGCAGAAGATGGCTGCATGAAGGTAGTTGAAATAAACCTTCATCGCAGCGCTGCGGCAATGGACCGGCTCATGCAGCATATGAGCTAGGAAGAGATAGGAGTAGCTCTCATCCAAGAACCCCGTACAAACGTGGTTACGTTAGGGAGTTATGAAAACAGAGCCTACCAAGGCTTCTGGGAAGAAGATATGTATAGACCTAGAGCTTTAATTACAGAGAAGAAAAGCAGAAAAGTAGAGATCAAGAAGGCTAAGGAAAATAGCTGGAGGAAATTTACAGGAAGTATTGAGAGTACTGGGGAAGCGGCAAGATTAAAGAAAATCTTGTCGAAAACATACTTCCAGCCAGAGCTGCGAGGATATATGGGGAAATATGGGGGACTCTTTAAAAGTCCTCTTGGAACAAAATTTTCTTGCCAGACAAGTTAACCAGGGTAGCGCTAGGGAGCTTATCCTGGGAGTAAACCAAATGTTAATTAACCAAATGTTTACAGAAACTAAGGATAAGTGGGCAGTATCCTCCTTTGACGGAATATACCCATGCCTCATACAGGAGGGATTCTGTATCCTGGGGAAAATGTTGAGTAGGATCTTCAGTGCAAGTCTTACGATGGCTTACATCCCGGTTATCTGGAGGGAATCTAAGGTAACTTTCATTCCCGAACCGGGGAAAGGGAGCTACGAGAAAGCTATCACGTATCGACCGATAAGCCTCACCTCTTTCATGCTAAAGAGTATGGAGAGGCTGGTGGATTATCAGCTGAGACGGGAGATTAACAGCCGTGTACTGGCTCGGAACCAACACACGTATATCAAGGGAAGATTCGTGGATACGACACTACATCAAGTGGTGCGTACCATGGAAACAACCCTTGAAAGAGAAGAAATGACGCTGGGATGTTTTGTTGACATCGAAGGCGCCTTCAACAACATAGACTGTAACTACGTACTAGGAAATCTAATCAGTATGGGTACAGACCACACTTTAGTAAACTGGATTAGGTCCCTGTTAGGTGAGAGGAGGATATATGCCAGTTTCGGAAGGTGCGAGGAAAAGCGGGTGGTGGGAAGGGACACGCCACAAGGAGGAGTGTTATCTCCATTACTATGGTTGGTTGCCGTAAAATCGCTACTACTAGAGCTGCAGGAAAAAGAAATAAGACACATGCTGCTATGCGGATGATATATCGGTTATAGTAGCGGGACAGATAGGAAACGACATAAATAGTAAGATACAGCTAGCGGTTGATCTATTAGACCGCTGGATAAACCAGTGCGGACTTAAGCTCAACCCTATCTGAGTTATGTCTTTTCACTAAGAGGAAAATTGAGGAACTTGCAGTACCTATTATAGAAGGGGTGAGTCTAGAAATGAAAGACAAGGTAAAATATCTTGGAGTGATCCTTGATAAAAAGCTCACCTGGAATGAGCATATCGCGGAGAAAAAAGGGAAAGCCCTGAGGACCTACTGGGCCTCTAGAACGGCCATTGGTAGGACCTGGAATCGTTCCCCGAAGATTGTTAACTAGATCTATACCTGTGTCGTATGACCCATGGTCGCGTATGGGGCACTGGTATGGTGGCCAGCCACAAAGAAAAAGAAAGTGACTAAACTTTTGGACCAAATTCAGAGATCTGCCTGTCTGTACTTGTACGGATATCAGCTATGAATACGATAGCAAAGATATGCATGATAGGGCAATGGATGGCAGGGGAAAATCTAACACCGCATGAAAGGGTGGGAGATTTCTCCGAGGGCATAAGAAATGAGCTATCTGCGGAGATCCCTTGGGATAAGATCCAAGGAACACTCAACGTGAATAAACTATTCAGGGTTGTGGTGAACCAAACGCGACAAGAGATCCCAGAGGGAACCCTAGAAATATTCACAGACGGGTCCAAGAGAGAGGGACACTGTAGACTGCGGGTTTACTGCCAGGAACTTGACTGCCGACATTGATGGCTCCGCCTCGGTTGTTCAAACCGAGACCATGGCCATAATGACGGCAGCTGGGATATTCATAAGGAGATAAAAGGAAGAGAGATTAGGATTAACTCAGACAGAAAAAATGCCCTAAGCACCCTTACCAAAAAGAGGTAAGGTCTAGAACAGTTGTGGAATGTCTGATGGCACTTGAAGAAATATGTCATGAAAATCGAGTGGCCATTATATGGATTAAAGGTCACTCGGACGTAGAAAGCCGAGGTTTGCGAGGTTTGGAAATGGGGGCACTCTGGAAAGAGTACATCTTTCAGGGGCTTCTCGGGACTAAAAGTCAGAATGTGCAGTGAAGGCTGGGAAAAACACAGAGAAATCTGGTGGCAAAAGGAGGGAAACACAACCACAAAATGGTTTGAGGAGATTTAGACAGAGAAAAGATTTTAAATCTTGATAGGAATAATCAGCGACTTTTTGTGCAGAAGAGCCCGAAACTACACCTCACGTGCTATGTCAATGTCCAACGATTCTGACTAGGAGAACAAGTATGTTGGGGGGATTATTTTTAGCAGGACCTGCAAAGACATAAGCCAAGGGATTTAATTAGGTTTATGAAAGGGGTGAGTTGGCCGATGGGGAATTGTAGGCCCAACGGGTAGGGAAGTACAACGGGTAAATTACCTAGATGCAAGGAGATCTTGGTATTTCCGACCCGCTACAACCTAACCTAACCTAACCTAACCTAACCTTACCTAACCTAACCTAACCTAACCTAACCTAACCTAACCTAACCTAATCTAACCTAACCTAATCTAACCTAACCTAATCTAACCTAATCAACAATATTAACAAAATGTTTACCTGGCTATTGCATTGTGAATAGCATTTAAAGCTAATGGCACTGTGTGTAATGGATGATTATTAAACCATGCAATTATAACGTCATCCATTATAGTTGCTCCTTTCAAATATTTTGAATTAAAACTAACCAAATTTGTCTGACCATAATCAATTAAATATTTAGAAATATTTGATTTAACAATTTCTGTCGTGTAAGATGAACCAAATGAATTTTCATATTCTTGATATTCGTTGGAAATTTTAAGGCTCAAATCACTGGAATTGTTCTCCAAAACACTAACTGTTGAATCATAATCTTTTGATGTTATTTTTCTTGAAGGAAGTTCCTTGAATCGATCCAAAGAACGACTTGCAAATGTTGAAAAAATTACAAAAAGAACCGGCATTAAGTTTGTTACAATTAAAATAATGTAATTTCGAATGGTATAAATAAATTTCTTAAATAACATGGCTTTCCACTGGCTCCAAAATAATCTCCAACCTTTAAGTAACTTAACATTTTCACCAATTTCGTCATTATCTACTAAAACGAAATAATTGAAACAAATATATAATTATTTTAATTTAACGGATTTTAGTATTACAAAGAGCTTCAGCATCTGGATCTCCATTCCCGGCAGATAAATTAATTTTCCCTAAATCATGTTTCTCTGCCCCAACCTTCATAAAAACTTCTTCCAAAGTGGTTATTGATATTCCATAGCCATCCAAATTTAATTTTTCAGATTGATCTTCGATTCTGCTTAACATATCCTCAAAAAATGAAGAATATTTATCTGGAAGCTGATAAGATAATTCAGTACCAATTTCACTCTCAATCTGAATATCTGGAATATATTGCCTTAATAAATTCGTTATAAGTTTGGCATCACAGTTAGAATTTTTTACACAAATCTAAAAAGAAGTTAATTTTATATAAAATTTCATTATTGAAAATTTTCAAAATTTACCAAATGGTATCCGCAACCAAATCTTTTTTTAAGAAAAAAGCTTGTGCCAAAACATTGAAGTTCTCCAGCACTCATAATTGCAATACGATCTCCCAAAACATCAGCTTCATCCATAAAATGTGTCGACAATAAAATTGTTCGATTTTGTTTTTCCGCCCGAATCAAATCCCAAAGCGATCTTCTTGCAGCTGGATCCATACCAGAACTGGGTTCGTCCAGTAGGACTACCTTAGAACCACCGCATAAGGCTGCTCCAACTGATAATTTACGTTTCATTCCACCTGACAATTTTTTTGACAATGTATTGATTTTTGGCTTTAATTGTAAAATATTTACAAATTTTTCAACTTCGTTCTCAATTTGTTTAGCATCTAAACCTTTTAGACGGCTGTAAAATACTATATGATGACTGTTCGTGATCATATAGTATCATCAAAAAGAATATTATGCTGTGGGCAAATTCCTAGAGATGCTCGAGCTCCACCTAAATCAGTCCGAATGTCATAACCATTAACAATTGCTGTTCCAGCTGTTGGTGGGAACATACCAGTTAACATTGAAATTGTTGTGGTTTTACCAGCACCATTATGACCCAACAATACAGTTATTTCGTCTTCATGTAAATTCATTGTTAAATTATTAACAGCAACTTTCTCATGAAATACTTTAGTTAAGTGACGTATTGCTAACCCCACATGCTTGTTTGGATCTGGTTCAAAACACGAATCATCTTTCCTTATTTCATTATCAAAACCATTTTCAACAGCTGATAATTTTGGGTTAGATTTTTGCCAAAAATCTTTTGTAAATGGAAAATACCATTTTTCTGGGACTCCGAAATTACCAGGATATATTTTTTCTATGTACAAAGCAATTAACATATGAATCACAGCCGGAATTAACATCATAATCATAATAGTACCAACAGAAATATTATCATCTTCGTTCACTGGACGGAATAAATTGTACCAATGCAAGCCTTCTCCTTTTACTAAGCAGGCGAAAATTTTGTAAAATAGTAATAATTAATATTAACTTTATTAACAATAATTTAACTGATATTTAAATTTTAATTTAAAAAATAGTTTAATATCCTGCTCATTAATCAGCTTTGTCAAACGAAGTCATGTTTGCCGGTGCATTATACCTGTAGGGGAAAGGGGGAGATTCGGACAGTGTACACATTCAGACATGGCCTATAACTCACAAAATATTTGTCGCATCTAATTTTGGTATTTTAGACATATTATCAGATGCTCATTTTCTCACTTCATAAAAAATTTGAATTAGTTGTGTTTTGTGGTTTGTGGTTTGACATGTGCGGTGAATTTTATATTTTCGGCTTGTCAAAGTAACTTTTTTAAAATTTATTAAACAGTGATTCACTTCGAAAAAAAAAAAAATATGTGAGCCTCATCCTCATAAGCTCACGAAAGAAGTTTGACTTCTTTATTTACTTGCAAATATTTATTTTGCTACGGACTCTGACTGATTTACTTTTGTAAGTGTAAGAGGGAGCTAAATTTTTTCTTACGTAATTTGTGTGTAATCATTTATTGTTTTTTACGTACCAAATTGGAATGAAATCGTACGAACTTTAAAAGTCGCTGGGTAGGATCAATCAATTTTTTGTTACAAAATTTATATGTTTAATCGTTTCCTCATTTTATTTACCAAATTTGAATAAAATCGGACGAACTTAAGAAGTCGCTGGGTAGGATTAATCAATTTTTTGTTACAAAATTTATGTGTTTAATCGTTACCTCTTTTTATTTACCAAATTTGAATGGAATCGGACGAACTTTAGAAGTCCGCCCTAGGGAATGCAAAACCGGATTTTCGGATTCCGGAATTCCGGAAGTTCAAAATGTTAAATACTGAATTTTTCGAATTTGGTAGAACTTTTACTGGCGGGAATTTTGTCTAATTGTTTATTTTTTTTATTATTTAGGCATAAAGCATTAAAATTCTCAAAAATTGAAATCTAAGTAGATATCGCAAGTCTGCAAATACATAAAACTTTTTTTCATATTAATCAACATTAACAAAATAAGTTGGAGTTCCGAGTTCAGTGATTTATTTGGAATTTGAAGTGAAATTAAATTTTGGGATCAAGGGGGGCCCCCGAGGAACACTTTTGGAAACTCTCTAATATAACTTATTAACAACGCTGCAGAAACATTTTCAATAAAAATTTGATTAAAACTCAATGATAAAACATTCGATACTTTGTATTTCAAAATTTTATTTTTCCATTCAGTTTATTCACTTTCGGTTTATTGAAAAGTATAAAATTTTATTTTAATAAAAAATATTTCATAATTTAATTTGTTATAATTTGAATGTTTTGAACTAAATACACTAATATTTATGTTAAAGAATAATTTAATTTAATTTTTTAATATATTTTAAATTTTATATAATAAACCGGAATTCAGGATTTCATTTCAAGACAATTCCAAAAATCCGGAATTATTTTTTTTAAAAAAATTCATTCCCTAGCCCGCCCCCAGTGGTGGTCGCTAGGTAGGATCAATCAATTTTTTGTTACGAAATTTGCGTGTTTAATTGTTTCCTCTTTTTATTCACCAAATTTGAATGAAATTCTTTGTTACGAAATTTGTGTGTAATCATTTCCTCTTTTTACGTACCAAATTTGAATGAAATCGGAAATAAATTTTTTGTTACGAAATTTGTGTGTAATCAGTTCCTCTTTTTACATACCAAATTTGAATGAAATCGGACGAACTTTTGAAGTGGACCCTCAAGGGAGGTCGCTAGGTAGGGGGCCAATCAAATTTTAAAATAGACAAAGAAATAGTGTAAGCTTGAAAACGATCGGCTGAGCGGTTTAGGAGCCTATTCGGAACAGACAAACAGACAAAAAGCGTTTCTGTTTCATATGATAGAATTTCACTAATTCGAAAAGGAAATAAACTAAATAAATATTAACAACAAAATCAGTTGATCTTTAATTCTATTATTTTACAATTTTTTAATTGTATATGGTTTTTTTTGTTTTTTGCTTCCCACACATCGTTAGTATTTTGTTATGTGTGTGTAGTATCGCTATTTTATTTTCGTAAATACATGCTACATGCTGCATGCTACAGGCTACAACGTCTTATATTTCCCTGCTTTTATATTTCTTTTTACTTTTTAACATATGATACTACATTCTGTGGTTATTACCCCTATTTTGCAGCGTTGTGGCTTTACTTTTCGTCACGTAGGACATACTATATTCTGTCTTCTTTTTTCCCCTATTTCCTTACAAATTTTTTTACAATACCTCGCTAAAGAAGTTAAACTTCAAAAATTAACAAAAAGTAATTATACATTTATTTTTGCCATTAATTAATTATAAAAATTTAATTATTGAGAAATTAAATTTTCTTTTATAAATATATTAAAAATTTAATTTATTAAGAAGAGTCATAGTGGGTTACTTTCGGACAGACGAAATGGGGTACATTCGGACTTGTCCAAAACTATCCCATGGATCCCATGTGTCATTTTTTGAACATAATTAGTTTTTTTTTTAATTCAAGATGTGCCTCGAAATTATAAAAGAAAAACCAATAGACGTAATAATAATAAAAATAATAATCAATTGATGACAATGTTGAAAAATGTAAGAAAAAATACTGAATCTTTTAAATGAATGAAATCTTATTTCTGTTATCAATACCAATTGAATTTTTGACTGATGTACCTACTTAGAATTTGTACTTTGAGTTTAAAGTAACTGAAAATAAAATAAAATGTTTAAATTCAATACAAAATACAACATTTTTACCATTGTAGAGAACTATTTAAATAAGTGTCTGAATCTACCCCACCCCCTGTCTGAAACTACCCCCACGTTGGGGCACATTCAGACATTTGCCGCAAATTTTTAGGATCGCTACAGCAAAGCCAAACTTTAATCTAGACACTTCAAATTCGGCATAAAACAAGCTAAAAGATTGAATTATTTTAAAAATCGTTTGAAAATATTTTTAAAAATATTTTAGGCATATTTTTGGTGGACAATGTAAAAAATGTCCGAATCTTCCACCCCTTTCCCCTACGAAAATTTTTTATTTCGTTTTACTTTAGTAGTATTTAAAAAGACTCAGAAAATTCTGAGGTATAAACCATAAATGAATTTTTTATATCCTTACCTTCAAGTTGCATTATCAATTTAAACCCGAATCCCATTCCTGTGTTTGAAATTAAACTCAGCCCAAGTTTTTGATTTAGCTCTAAATCTTGATATATTTGAAATGTTAAAAGATACGGAATAAAACCCGCATAAAAAAACAAAATCCAAAAATTTGATGCAGTTTCGGCCTTCGAAAATACAGTTGAAACCATAAAATAAAACGTAATTGAAGCTATAGTGTACACGTACAAGAATAATAACAAAACTGTTATATTTGTATGGGTTAAAATTGACACTCCAGTGTTAACTTGCCACTAAAAAAAATGTATTAATTAAATAAATTGAATATTTAATAATAGTTACTAATTAATTTATTATTATACTTTTAGCAAAATTCCTATTATCGTTACTGCTATACTTATGATAATAAATGTTTGTATGAACCAAGCTGTCCAGTGCAGCCAATTCGATAAGCCCATAATGTTCATAACTTCTTTTAGTTGCATTTCTTTTTCAGCTGTTATATTCTATAATAAGAGAAAGTATTATAATTTTTAATTAAATGTATAACAATGCATATATCTATTTCAACATAAATTTTCATTATATTTTATTTTTGTAATTTTTTTAATTTTTTCATACTTTCAACTTGCAATTTTTATTTTCAACTTGCAACTCTCAACTTTCATGTTTAAATTTTGTGCCTACCAAAAATACTAATGTGCCTACTATAAAATTGTTGTCAGCCACTAATAGAAAAACTACAAATGTAGTTTTCATTAATTTTTTTTGTAGTATTATTGCGCGTCGCACTCAAAAATTGTTTAAAAGCGCAGTAGTTAAACGTGAAATTTGAGAGTTTATGTTTTGCATCTGATCAGTGAACATTATTGGTCCTTTTCGGTACTCAAGAAAAAAACTATTTGTAGAGTAAAATTTTGGTCAGAGATTTTAAATATTTTTTAATTTGCTTTAAGTAATTAATAATTTTGCTTGCTTTTATAATTTTTTTTATTGTTAATAAAGATCATTATTGATAAAACAAACAAATTATTGGTTTTTTTTGGTAAGAAAAATAAGAAAAGGAAAGCAGGTGTTACAATTGGCGCCCAACTAGTGACTCGAATCAACATAAAGCATCAGTCACCGAACCAAACTAGTGACAATTCATACAGATCAGTCGCAGAGAATCCAATCGTGGACCTTAGAAGTGCTAAGAAGCTAGAAAGCAAAATGGCACAATTCACAGCCGAGCAGTTCCCGCAGATATTGCAGAAAATGGGAGAAGTTCAATCCAACGGCGCCTCATTTGCCAGTTGCACGGCCAGATTCAATGGAGTAAGAGATCCCCTGAAGTTACAGGAGTTCATCACGGCAATAACAATTTTCAAGGAAATTCAGAAAATTTCCGATGCCAATGTACTTAAAGGATTACCATTAGTACTGGAGGATTACGCAGCAACATGGTGGCAAGGTGTGAAAGGTGAAAAGCCACGACCTTCGATCAAGCCGTCCAACTATTTAAGGGAGCATTTGCACCAAGAAGACCAGCTTGGAGGGTATATCTTGAAATCTTCGAAAAGAGCCAAGCAACGAAGGAGCCAACTGATGAATTCATTCGCAAAAAGAGGTCATTATTTGCTGAGCTTTCAGATATATTGGCTGAGAAAATCCAGATCAATATTATATTTGGGTTACTCCACATTAATATTGGAGAAAAAATCAATAGAGATGACATCACCACTTTTAAAGATTTACTCAATAAAGCTAGAAACATAGAGCTTCTTTTTGCAGAAATTGAAGTTAGTAAAAACCCATTCCACAATTGCCATAAGTAAACGACCAGCTCCAAAGAATCCGAAGCAAGTTCTATCATTTCTTCAAACCACCTCATAGTATCGTAGATTCATCCCAGGTTATGCACAAATATCCAAACCATTGAGCAACTTGTTGAAAAAGGATTGTCCATGGGTTTGGTCCAAAAATAAAGAAAATGCTTTCGAGACGTTGAAGAAATTATTGCGCACTGCTCCTATTTTACAACAAGCCAAGGATGGAGAACCATATATTCTCAAAACCGATGCCAGCAGTTACGCTATTGGTGCAGTTTTACTCCAGGGGGAGGGAGAGAATGAACATCCCATTGAGTATGCAAGTCGCCTTCTAAGCAATTCAGAGATGAATTACTCAACAACTGAGCGCGAAGCATTGGCTATAATTTGGGCTGTCAACAAATTCCGTGGGTATATTGAAGGAGAAGAAGTGAAGTTACTAACCGATCACCAACCCCTTAAATGGTTGATGTCATTAAAAACACCAACTGGTAGATTGGCAAGATGGGCCCTTCAACTTCAGCCGTACAACATAAAAATTGATTATATACAAGGAAAAACAAATTCAGTTGCCGATACACTATCAAGACCACCATGCTCTGAAGACCACGATAGCCAGGATTGCAAGATATGTAATGTAGAAGTCGATTTTCCTAATAAAGGAGCACAAACAATTCGTGAACAACAATTCAAAGATTCATCACTAGAAGTTATAATCAATTCCTTGGAAAATAATGACGAAAATGTTCGACATTGGTTATCAAGAGGATATCTACTTAAAGATGGTGTGCTATATCGTTACATATCAGAATCAGATTCTGAAGAAGGTCAATTAGTAGTCCCTAAAGATGAGCGCAACAATATTCTGAAGTTCTACCACGATGACCCCACATCCGGGCATTATGGAATTGATCGAACCATAGATAGAATCACCAAACGATATTATTGGCCAGGAATTAGAGGTGAAATTACCAATTACATAAAAACGTGTATAGAATGTCAAAGATACAAAAATTCAAATTTGAAGCCAAGTGGACTGATGCAAACGGTAGCAAGCAACCAGAGATTTGAAGTTTTAGCTATAGACTTATTTGGTCCCCTACCACCCATTGAAGAAGGATACAATTGGATTTTCATAATCGAAGATATTGCCAGCCGATGGGTAGAACTATTCCCACTGAAGGAAGCCACAGCAGAAAAGTGTGCACTAACACTTTTGCACGAAATATTTCTAAGGTACGGTCTTCCAAGACGGCTCATAAGCGATAATGGTGTACAATTCATCTCTTCAATAATGCAATATTTGGTATTCTGCCTAAATATTCAACCTACTTACACTCCAAAATATCATCCAGAAGCAAATCCAGTCGAAAGAAAGAATAGAGACCTTAAAACTCAATTGTCCATTTTAGTACAAAATCAACATGCTCCATGGGCAAATCATATTCCAGCTGTACGTTTCGCGATGAACAGTGTTAAATGTCAAAGTACTGGATATTCTGCAGCTTATTTAACTTTTGGTCGAGAGCTTAGAACCATCAATGACATACAACACGACTTAAGAAGTATCATACAATCAGAAAACTTTATACCTCAGATTACACCACATCTAAACAACCTAACCAACATAATAGAAAATGTATCAGAAGTCACTCACAAAATGCAAGATAGAAACAAATTGAGTAGATAAGACCAGAAGACCACAGCCTGAATTTACAATTGGAAGTCAAGTAATGGTTACGACCTATGTTCGTCCCAAAAAGAGATGGTCCATATGTCATCACTCAGAAGAAAGGTTCATCTACTTACATCGTGTCTGATAGAAATGATTTAGATAAATCACTTGGTTGTTATCACTCAACAGCACTGACACCCTACACTGGTTCCCATGAAGATGATGTGAACCCAATTCAACCCATTAGAAGACGAGGTCGTCCTAAGAAGAAGCCAGCCTTCAATTAATACTAACGCATCGTAGGGTCGACATTGATACGCTAGAGGGGGAGAATATAACAATGCATATATCTATTTCAACATAAATTTTCATTATATTTTATTTTTGTAATTTTTTTAATTTTTTCATACTTTCAACTTGCAATTTTTATTTTCAACTTGCAACTCTCAACTTTCATGTTTAAATTTTGTGCCTACCAAAAATACTAATGTGCCTACTATAAAATTGTTGTCAGCCACTAATAGAAAAACTACAAATGTAGTTTTCATTAATTTTTTTTGTAGTATTATTGCGCGTCGCACTCAAAAATTGTTTAAAAGCGCAGTAGTTAAACGTGAAATTTGAGAGTTTATCTTTTGCATCCGATCAGTGAACATTATTGGTCCTTTTCGGTACTGAAGAAAAAAACTATTTGTAGAGTAAAATTTTGGTCAGAGATTTTAAATATTTTTTAATTTGCTTTAAGTAATTAATAATTTTGCTTGCTTTTATAATTTTTTTTATTGTTAATAAAGATCATTGTGTTGATAAAACAAACAAATTATTGGTTTTTTTTGGTAAGAAAAATAAGAAAAGGAAAGCAGGTGTTACAAATGCTTATTGATTAATCTTAATCACCATAAAATACTTCAATACATATATACATTTTTCAAATTTGTAACAAATACGTGATTCATTAAAACTAAAAGCATAAGAAAACACAACTACAAGAAGTCGATGTGCAAAATTTTATCTCGATCAGATGACGAGAAGTGTGTCAATTTTCACTTCTTTAATCTGAGTATAAACATTCAATCAACGCGAACAAGTTAATATAAAAGATTTAATAAAAGGTAGAAAGATTACTAGGAAGCTCAATTTAATTTAACCGTTAACCAATTACTACTTCAAATATATTTAAAGGCATAAGGATTATTTTTTGCGTCCAAGTACAATTTTTGTTTCCCTTCAAATAAATTAAAAAATAAATCGGCTGAGCAAATTTTATTGGTATAATAAACATCTTAAATTAATAAAATGTTAAACTTCTAGATACTAACATTGACTGTTTGGTTTCCAGGAAAAATAAAACTACCAAGTATTACGAAAGGCATAATTAGTTCTGCTATTATGGTTAGTTGATCAACTGAATGCGGTGGGAACGGCATTCTTTGCATAATTATCTCTGGATACTCATTTTGTTTCCGACCAGACATTTGAGCAACCGCATCAATAAATCCCATTGACAAAGCATTTTGAACTGCTGCGAATCCTTCATCAATATATTCTGGAGGCCCTCCAGTGTTACTATTATTATTCCGGGGGCCACCATCATCTATTTCTTCGAATAAAAAATTTGTTAACCAATTTTTTACATCATTTTTGTTACTTTGTCGAATCTCGCTGGGGAATCGAATTGAGTAGACCAATTTCTTAGGATATTCTGTTGTGTTCACCAAATTATCATCAAATTGAATTCCTGCCAAACTTTTTGATGCAAGCAAATATTTTTCCAAATCTTTAGAATTGTTAGTACCAACAACTGCTGTGTGAATATTATCTTCCGAAGTTAAATTTAAATTATAAACAGCACTCAAAACTATTTTTTCAAGAAACACATTTTGTGGTGAATAAGCAATCTCCCACCTTCCAACAGGTGATGCTGAATCATTCTCATTAATTGCTCTGAAAGTTTATTAATTTCCATTAAATACACCTGTGAACCAACTGTAGCATAATTAAAAAAGCAATACGTATTTAACACGATATAGAAATAATAAGATATGCTCACGCGCATGTCTATTCCTATCTCTTTTGGTCTTTTAGCGTCATCATGTGACAAAAAATAAATTATTTTTCCGTTTTTTCTATGAAAAAAGCTTCATTTAAAAAATATATTAAAAAAATAATAAATATATTAAATAAATTTTGTATATTATTCATTTAAATAATATACTAAAAATATATTAAATAAAGTTAAAATTAAATAAATAAAATGGTTTCGTGTGCAGTATTCGGTTGCAAAAGCAATAATAATAAAAAACTTAAAATTGCAAATAAAGAAAATTTGATAAGTTTTTATTCATTCCCAAAAAATGCTGGGTTATGTAAGCAATGGGTCCACAAGTGTTCGCGAGGAGATAAATTTGAAACCAAAAACTCAAGAATTTGTAGTAAACATTTTAAAGCGATTGATTTCGAAAGAAATTTAAAAAATGAGTTGCTAAATATTACAAACGCTCCAAAAAAATTAAAAGAAGGAACAATTCCAACAGAAAATTTGTATAACGGAAATATAATTCAAAGTCAAATTTCAAACCGTAAGAAAAGAATAGATCGCAGAGAAAATAAATTGATGGTTTCAAAATTATTGTAAGTGCTTAAATATCTTCATGATCACCTTTTTCAAGAGTATTGTTTTCAGAAAATCCAACGATGTCATTACAAATTCTGTTGAACCTGTAAAAGATTCATTTGTCTTGGAGTTCTTAAACATTCCAATGTAATTTGTAAACATATTTAAATTAAATTTCAAACGCTTCTTTGGTCGGAAAAACTCCGAAAAAGCGTTTTACATGAATTTTTTTTTCGGAAAAATCGGAAAAGTTTGAAAATAGTAAAGAAATATATAAATAAACAGACAAATTCGAGTTAATAATAATTGTGGCCTCAAAAAGACATGTTTTATAATTAAAAAAAGCATTAAATATACACTCAATATGTAAAATCCCATATAGAAATTCAATTTATAAAAAATTTTGTCACACTATGACGACATGCGCAGAAGAAATCAATTTTGTAAATCTATTGAGCATATCTTATTATTTCTATATCGTGCGTATTTAAAATAATAAAAAAAAGTGTTGTCATGCAAAATAAGAGTGACAGAATTTTTATTTCCTTTTCTTACAATTCTAGCGAAAGTTACAATAATTACAATAATTTCCACTCTTGAAGAAGTTTTCAATTTAAAATAAGTGCTTCTCCCAGGATTTTTCTGAATAAAAATATACTGAATAAAAATATTCCTAATGTATTTTGTTAGTGTAATTTAATAGTGCTTCTCCATAAAACTTTTTGAAATAAAAATATCTGAATATAAATATTCCAAATGTATTTTGTTAGTGTAATTAAATGTCAAAAATATTTTCAGTTGAATTTTTTAATACACGTCTCTAGGCATGTATTATAATATTCTGTAAAAAAAAATATAATTAGTGTCAAATCAAAAAGTTGTTTTGATTTCAATTTTAAATCTCTAAAAAAGTTTTTTTTAATAATAAAAGGGAGCGACTACAGTTACGGCAAACGTAACTCTTTTTTTTTTTTTTAGAGTTACGGCAACCGTAATCCTGTTGAAAATTGACTAAAGTTACGGCAAACGTAACTCTTTTTTTATTTTTAGAGTTACGGCAACCGTAATCCTATTGAAAATTGTTTAAAGTTACGGCAAACGTAACTCTTTTTTTTTTTTTTAGAGTTACGGCAACAGTAATCCTGTAGAAAATTGTCTAAAGTTACGGCGGACGTTAATTTTTTTTTTGAAGTTTAACTTCTTTAGCGAGGTATTGTTAAAAATTTTTGATCAAAATAGGGGAAAAAAGAAGACAGAATATAGTATGTGCTGCATCACGATAAATAAAAGCCACAACGCTGCAAAATAGGGGTAATAACCACAGAATGTATCATGTTAAAAGTAAAAACAAATATAAAAGCAGGGAAATATAAGACGTTGTAGCATGTAGCATGTATTTACGAAAATAAAATAGCGATACTACACACACATAACAAAATACTAACGATGTGTGGGAAGCAAAAAACAAAAAAAACCATATACAATTAAAAAATTGTAAAATAATAGAATTAAAGATCAACTGATTTTGTTGTTAATATTTATTTAGTTTATTTCCTTTTCGAATTAGTGAAATTCTATCATATGAAACAGAAACGCTTTTTGTCTGTTTGTCTGTTCCGAATAGGCTCCTAAACCGCTCAGCCGATCGTTTTCAAGCTTACACTATTTCTTTGTCTATTTTAAAATTTGATTGGCCCCCTACCTAGCGACCTCCCTTGAGGGTCCACTTCAAAAGTTCGTCCGATTTCATTCAAATTTGGTATGTAAAAAGAGGAACTGATTACACACAAATTTCGTAACAAAAAATTTATTTCCGATTTCATTCAAATTTGGTACGTAAAAAGAGGAAATGATTACATACAAATTTCGTAACAAAGAATTTCATTCAAATTTGGTAAATAAAAAGAGGAAACGATTAAACACGTAAATTTAGTAACAAAAAATTGATTGATCCTACCCAGCGACCACCACGGGGGCGGACTAGGGAATACATTTTTTTAATAAAAATTTAATTCCGGATTTTCGGAATTGTCTTAAAATGAAATCCGAAATTTCAATTTAATCCGGAATTTCATATAAAAATTAAAATATATTAAAAAATTAAATTAAATTATTCTTTAACATAAATATTAGTTTATTTAGTTCAAAACATTAAAATTATAACAAATTAAATTATGAAATATTTTTTATTAAAATAAAATTTTATACTTTTCAATAAATCGAAAGTGAATAAACTGAATGGAAAAATAAAAATTTGAAACCCAAATTATCCAATGTTTTATCATTGAGTTTTAATCGAATTTTTATTGAAAATGTTCCTGCAGCGTTGTTAATAAGTTATATTAGAGATTTTCCAAAAGTGTTCCTCGGGGGGCCCCCTTGATTCCTAAATTTAATTTCAATTAGAATTCCAAATAAATCACTGAACTCGGAACTCCAACTTATTTTGTTAATGTTGATTAATGTGAAAAAAAGTTTTACGTATTTGCAGACTTGCGATAGCTACTTAGATTTAAATTTTTGTGAATTTTAATGCTTTATGCCTAAATAATAAAAAAAAAATAAACCATTCCCGACAGTAAAAGTTCTTCCAAATTCGAAAAATTCGGAATTTAGCATTTTGAATTCCGAATTTTTTGAAATTCAAAAACAGGCTCATTTCCGGATTTCCGGAATCCGAAAAACCGGTTTTGCATTCCCTAGGGCGGACTTCTAAAGTTCGTGTGATTTTATTCAAATTTGGTAAATAAAAAGAGGAAACGATTAAACACATAAATTTTGTAAGAAAAAATTGATTGATCCTACCCAGCGACTTCTTAAGTTCGTCCGATTTTATTCAAATTTGGTAAATAAAAAGAGGAAACAATTAAACATATAAATTTTGTAACAAAATATTGATTGATCCTACCCAGCGACTTCTAAAGTTCGTCCGATTTCATTCAAATTTGGTACGTAAAAAAGAATAAATGATTTCAAACAAATTTCGTGAGAAAAAATTTAGCCCCCTCTTCCACTTACAAAAGTAAATCAGTCAGAGTCCGTAGCCAAATAAATATTTGCAAGTAAATAAAGAAGTTAAACTTCTTTCGTGAGCTTATGAGGATGAGGCTCACACATATTTTTTTTTTTAGTGATTACGGCAAAGTTTTTTTTGAGCATTATGACTTTATTTTAAAATAAAAAGTTGTTATGCTGAATTGGGGACGGCCGCCGCCTCCGCCTCCGCCAAACCCCCTATGGCTTCTTTTTTTTTTTTTTATTTTGCTTTGGCGCTTCGCGCTTTTAAAACTATTTTTGTATTTTTGTATAACGATGTAAGGTTTTACTATTCTTGCATTTTTTGTATGACGATGTAAGGTTTTTACTTGTCAATAACTTTCACATGTACACATAATTTATATTTTCTATTTTGTACACGTTTATAATTTTAATACTGTAGCCGAGAGGTAGAGTGGTAGAATGAAATGCTAAAGAACGAGGTTCGAATCCCGAAGAAAGAGAAAAAAAAAAGAAAAAAAAGAAAAAAAGAAAAAAAAGAAAAAAAAGAAAAAAAAGAAAAAAAAAGGAAAAAAAAAGGAAAAAAAAAGGAAAAAAAAAGAAAAAAAAAGAAAAAAAAAGAAAAAAAAAGAAAAAAAAAGAAAAAAAAAGAAAAAAAAAGAAAAAAAAAGAAAAAAAAAGAAAAAAAAAGAAAAAAGAAGAAAAAAGAAGAAAAAAGAAGAAAAAAAAAGAAAAAAAAAGAAAAAAAAAGAAAAAAAAAGAAAAAAAAAGAAAAAAAAAGAAAAAAAAAGAAAAAAAAAGAAAAAAAAAGAAAAAAAAAGAAAAAAAAAGAAAAAAAAAGAAAAAAAAAGAAAAAAAAATTATTATTAATTAATACATGCTAGAGCATGTATTAAAATATTCTGTACAAAAAAACATCATTACTGTCAAATCAAAGATGTTTTCATTTGAATTTTTAAAACATTTTTTCTCTTGAAAGAAATAATAAAAAAATCGTAGAGAAGTTAGCAACTTCTTGTTGTTTTTCCCAGCAATACCGTAAAACAATATCGTAAACAATTACCCAGGAAAAAATAAGTACTTAAATTGTAGTCACAATACAGGAAATTTTATTCGGTTACAGGAAATTTTATTCAAATACTAAATGTAAATTTTATAAATGTTTTTTGTTTATTATTTTTTAATTCCTAACATGATGAACATCATAGTGTGCACAATTAACGATTTACGGAATTGGCTGTAACCTGGATGTTTAGGCGATACTGCCGTTTCCTTGAACCGCTCAGAATGGGCTGAAACTTGGAGGGGGATAGAGGCGGTGCCAAAACTCCCGTTTCGGAGAAAGGGCCCCCCAAAGTTTTCATACATTTTTGTATGGAATTTTTTTTTGTGCCCGATTTGGCCAATTTTTGGTTAGGTGGTAGAGACGGTCCCTAAAATATTAAATCCGAGACGGCTTTTGAGGGAAAGCCCCCATTTCGGAGATATTGCCCTTCAAAGTTTTCATAAGAAATTCGTTATTTTTTTTTTTTTTGTAAAAAGGCTGTGACGAGAATTTAATTTTAAAAAAAGGAGGGGAGGGCGGGCCCGCCAGCCGCAAATCCCACTGACCTACCGGCCGCCCGCCGCACCGCCCCCCTCCTTTTTTAAAAATTAAATTCTCTTCAAAACTCTTTAAAATTTTTTGTGAGAAGTAACGTATGAAAACTTTGAAGGGTCATATCTCCGAAATGAGGCTTCTCCCAAAAACCGTCTCGGATTCAACATTCTAGGGGCCGCCTCTATCACCTACCCAAAAATTGGGCAAATTGGGCACAAAAAAAATTTCTATACAAAAATGTATGAAAACGAAACGGGACCTTTGCCCCAAGAACTGATTTCAGTTTTGGAAGTTTGTGTCCCGCCTCTACCCCCTTCTAAGTTTCAGCCCATTCTGAGTGGTTCAAGTGAACGGCAGTATCGCCTAAGCTTGGTTTCAGCCAATTCCGTAAATCGTTAATTGTGCGCACTATGATGTTCATCATGGTAGGAATTAAAAAAAATATAAGAAAAAAAAATTTTTTTTAAGAAAAGATGTTTTTTATCGAAGAGCCCTAAAAACTTCAAAGTAAGAATTTGTTTTTGGAAGGTCTTGATATTAAATGTTCAAACTATTTTAAAAAGCGTTCGAGACCAATAAGAGATATTGATTTGGTACATTGAAAAGGTCTTGAACACTTTTTAAAATATTTTGAACATTTAATATCAAGACCTTCTAAAAACAAATTCTTATTTTAAAGTTTTGAGGACTTCGATTTTTTTTACTTATAGGTATTTTTTATTTTTTACTTTTTAGTTACAATAAAACACATACGTTTCATGTTTTTTTCTTTTAATTCATACCATTAAATTTTTTTTTTAATTTACGAAATATTTCAACCTACCGCTTCAAAATCAAAATGGCTTTAAATTCAAAATTACCATTAACATTTGATAAATATTTAAAAGCGTTTTAGAATTTTTTAGAACTATGCGAAATATAACTTGGCTTGGCTGTACTTTTTTTATTTTTTTCCATACAATTTTTATTTAACCGTCAAATTGTTTATTTAATTTTACAACAGATGTCTCTTTATTAATCGGAGAAAATAATAAACAAAATATATTTATAAAATTAACATTTAAGAATAAAATTTCCTGTAACCGAATAAAATTTCCTGTATTGTGACTACAATTTAAGTACTTATTTTTTCCTGGGAAATTGTTTGCGATATTGTTTTACGGTATTGCTGGGAAAAACAACAAGAAGTTGCTAACTTCTCTACGATATAAAATAAAATCGTAGAGAAGTTAGCAACTTCTTGTTGTTTTTCCCAGCA
This sequence comes from Hybos culiciformis, assembly GCA_964007475.1. Taxonomy (NCBI): domain Eukaryota; kingdom Metazoa; phylum Arthropoda; class Insecta; order Diptera; family Hybotidae; genus Hybos; species Hybos culiciformis. The sequence goes on from OZ023275.1 coordinate 32,222,719, forward strand.
ATACCGTAAAACAATATCGTAAACAATTACCCAGGAAAAAATAAGTACTTAAATTGTAGTCACAATACAGGAAATTTTATTCGGTTACAGGAAATTTTATTCAAATACTAAATGTCAATTTTATAAAAAAAAAATTTTTTTATTTTCTCCGATTAATAATGAGACATCTGTTGTAAAATTAAATAAACAATTTGACGGGATTAAAAAAAATTGTATGGAAAAAATGAAAAAAGTACAGCCAAGCCAAGTGATATTTCGCATAGTTCTAAAAAATTCTAAAACGCTTTTAAATATTTATCAAATGTTAATTGTAATTTTGAATTTAAAGCCATTTTGATTTTGAAGTGGTAGGTTAAAATATTTCGTAAATTAAAAAATAAAATTTTATGGTATGAATTAAAAGAAAAAAACATGAAACGTATGTAACTAAAAAGTAAAAAATAAAAACTATAAGTTAAAAAAAAATTTTTTTATCGAAGAGCCCAAAAACTTTAAAATAAGAATTTGTTTTTGGAAGGTCTTGATATTAAATGTTCAAACTATTTTAAAAAGCGTTCGAGACCTTTTCAATGTACCCAATCAATATCTCTTATTCGTCTCGAACGCTTTTTAAAATAGTTTGAACATTTAATATCAAGACCTTCCAAAAACAAATTCTTATTTTGAAGTTGGAAATTTTTTTTTGTGCCCAATTTTTGGGTAGGTGGTACAGGCGGTCCCTAGAATATTGAATCCTAGACGGTTTTTGGGAGAAAGCCCCCCATTTCGGAGATATGACCCTTCAAAGTTTTTATACGAAATTCGTTATTTTCTCATGACGGCTTTTTTAAATGCGTTCACACTTTCACTTTTTGGATTTTTTTTTTTTTTCTCTTTTTGTAATATCTTTTTCCTTTTATTCGGGGCTTTTTCTTGTTTTTTTGTTTTTCGTTTTTTGACAAAAAATTGCCGCCAACTTCCTAAAAGTATGCAATTGTTAGTTTATTTTTTTCGCACAGAGCTCATTTATTATTTGATCCCTGAGTATTTGAATAAAATTTCCTGTAACCGAATAAAATTTCCTGTATTGTGACTACAATTTAAGTACTTATTTTTTCCTGGGAAATTGTTTACGATATTGTTTTACGGTATTGCTGGGATATTGTTTTACGGTATTGCTAACTTCTCTACGATATTTTTTATTATAAATTATCTTTATATTCTCTCTTTGCAACTACTTCTCCCCTACGCATTAAAACAGTATATTGGATATGTTAACAAAATTTGTTATAACAACTCGTTGTCTATACACACAAACACATAGACGTCAATATTATATGTATCAATATTATATGTCAATATTATATGTATAGATATTATATGTATAGACACCTCGTAATTAAATAACAAATTTAGTTAACATATACAATAATCTACTATTATATACGATATAAATTTATTAAAACAAAAAACAACCACTGCATGTATCCAAATACAATATACTACATATACATCACTTTATGTAACACGTTATCATGTAATTAGCATGGCTGTTATTGTAGTTTACTTACAATTTTTTGTAGAAATTAAATATTAATTACCTCTTTGAAAAATATTTATTTAGAATTTATTTGATATCATATAATATAATTTAATGGGCATGTGGTCGGTATGTTGTATTTAGTAGTATAGAATTTAGATCACTAAATGCAATATTATATGCGTCAATACACATGCAATCATTTAGATGGATCAGCGTGAATAATGAAATCATTTAGATTCATCAGCGTGAATAATGAAATCATTTAGATGCATCAGCGTAAATAATGAAATCATTTAGATGTACTCACAGTATTTCAAATACCAACAAAAAATGAAAAAAAAATGTGTATCAATTTTTTTTTTTTTTGCATTTTGAATGTATGGACCAGTGGTTCCCAGTGTGGGTCGCGACCCACTGGTGGGTCGCGAGCTGACTCAAGGTGGGTCGCCAAAAGTTTTATTATTTAGTTGTTTGTGTTACTTTACTTTTAATTCTAAAACACTATTGTTTGTGGAAAAATAATATTAAAAGTTGTAACTATGACTGCTTTAATATATTACAAACTTTTATCATTGAAAATGAAATATCGAATGTCGAATGAGTCGAATGAAAATTAATTTTTACCCCCTACAGAATTACTCAATAATATCATACAACGCGCCTAAAGAAGTATTAACTTCAAAAATCAATTAATTTTACAAGATACCTACCCACTACCAAAGATGACATATAATAAAGATAAGAAGCATAGTGTAAACTTTTTTTTAGACAATTGAAAATGAAATAACACCAAATAATAATTTTATTTTTGTAATAATTGAACATTTGGACAATTTTATGGAAAATTTAGATTTTTATTTCCACGAGGAAATGAAAATCCCGATAAATATTCATGGGTTATAAATTCTTTTCAAAATGGTTCAGCTACTGACGTATCGACAAAACCGCATGAAGAATAAAGTTGTGTGAGAATAGTGATCTCAAAATTAATTTTGCTCGAATAAATCGATATAAGACTTATATATTGAAATTGAATATGTAAAATTCGGAAATGTTTGCATTAAAAAACAAATATCGCAATAAATTACAATATCAAACTCATTTCGCCTGAAAATAACTATCACAAAAGTAGATGTTGAAGATGTTATTAGCAAAAATAGAAGACAGGCCCATTCATCTCATTACATAATTATTTTGATATTAATAAATTTATGAATTAAAGTGTTTTTTTGATTTTCACTATTTTTTACAGGTGGGTCGCGAAAACCTTAGGGTTTTAATTAGTGGGTCGCGACTGGTAAAAGTTTTGGAACCCCTGGTATAGACTGCAACTACCTTATGCCTTGTTCAGACAACGACTAAATCATGATTTCGTAATCGTGATTTGGTGTAGATAATCATACTTTGAAAACCTGTGTGAACACGATTATGAACGAAAACAAAAAAAGTAAACAACATGAAAGCAAACAAAATAAAAACATAAATATTATTTGCTACTCAAATTTTTTTTATTTTGTAAATAAAGAAAATATGTCAAAAATAAAAGTCAAAAATAAGTAGGAATGAGTGGAAATGGGTAACATGGATGGTAAAAAACTATAAACTCATCCCTGAAATTTTTCATGATTTTCGATTATCATGATTTCCGATGACAATTTTTTTGTATGAGCAAATCATGAAATAAAGAATGATAATCACAAAAAGTAAGATTATCATGATAAGATTTCATTGTCTGAACAAGGCATTACCCATGCACATTAAAACAGTATATTGGATATGTTAACAAAATTTGTTATACAACTCGTTCTGTATTTACACAAAAACACATAGCCACTTGTCAATTTATATAACTCGACCTTCGGTCTCGTGATATAAGTATTGACTCGTGTCAATGTGTTTTTGTGTATACAGAACTCGTAATTAATAACAAATTTAGTTAACATATACAATAATCTACTATTAATCGAATATAAAGCATGAATTTCGAATGTTGTGTATTGTCATATTGTGTACTGTAAAATATATGAAGACCCTAAACGTAGCCCCCTACCCAAAAATTTTGGGCAAATAATTTTTATTTCACCGGCGCTACCTGTTTAGAAACATTTTTTTTTTCATATTTTGAGCCGGGAAGACCCTAACCGTATCACTCTACCCAAAATTTTTGGTCAGGTAATCTTTATTTCACCGGAGCTGCCTATTTTTTTTTTTTTTTTTGAAGTTTAACAAAAAAGGGGAAAAAAAGAAATCAGAATATAGTATGTCCTATGTAACGAAAAGTAAGAAAATAGGGGTAATAACCACAAATTTAGTATCATATGTTAAAAAGTAAAAGCAAATATAAAAGCAGGGAAATATAAGACGTTGCGATGCTACACACACATAACAAAATACTAACGATGTGTGGAAAGCAAAAAACAAAAAAAAAAAACACGAAGCAGTCATAGAACTGCCGACAGAAGTTTATACTTAAAGATTTAAAAACTATGAATAACAGTGGCTACAAATGATGGGCTGCTCAGTACAAAATGTAAATTAAAATAAAAATCAGTCCATCAGTCCAAAAGCAGTCCATTATTTGTAGCCACTGTTATTCATAGTTTTTAAATCTTTAAGTATAAACTTCTGTCGTCAGTTCTATGACTGCTTCGTGTTTTTTTTTTTACCAAAACGAAGTACAGATACTTAAATTAAGAGAAAAATTTTAACTTTAATAATTATGACGCTTAACGGAAATTAATTTGATCAATCTGCAAAAATTAATTGAATAATTTATTATCTCTCCCTCTTTGGTTTTTTGTATTTGGCGTAACTACATTATTATGTTAAAAAAATTAAAAAAAAAAAAAATTTCATAAAATTCTCAGTATCGGGGGATCGAACTTGGCACCTTCAGAATTGTAATCCGATATTCTATCCACTCAGCCATATTGCCCGTATGATTTCAGCTTTCTAAAATAACATAAAAGAGCACTTGTGTTCTTTAATAATTAAAATCCCCGGAATTTATTTTAAAAATTCCTCTCTTATTTCATTCCACTAATCGTATTCATGAACCCGTTTATTTCATTCCACTAACCGTATTCATGAACCTTAAAGAACAAAGCAGAATTTGAACTTGAATTTTTATATTATTTAGAAGAATAAACTCTTTATATGATTTTAGAAAGCAAAAATTACATATCGTAGAGAAGTAAGAAACTTCTTGTTGTTTTTCCCAGCAATTACGTAAAACAATATCGTAAACAATTACTCAGGAAAAAATAAGTACATAAATTGTAGTCACAATACAGGAAATTTTATTCGGTTACAGGAAATTTTATTCAAATACTAAATATAAATTTTATAAATGTTTTTTGTTTATTATTTTTTAATTCCTAAGAGCCGTTTTACACATTCCTTTTTTCAGTGGTGGGATGTTAAGATTTCGAAAAATTCGATATTCGATATTCGATCGAATGGCAGTATGTTATGACAAAATCGCTTCTACGTTTTCTCGCTACGGTATCACAAAAAAATTTTCAAGTGATACGGAATCGAATAATAAAAATGTATGAAAAAAGAAATTATTTTTATTCAAAATTATTTATAAAAATTAATTTTGAATAAACAAAAATATTTGTTTTTTAATTATTTAAAAATAAAATAATTAAAAGAAAATTATTTTAATATTAATAAAAAAAAATTATTCTAAAGGTGGGTAGGTAAACATTTTTATTTATGAAAATTAAAAAAAATAATTTTAATAAATGTAAATAAAAATAATTAGGTATGAAGAATTATTTATTATTATTTACTTTTTGCTTCTTTTTTTTTAACGTCAAAAATCATTTCAGAAAATGATTTTCGAAAGTATCGAAGCGAGAAAATCTTAACATGTTGCCAAAAAATCCACTCGCTTCGATGTTCGATACATATTCGCTGTTCGAATGACAACTTAACATGCCACCACAGGACTTTTTTCACTCCTTTTTTCAGGACTTTTTCTGTCTTGATATTCCATCCCGTTTTAATTCATACAAAAAGTTGAGATAAAAAAAAAAGTCGTCAGGCATGAAAATTTTCTTGCCTGACTTTTTTTTCATTCCTTTTTTTGATATGTTTTACATATTTGTCTTTTATTTGACTGTTATTTTATTTTTATTCAAAAATAAAGTAATTTTTTTTTTCGTTTTATTTTCAATCTATTAATTTCACAGTAATTTCAAAAAGAAAATAATTTTTTAAATAAAAAAATGTCTAAGTAGTGTCATTTTTTTGCCTTTTGTGTAAAAGTATTGAAAAAAAAGTCCTGAAAAAAGGAGTGTAAAAAGTCCTGAAAAAAGGAATGTGTAAAACGGCTCTTACATGATGAACATCATAGTGTGCACAATTAACGATTTACGGAATTGGCTGTAACCTGGATGTTTAGGCGATACTGCCGTTTCCTTGAACCACTCAGAATGGGCTGAAAGTTGGAGGGGCGATAGAGGCGGTGCCCAAACTCCCGTTTCGGAGAAAGGGCCCCCCAAAGTTTTCATACATTTTTGTATAGAATTTTTTTTTTGTGCCTGATTTGTACAATTTTTGGGTAGGTGGTAGAGGCGGTCCCTAGAATGTTAAATCCGAGATGGCTTTTGAGGGAAAGCCCCCATTTCGGAGATATGGCCCTTCAAAGTTTTCATACGAAATTCGTTATTTATTTATTTTTTGTGAAAAGGCTTTGAAGAGAATTTAATTTTAAAAAAAGGAGGGGGGGCCTGGCAGCGGTGCGGGCGGTTGGTCAGTGGGTTTTGCGTCGCCAGCCGCAAATCCCACTGATCAACCGCCCGCCCGCCGCCCCGCCCCCGCTCCTTTTTTAAAAATTAAATTCTCGTCAAAGCTCTGTTTAAAATTTTTTGTGAGAAGTAACGTATGACAACTTTGAAGGGTCATATCTCCGAAATTGGGGCTTCTCCCAAAAACCGTCTCGGATTCAACATTCTAGGGACCGCCTCTATCACCTACCCAAAAATTGGGCAAATTGGGCACAAAAAAAATGTCCATACAAAAATGTATGAAAACTTTGGGGGGCCCTTTCTCCGAAACGGGACCTTTGCCCCAAGAACTGATTTAAGTTTTGGGAGTTTCTGCACCGCCTCTACCCCCGTTCTAAGTTTCAGCCCATTCTGAGTGGTTCAAGGAAACGGCAGTATCGCCTAAGCTTTGTTTCAGCCAATTGCGTAAATCGTTAATTGTGCGCATGATAGGAATTAAAAAAAATATGAGTAAAAAAATTTTTTTTTAAGAAAAGATGTTTTTTATCGAAGAGCCCTAAAAACTTCAAAATAAGAATTTGTTTTTGGAAGGTCTTGATATTAAATGTTCAAACTATTTGAAAAGCGTTCGAGACCAATAAGAGATATTGATTTGGTACATTGAAAAGGTCTTGAACGCTTTTTAAAATATTTTGAACATTTAATATCAAGACCTTCCAAAAACAAATTCTTATTTTAAAGTTATGAGGACTTCGATAAAAAACATCTTTTCTTAAAAAATATTTTTTTACTTATATTTTTTATTTTTTAGTTTTTAGTTACAATAAAACACATACGTTTCATGTTTTTTTTCTTTTAATTCATACCATTAAATTTTTTTTTTTAATTTACGAAATATTTTAACCTACCGCTTCAAAATCAAAATGGCTTAAAATTCAAAATTACCATTAACATTAGATAAATATTTAAAAGCGTTTTAGAATTTTTTAGAACTATGCGAAATATCACTTGGCTTGGCTGTACTTTTTTATTTTTTTCCATACAATTTTTATTTAATCCCGTCAAATTGATTATTTAATTTTACAACAGATGTCTCTTTATTAATCGGAGAAAATAAACAAAAAATATTTATAAAATTGACATTTAGTATTTGAATAAAATTTCCTGTAACCGAATAAAATTTCCCGTATTGTGACTACAATTTAAGTACTTATTTTTTCCTGGGTAATTGTTTACGATATTATTTTACGGTATTGCTGGGAAAAAGAACAAGAAGTTGCTAACTTCTCTACGATAAATTATATGGCCATATGGCTTAGTGGATAGAACACCAGACTATTAAGTCTGAAGGTGCCAGGTTCGAACACAATTATGATTTGTTTTTTTTTTAATATTTGAAATTTTTTTTACATAATAAAATGATTTCTACAAGTAATAAGACAAAAATTGTTTTTTTGTTAGTGGGTACTGGTATGACCTAAAAGACGAGGGCGAGCGGGGGTCCCCTTACTCCCCCCCGTCCCAAAAAATTATTGGTACTGACAGATGGAGAAAATTAATAGTTTTTCTTGTTCCAAATAAATAAAAAAAAAATAAAATGAATGGTTTATTAGAATTTTTTTATTATATTTTAGAAATCCAAAATCATATGGGCTATATGGCTTGGTGGCTAGAACATCGGACTATAAGAGTGAAGATGTCAGGTTCGATTCCCCCCAATGAATACATTTTTTTTTTTAATTTTTTTGAACATAATAATTTTAATTTTTTTGAACATAATTTTTTATTGGTAGAATATGTAATTGTTTTGCTTGTAATATTGGGCCCTATATATACATATATTTGAAATTAAAAAAGTCTACGATAATTATGAATTCCTAGCCAAAATTTTTGGTCTGGTAATCTTTATTTCACCAGAGCTACCTATTTTGAAAAATTTTTTTTTTGCATATTTTGAGCCGGGAAAACCTATAATGATAAATTACTTGATCGATATCTATACTATCAATGCCAAAATATACCTATGTTGTTTCTCAAGGCTTTAATAAAATTATTTGTAACGAGTTTAGTGCGTCCAATATTATAAATTTGTTTTATAGGATATAGAGGAAGTTCGGGTATTGTGGACCACTGCAACTGTTTTCGAATATATCTCAGTTGTTTTTTGTAAATTTTTTTAACCCAAGATACATATTGAAGCTTGGTCTTTCTCCTTTACAAAAATTTGTTGAAAAGCCAAATATCTCATGTTATTCAATAATTATAACCTAAAATGTGGAAAAAGTCCAAAACGACAGTTTTAGATAACGTGCGGTTAATTTGGACCATAGCATCGGGTAAAGTGGACTAGCTTTAAATTAGAGTTTTGCTGGTCATTTTCAAAATACAAAATATGCGGTTAATGTGGACCAGTGTACCACAGTACCGAAATTGGGTGGTTCACATTACCCGCATTGGTTATCGTCACAAAAAAAAATTTGAAAAATATGAAAAACTTAGACTTAATAATACTTACTTGACTTCTTCGAATGATGTTTGTTTTACTCTGTTCAAAAAAATATTAAATTTTCAAATTAAATAATAAATGAACTTTTAAGCCAAAAAATTGTTTTAATTTTTTTTTTACAATTTTTTTGCCAAATTCAACTATCAAACTAAAACTTTTTTATTGAATGAGTTTTTTATGAGCAAATTTTTTTCTCTTAGTTTTTTAATATTGTGCATTTTTCCACATGCTCAGATTTGTTACTTGAATTTAAATAGCTGAGAAAATGCACTGGTCCACATTAGCCGACCGGTCCACATTACCCGTAATTACTCTAATGTTTATAACTTTAGTGGTTACATGATCTCTGTAAAAAAAATAAAACAAAAACATGAAACATGAAATGAAATGTGATCACTTTTCTTACTTATTTTTCTCCCGGGAAATTCGTACTTTTTTTAGCGTTTATTATCTTATTAACTACAACAGGATTAACAAATTGTTGAAATGATAAGGTATAACCGACCTTTGATAGCAATGTTAAGTATGCCACATTGCCACACACCACACACAACTTTGTGTTTACTTTTTTATGTTTACATATTTGCCACTAGAGTTTTTATATTATTTTTATATGTGTAGAGTAAAGTAATTATTTAATATTCATTCCAATAAAGATTATTGTATAGAAGAGATCTGCGCCTTTTATTTAGCATTAACAAAGGAATCAGGAATAGCTTTCATCATCCCCTTTCAACAGGTTATGGGCCCAGAGTCCCAGAGTTCCAGAGTTCCAGAGTTAATGTGATCCAGAATTAATAATTGAATATTGATTCAATTTTATTTTATTATAAATTTTTGCCGAAATTGAAGGAAATTTTTTTATTGAAATTTTTTCAACATCGATAGTTGCTGCTGATTTGGTTCGAGATTTTGCTGTGTGCTGTTCTTATATAATTGTAGCTGGTTGGTTGAAATTGAATGGTTGGTAATAAATTGATGATCGTGCGTGATCAAGAATTATTGACTGGTAAAAAGAATTTTATTTTTTCTTAAATTTATTTATTGGATTGAGGTTAAGTAAAAGGGCGGAAAAAATTACATTAATTTTTTTTATTGAAAGCATCTCATTGTTTGAATTATTCATTTTAGATAAAAGAAGAAACTACAGTATTTTTTATTGAATAAAATGGCACAAAGTTTTTTAGCGTCAATTGAAAAATTGAAAGGACGCGAAAATTATTCAACATGGAAATTTTCTATGGAAAATTTTTTAGAACATGAAGGCTTGTTGAAATGTATTACAGGCATAGAAACTGATAATACCAAACTTTCAAAAGCTAAAACGTCATTGATTTTAAGTGTTGATAAATTAAATTTTGTGCACATACAAGATGCGAAAACTCCCAAAGAAGTATGGGATAAATTGAAATGCACATTCGAAGATACTGGAATGATGCGTCGAATCGGTTTAATGCGAACAATAATTAATACCAAATTAGAGAGTTGTGATTCAACAGAGGATTATGTAAATCAAATTATATCTTCAGTTCATAAATTAAATGGAATTGGATTTAGTGTACCGGATGAGTGGGTGGCTACATTTCTTTTGACAGGCTTGACGGAAGATTATGCTCCGATGATTATGGCAATGGAAAGTTCGACAACTACAATTACAAGTGATGCTGTTAAAACAAAATTACTTCAAGATATTCGTAAAGACAATCAAGGAAGTGCATTTTTTAACAAAAATAAGAATGGTAAGAGTAAGAAGTCGAAATTTCAGTTTAGGTGTTACACCTGTAATAAGAAAGGCCATAAGTCACCGGATTGTCCAAATAGACAGAAAAATAATCATGGTAATTCAAATTCAAGGTCAACAGAAGATGAAAAGGCTTCACCAGCATTTGGCGCGACGTTTCTTTCTGGTAAATTTAGTAGATCAGATTGGTACATCGACTCCGGTGCAACTCGTCATATGACAATGAATTTAGATTGGTTGTTAGATTGTAAAAAATCCTCAATTAGTGAAATTATTACAGCAAATGACACTAAAATGAAGGTTGAATCATGTGGTTTGGTTAAATTGAAAGTTAATTGTAATGGCAATAATAATGTTATAGATGTAAAAAATGTTCTGTATGTCCCAGATTTAACTGCAAACCTTTTGTCAGTAAGTCAGATGGTCAGTAAAGGCAATCAAGTCGAATTTAGTTTAGACAAATGTGTTATTAAAGATTGTAATGGAAATTTATTGGCTTCTGCAACAATGGTAGACAATATGTACAAATTGAATGGTACAACTGATTGCAGTTTAATGTGTAATAATAACAATAATGAAATTATTACGTGGCATCGCAGGTTAGGCCATATTAATTATACTGATTTGATAAAAATGAAAAACGGAGCTGTAGAAGGTATAAATTTTATTAATAATAATTGTAATAATAAATGTGTTATATGTTTACAAGGCAAACATTTTAGAAAACCTTTTAAAAATAAAGGTACTAGAGCGACAAAATTGTTAGAGGTAGTACATGCGGATTTAGTTGGTCCCATGGAGAATAAATCTATTGGAGGTAGTAGATTTGCTTTGGTATTGGTGGACGATTATAGTCGTATGGTGTTTATTTATTTTTTGAAATGCAAAAGTGAAGTATTTGATAAGTTCAAATTATTCAAGGCGTTGGTAGAGAAACAAATTGGACAGGCAATTAAGGTGTTTCGTTCAGATAATGGTGGTGAATTTATAAATTGGCAATTTAAGCAATTTTTTGAAAGAGAAGGTATACAGCAACAAACTTCTATGTCGTACACTCCTCAACAAAATGGGTTAGCTGAGCGTACAATTCGTACAATCACCGAAAAAGCTAGGTGTATGTTGTTTGATGCGAGTTTAAGTAAGTCATATTGGGCTGAAGCTATGAATACTGCTGTGTACATCAAAAATCATACCATATCTAAAACATTGTCCAATAAGTCACCTATAGAAATTTGGAGTAAAAAGAAACCAGATTTAAGTCATTTCAAAATTTTTGGCTCACCAGCTATGGTACAAATTCCAAAGCAAAAAAGGCTTAAACTTGACCCAAAGTCAGAAAAATATTTATTTGTTGGCTATTGTGAAGGTAAAAAGGGCTATAGATTAATTCATCCGATATCTAACAAAATTGTAGAAAGTAGAGATGTTGTTTTTATTGAACCAGATAATTCAAATTTTATAAATTTTAATATTTTAGATAATAATGAAAATAGTGAAAAAGGTTCTGTAGAATGTAATGAGGAAAGTGATGAATCAAATTGTTATCTAGAAGCTAACACAGATTCGCTTGATGATACACTGAACGACAATGCAGATTCTGATTATACGCCTCAGATAGAAGTTGAACAAAATGAGACAATATTAAGAAAATCGGATCGAAGACCTAAACCAGTAAGTAGACCTGATTTTATTTCTTATATTGCTAATGATGTTGAATTAATTGATGAGCCGATAACGGTAGATGAGGCATTAAGTGATCAATATAGTAAAGAGTGGAAGCATGCTATGCAAAGTGAATATGAATCCCTTTTAGAGAATAAAACATGGAAATTGGTAGAATTGCCAAAAGGTCGAATACCAATAAAAAATAAATGGGTTTTTAAAATTAAAACTAATTCTGAAAACAACATAGAGCGTTTTAAGGCCAGATTAGTTGCAAAGGGATGTAGTCAGCGGGCTGGAATTGATTATGCAGAAACTTATTCACCAGTAGTGAGATATTCATCGATACGTTTTCTGATTGCATTGGCTGTAAAATATGAATTGAATATTCATCAAATGGATGCAATAACTGCATTTTTACAAGGTGATCTTGATGAAACAATTTATATGCAACAACCTGAAGGCTATGATGACGGAAGCGGTAGAGTGTGTTTATTGGAGAAGGCCATTTATGGATTGAAACAGGCTAGCCGTCAATGGAACATAAAATTAAATGAAGTTTTAATTAAGGCAGGTTTTAAAAGATCAAATGTTGATTCTTGCATATATATCAGAAGACATCGAAAATCCATGATAGTTGTTGCGATTTATGTTGATGATTTTCTAATATTTTCAAATAATTGTGAATGGAAAAATGATCTAAAAGCTAGTTTAATGTCTAATTTTAAAATGAAAGATGTGGGTGAAGCAAATAGTTGCTTAGGCATTCGTATTCTACGTGATGAAAAAGCAGGTATTATAACTTTAGATCAAAAACAATATATTCTCAATATTTTAGCTAAATTTAAAATGGATGATTGCAACCCAGTTAAAAGTCCAGTTGATGTAAATCAGAAGCTGTGTGCTGATATGATGGCTAAGTCAACAGAGGAAATCAAGGAAATGAGTGTGATTCCATATCAGGAGGCAGTTGGGAGTATTTTGTATTTATCTCAATGTACCAGGCCAGACATTGCATATGCAGTTGGAAATGTCAGTAGGTTCAATCAAAATCCAGGAAAGCCACATTGGAATGCGGTTAAGAGGATTTTCAGATATTTGAAGGGCACATTAGATTACAAGCTGAAATATTCTAAAAATGATGCTAATTCACAACTTGTTGGTTATTCAGATGCAAATTGGGGTTCAGAGTGTGATGATCGAAGATCATGTACTGGATACATTTTTAAATTTCAAGGTGGAGCTATTTCTTGGGCTAGTAAGCGTCAGCCTACAGTGGCTTTATCATCGACTGAGGCGGAATACATGGCATTGAGTGCTGCTTGTCAAGAAGCTATATGGTTAAAGCAGATGAAACATGAGTTAATAAATGATAATGACCAGGCGATTGAAATACATTGTGATAATCGTAGTGCCATTAATATTGCTGAAAATGGAGCATATAGTGCAAGAACAAAGCATATAGATATACGCCATCATTTTGTACGTGAGAAGGTTTCAAATGGGATGATCGTTTTACAACCAATTGATACCGAAAGTATGATTGCTGATTATTTAACAAAACCAGTGAATGTTGATAAGCATAGTTTTTGTACACAAGGTTTGGGTTTGATAGCAAATGTCGATTAAGGGACAGTGTTGAAATGATAAGGTATAACCGACCTTTGATAGCAATGTTAAGTATGCCACATTGCCACACACCACACAACTTTGTGTTTACTTTTTTATGTTTACATATTTGCCACTAGAGTTTTTATATTATTTTTATATGTGTAGAGTAAAGTAATTATTTAATATTCATTCCAATAAAGATTATTGTATAGAAGAGATCTGCGCCTTTTATTTAGCATTAACAAAGGAATCAGGAATAGCTTTCATCATCCCCTTTCAACACAAATGCTTGTTTAAATACATATATACATATAACTGTCTTGTCATAGTAAGTGGTAAAACATGTTTGAAAATTAGTTGGGTTTAGTGATATACCTATTATCCGGTGTCTAAATTTTTTATGAATGATCACAAGATTATGTTAATTCTATTGTGAAAATAAGATTGCACGAAAAAGCTGTGAATATTGCAGAACGCTGCCCACAATATTGAAAAATACTTCATTGAACTCGCTATTAAAAAACTGATTTCTGAATAGGATAGTTTTCACAATTAAATTTTTAAAAAGAAATAGCATCTCGATACTTAAATTTTTGCATCTGTCAACGTTTCCAATATTTTTTACATCCATTTTATAGCAATATTCAATTGCATTAATTCATATATGAAATTATACAGTTTTCAACTAAGTTCTCAAATAAGTTTTTAGCTACATTTTAATTTTATAATATGTATTATAAAATTATAAAACACTATTTATTAATTAAAAGTTTTTTCCATTTATATAAATTAAAATAAAAAATCAAAGAGCGCCTAATTTGCAAATTTTTTTGAACCAAATTTGCTACAATTTTACTTAGCTCTGTGTTTTGCTTCAAAAATAGAATATATATAAAAAATTTTAAATTAGTGGCTGATAAAATCATTTTGGTTTGTTTAAATATCTCAAAAAAACTAATTATTATGAAAAAAGATTTAAAAACTATGAATAACAGTGGCTACAAATGATGGGCTGCTCAGTACAAAATGTAAATTAAAATAAAAATCAGTCCATCAGTCCAAAAGCAGTCCATTATTTGTAGCCACTGTTATTCATAGTTTTTAAATCTTTAAGTATAAACTTCTGTCGGCAGTTCTATGACTGCTTCGTGTTTTTTTTTTTACCAAAACGAAGTACAGATACTTAAATTAAGAGAAAAATTTTAACTTTAATAATTATGACGCTTTACGGAAATTAATTTGATCAATCTGCAAAAATTAATTGAACAATTTATTATCTCTCCCTCTTTGGTTTTTTGTATTTGGCGTAACTACATTATTATGTTAAAAAAATTAAAAAAAAAAAAAATTTCATAAAATTCTCAGTATCGGGGGATCGAACTTGGCACCTTCAGAATTGTAATCCGATATTCTATCCACTCAGCCATATTGCCCTTATGATTTCAACTTTCTAAAATAACATAAAAGAGCACTTGTCTTCTTTAATAATTAAAATCCCCGGAATTTATTTTAAAAATTTCTCTCTTATTTCATTCCACTAATCGTATTCATGAACCCGTTTATTTCATTCCACTAACCGTATTCATGAACCTTAAAGAACAAAGCAGAATTTGAACTTGAATTTTTATATTATTTAGAAGAATAAACTCTTTATATGATTTTAGAAAGCAAAAATTATATGGCCATATGGCTTAGCGGATAGAACACCAGACTAATAATTCTGAAGGTGCCAGGTTCGAACGCAATTATGATTTGTTTTTTTTTTAATATTTGAAATTTGAGAAAAATGATGACGGACGATTCTCAGAAAAATGATGACGATTCTCAGAAAAATTCTATATGAAAATGGATTTTTACCCTCTACCAAATTTCTTCCAACGCCGCTAAAGAAGTATAAACTTCAAAAACCATATAGAATTAAAAAATTGTACAATAACAGAATTAAATATTAATATTAAATAATATTAATTAAATAAATAAAATTAAATATAAATATTAATATGAAAAAAAGTTTTATGTATTTGTAGACTTGCGATATCTACTTAGATTTCAATTTTTGAGAATTTTAATGCTTTATGCCTAAATAATAAAAAAAATAAACAATTAGACAAAACTCCCGCAAGTAAAAGTTCTACCAAATTCGAAAAATTCAGAATTTAGCATTTTGAATTCCGAATTTTTTGAACTTCCGGAATTCCGGAATCCGAAAATCCGGTTTTGCATTCCCTAGGGCGGACTTCTAAAATTCGTCCGATTTTATTCAAATTTGGTAAATAAAAAGAGGAAACACATAAATTTTGTAACAAAAAAATGATTGATCCTATCCAGCGACTTCTAAAGTTCGTCCGATTTCATTCAAATTTGGTACGTAAAAAAGAATAAATGATTACACACAAATTTCGTAAGAAAAAATTTAGCCCCCTCTTCCACTTACAAAAGTAAATCAGTCAGAGTCCGTAGCTTAATTAAATTAATTAAATTAATTAAAGCTTTAAATTATCATTCTAGAAACACTTTCCAGTATTCCTACTATGTTACGACTTATCTTATTTTAATAAACAATAAGAGCGACGGGCGATGTGTACATATTTTAGAGCTAAAATCAAAACTTTAATCTATAAGAATTTACTTTCAAATCCATTTTCATTTATATATTTAATAATAAATCCATTAAAAAATAATTTTATTGTAACCCATTAAATACTTAATTATTACTTAATGTTTTTTGCATATTTTGAGCCGGGAAGACCCTAACCGTAGCTCCCTACCCAAAATTCTTGGTCAGGTAATCTTTATTTGACCGGAGCTATCTATTTTGAAAATTTTTTTTTTGCTTATTTTGAGTCGGGAAGACCCTAACCGTGGGGATATCATATTTTGATCTCTTTAACAGAGACCAAAAAGAGTAAATTTTTATTTTTTGCCAAATATCTCGAAAACGATGCGTTTTACAGCATTTTTGAGGTTGTCCAACCTTTGGTGACCATAAATCCAACTTTTAATTACCTATTCAAAAAGCCATAAAACTTGAAAAACTATCAAAGGGTTACTGAGATATTGAATTTTGAAAAAAAAAAAAAAAACAATAAATTTTACGGAGCTCCCTACCCAAAATTTTTCGGTAGGTAATCCTAATTTCACCAGATCTACCTATTAAAAAATTTTTTTTTTTTTTTACAAATTAGTAAACGAAAGATTTTTAAAAAATAATTTGAATTTAAATTTTTCGCTCCAAACTATTGTTTTTATAAATGGCAAATGATTCTTGAGTGGACCACTAATTTTTTTGAGTATTGAAACGTCAAAAACCATGCCGCTTTTTTCGAAATCGAATGTCGAATGAGTCGAATGAAAATTAATTTTTACCCCCTACAGAATTACTCAATAATATCATACAACGCGCCACTACCAAAGATGACATATTATAAAGATAAGAACATAGTGTAAACTTTTTTTTAGACAAGGACAGCAATACATTTTTATGTGTATTTTTTTTCTAATTTACAAGATATCGTATGTTGAGAAATGAAACAACGTATAATAATCGAATAATTTGAATTTAAAGATTTGAAAATTAAAAAAAACGTATGAAAAATTATCAACTAGCGTACAATTTTCATCTAAAAAACACATTTTAATCAACATTAAGAATATTGCAAAGTAGTTGTACTTATAAAATCGAGTACGAGGAATCGAATGGTGCTATTGTCAAATAATGACCTATAAATGTCATACGTTGTTTCATTTCTCAGCAGACGATATATTGCATAAATTTTCCTCTCAACAGTTTTAAATTTTTTAGCTTGTATTGAAATTATTTTGTTTAAAAAAACCTTTATTTGTATTTTTTAAACAAAAAAAATATTTTGTAACATTTCTTAAATTGTTTTCTAAATTTATTATTAGCTTAAAACCCAAAATACTTATATTTTTATAAATTGTTAATAAACTTTCTAAAATTAAAGCAAGTATAGTCACTCTGTATATGAATAAGAATTTTTTTTTTTACATGTTTTGCCTTCAACGCGTATTTTTATTTTTTTTATTTTTATTTTTTTTATTATCAAAAAAAAAACGTTATCAAAAATTATCAAATTATGTTAATAAAATTATATATAAATAATAAAAAAAAAAAAAAAATTATGGAACAGGTGAGAATAAAAATATATTTTTTTTGTCAAAAAATTAAAATACGTTCAAAAAAAAAAATTCTTTCTTGTCAAAAAAACTTCAAAAAAAAATTTCAATTTTCTTTTTTATTATTATTATTTTCATTGAAAATAAATTGTAAAAATTTTCTCATATTCTTCAAATATATACCTACTTTCATACATACAATATAATACATAAAAAATTAAAATAAGTTCCAAAAAAAATTTTAAAAAATACAATATATTTTTTTTGATTATGAAAATCGTCAGATGTGGAATCCTGGGGATCGTCAGATTATGTGGAATCTTGTGGATCGTTTAATATTAGTCAAGCCGCGTTAAGGAACTACGTTCCAAAAACAAAAAAAAATCAAAATTAAAAATGTTCTGCGAAAAAAAAAAATGTAAACAAAAAAAGAACGTCGATACTGCAGTTTCCTTGAACCACTCAGATTGGTCTGAAACTTGGAGGTAGGGTTCCCAGACGTCCTCCTTTTTGGGGAAAGTCCTCCTTTTTGATAGTAAAAAAAGTGTCCTCTTTTTTTTCATTATTTCGCATTTTGTCCTCCTTTTCCATTATTATCCTCTATTTTTCCTCCTAAGCTAAGTTAAAATATTGAAAAAAAAAAAGAACTAAACAAAAATAAACCTGAGCCTGTATTTCTGCTATGCTTCAAAAAAAGTTGAAAAAGTAGACTCTTCGAAAAAAGTTCCAACAAGATTCTTTTAATTTAAATGAGAATAAAACTCAAGAAAAATGTAAAAAAGTTTAATGAACCATTTTAAAGTAAGGCTTACGAGCAAGGATCGCTTAGCACTTTTTCATAAAAACCCATAATTTTAAAAATTCACAATTTTTGATAGAAAAAACCGATTTGGACCTTCAGAGATACAACTAAAAGGTATTGAATTAAGCTTTTGAAATAAAATAAAACTAAATAAATTTGGGTATCCTTTGACTGCAAAAAATAACATTATTTTCATGTTTTGGGATTTTGAATACGTGTGGGACGGACTATTTTTGTTTTAATTATTTTATTTTTAAAGCTTAGAGAGTCCTTTATAAACATTATAACATCAAAAATTTAGAGATGTATTTCGAGACATGATTTTTTAATATATTTCCTTCAGTTTATTTTCATGGAAATTGAGTTATTTGTATTGAAAATTAATATCGTCGTCAGTAATCAAATTTTCAACAAATTATTTTTTCAAATAATTTAAATTTTCTCTCCCACACTTTTTCAAAATCTCAAAACTTGATAATGTTATTTTTTGCAGTAAAATTTAATACCTTTTATTTGCATCTCTAAGCGTCCAAATCGGTTTTTTCTATCAAAAGTTATGAATTTTTAATATTATGGGTTTTTATGAAAAATGCTCAAAAAGTGGATTTTTCAACCCGCCCTTTCACTGAAGATTACACTCGAATTGATCTAAAAAAAAGTATGGATCTATTTTTTTCGTACACTTAAACAACCTACAACCCTTGAAGTTTTATTTAAATGTGAAGAAGTCGGGTCCAAAATTTGAAAATTTTGATCGTTTTGGCGTGTATATATATATTTTATGTATTTTTTTGTTAGGATGTCCTTCTTTTACTGCGGACAAATCTGTGAACCCTACTTGGAGGGGGAGTAGGGGCGGTTCCCAAACTCCCAAAACTGAAATCAGTTCTTGGGGCAAAGGTCCCATTTCGGAGAAAGGGCCCCCCAAAGTTTTCATACGTTTTTGTATGGAAAATTTTTTTTGTGCCCGATTTGCCCTATTTTTGGGTAGGTGTTAAATCCGGAACGGTTTTTGCGGGAAAGCCCCCCATTTCCGAGTTATGGCCCTTCTAAATTTTCATACTTTACTTCATACGTTTTTAAACAGAACTTTGACGAGAAATTAATTTTTCAAAAAGCGGAAGGGGGCGGGGCGGCGGGCCTCATTTATTGAAACAAATTCAGATTTACTTCCGCTTATTCTAGCTGAAGAAAAATCGCAACCACTTGTGCAATTTTTGTTTGAAAAATTAAATTTAACCATAAATAATAATCCGAGGCAAGTTACTACTAAGTATGGTACAACAATTGACAATTACTTTATTCTTAATCTATCTGTCTCTGAAACATTATACTTGGAAAGTTTGTTCGGAAAATATTTGTTTTGAACTAAAGATATAAATTCTAACATAATAAATTTTTTTCGGGAAAGGGAATTCTAGCAATTAGTACAATCATTTGGTTCGAAAAATAGTGGTTACCTGGAAAGTTTTCCGGGAGCTTTGCAAATTGGTAATTTTATAGATTTTGATGTGCTCTTTCCGAATTTGGACTTTGCGACCTCGTATTTTGTCCGCTCGCGCCACCATTTTGGAAAAATGGCGCTTAAAAGCAGTTTTTTTAAGCAATATCTCCTTTCCGACTGATTTTACGATAAAAACAATTATATACAATGAAACTAGAGACATTTACCTACAATTTATGTTGTACCTTTTTTTTCATAAAGTCAATAGTTTAGGCGTACGAGCTGCAAAGTGTACTCCTATTTCTACATTATGTTATATCTATATTTCTACATTATATTTACAGATGTTATATATCTAATATATATACATACTAGAATCACAAATAATAATAATAATAATATGTAATAATAATGAATAGTGAGTAATGACCAAAACGCGAGTTGGAGTACACTTTGAGGCGCTCGTACGCCTAAACTATTGACTTTATGGAAAAAAAGGTCCATACATAAATTGTAGGTAAATGTCTCTAGTTTCATTGTATATAATTGTTTTTATCGTAAAATCAGTCGGAAAGGAGATATTGCTAAAAAACTGCTTTTAAGCGCCATTTTACCAAAATTGTGGCGCGAGCGGACAAAATACGAGGTCGCAAAGTCCAAATTCGGAAAGAGCACATCAAAATCTATAAAATTACCAATTTTCAAAACTCCCGGAAAACTTTCCAGGTAAAACTACCAAATGACTGCACTAATTTTTAAAAAAAAATTTAAACATTCATATTCGGTCAATTTAATTTGAACTTTTTAATAAATTCCAATTTAATTATATTTACGAAATTAAATTGATAAATTCGATATTTTTTGATTTCTCAATTTATTTATTTAATTTGATTAATATTATTCTGTTGCGTGAATTCAATTTAAAAAACGGAAGCCCAAAAACCAAATTTATTGATATTGAAAATACAATGGGGTACTATCTAGTTATAAATATTATATTACATACTTTGGACTTGTGTTAAAAAATATGTAGCTATAAATATGTAGTTATAAATTGTGTAAAGTCTATTGCGAAAATTAGAAAATTAAAACAAGAAAACATTAGATAAAAAAAATAGCGAATTTTCCAGATATGTCAACAAAACAGAGTCACAAACATTTGTCTCTTATTTTAGCTACCACAAACCAATTATTTCCATGATAGAATATGATGACTACTTAGTATAGTATATTTATTATTTAAATTTTGAAAATTATACTTTTAGGCGTAAGAAGCTTGGCTTCTGTCGGCTGTCCCATGACACCTCATGTATTTTTTATTGGTTGTTGAATTTTTTATATTTTGAAATGCTTTCATAAAACAATTAAAATTAAGAAAAATAGAAATAAAATTTTATCTGTGTTACACCTTTACATTTAAGAGTTTTTATTTAAAAAATATTTCATCGAGTCTATCCAATACCAACATAAATTAAAAGCCCCCTATTAAAAAAAAAAAACAATACATAGACAGCATCTCGTAGGCATAAAAATCATAACAAATGTATGAAACCCTATGAGATTTCCTATACAAAACCTAAAGATTAATCTGTAAAATGGGATTAAAAACAAAAAAAATATACTTTAATTATTGAATGCAATTAATTATATTATTAATATTAATTTTTAAGAAAAAAAATCGTATATGTTTAAATGAAAATTTCCATAAATCGAGAAAATTTAATCCATATTTTTTTTTTTGCGGGTAAAGTAAGTAAAACTTTTTTTTGTCATAATTTCTAGGGTCTACGCCTAGGTAGGTACCTATTATACCTAGTTTATTTTTAATTTTAAATGAATTTTAAAAAAGTTCAAATTAATTTAATTACAATTTGTATAAACTAAAAACGTATCTCGTGCCCAGCTCTTATTAGATGTTTTGGATAAAGTTCAGTTAACGTATGTGCAATCCCGATTTTTCTATAACTTGTTGGGGGAGTAAAGACAGTAACAAAACCCTCAAATCCAAGACATTTTTCACCGAGAAGCTCCCATTTCAGAGATATGACCACGATCTGACCCTCCAAAGTTTTTATGTATCAGGTTGGTACACGTTTATACATACCAGATCAGGTACATTAAAAATACCAAATAACGATATGCGAATCGCGAAACATAAAATTCTTAAGGGGGTTGGAAGAGGCGGCTGTCGTCTTCCATTTAGAATGACAACTTTTTATTTAAAAACTACATATTGTGGCTACTACAAAACAAGTAGGTATAGATATCTACCTAACATATGAAAACTTTGGGGATGCATATCGCTGAAACGAAATCTTACCGATAGATACCTTCCGGGATATAAGGCTTTGAGAACCCCCCTACTCTCTCACCAAGTTTCGGACAAATCGAACTTGTGCACGTCAACTGCACTTACGTGGCTGTTTTTCTACCTGGGTACCCATCTACTTGTCTAGGTATGTTCCTACCTTCTTCCTGTACAAAAAAATTTTTTTTTCTTTTTATAGGTATTTAAAAAAAATTTTTTTCTATTTCTTGAAAATAATTTTAAATCATATTTCATTTTAAGAATATTTTTTAATTAAAAAAATTTCATTGAAAATTATTTTCATTAAAAAAAAATAGGTAGGTACTCTAAAATCTACTTAAAAAAATGTGTTGATTTTATCACAATCATTATCTTTTAATTCAACATTTCAATAATTTTTTAATAGTAGATTACAATACATGGTATGAAAATTTGTTATTCTTGCGAGTTGTGTATACACACAAACACATAGACACGAATCATATTTATATCACGAGACCGAAGGTCGAGTGATATAATATTGACGAGTGTCTATGTGTTTGTGTGTATACACAACGAGCTGTATAGCAAATTTGATTACCATGTATTGTATACTGCTTTAATGTGCATGGGAGAGGGAGTTGAAAACAATACATTTACAATGAAAAAAATAAACAAAAAAGTTCAAAATGAAGCAAGGAAATAAAATTTAATTAATACGGAAGTAAATTTATTTCTCGAAATGATTTCAAACCGGATGATTTAAGATCAGCTAATTCCTAAAATATTAAAAAAAAATTTGTAATTTTTCCAAAAAAAATTATTCATTTTCTTTTTTGCAAAAAAAAAAATCGAATAATTTTTTTTTATTATTTTAGGAACTAATGGTCTTCTTAAATTTTATTTAATTTTATTTTTAATTATTAAAAAAAATAATAATAATTTTATAATTATTTTTTTTTATAATTAAAAATAAAATCAAATAATAATTATATAATTATAAATTATATTTACAATAAACAGGCTCAGACGCCGTCAAAAAAATAAGCCGAGCCGTCGTCGCGCCGCGTCTTTTTTCGATTAGTCGTCGTCGTTGAATTTTACGGGGCTGGTCGTGGATTTGCGCCGTAAGAATTTGCTTCAAAAATTAGGAAAAACATTTTTTTTTTCCTTTTTTGGTTTGATTTTTTTAGCAAAAAAAATTTTTTTTCGGAATAAAAATTTTTTTTTTTTGAGAAAAAAATTTTTTTTTGGGAAAAAATTTGAGTCGACTGACTGTGACGTCGCCGCGCGGTCGTCACGTTTTCACAGCTCAGTCGCGATAAGTCGTCGTCGTGAAAAAATCCACGGCGTCTGAGTCTGACAATAAATAATCTCCTTGTTGCTGCCATTTTCCTCGTTTGTTGATAAAAGAAAAAAAAATTCTTACTTGACATTTGACAATTGACAGCAAACTTTATAATGACAACAAAGATATTTTCAGGGTTACCATTGTTCTCGTTTAAAAATTTAGTAGTAGAGGTTCGAAGATCCTTTAAAAATAGTAGATTGAAACACATGTTAAGAAAATTCATCGACTGATCGACTGGCCGCTTTTTAGAAAAAAAAAAATAGCCGCGTATTTTTTTATTGGTTCCTTTTTTTTTTTTTTGTTTGCTCAGAGGGAAAATATAGATTAGCTCAGAGCGAAAATATAGATTTTTAGCATTATAAACTAAGCTTTGTTTGATATGATGCATGTGAGAGGTATACATTTGCAATTTTTTTTTTTTTTTTGTATTTGTCTGTATTGAAATATTGTGAGTGTGAGTGATATTATTTTTGTTTATAGTATTACGTAAAATTATGTAAATACAATATAGAGCAATGTAAATACAATTTACATCACAGGGAAATGTAAATACAATTTACATTCCTCTATAATTGCATGTGTATTGATGCATGTAATGGACCATTTACCGAGCTAAATTTGCGAATGTAAATACAACTTACCGAAGCCATGCGCATTAAAAATTATTTTTAATTAATTTTAGGAACATTAAAATGAAATATTATCATTTCATTTTTTAAAAAAAAAAACAATAACCACTAAAAATCCATCTGTAGGTAGTTAGGTTAGGAAAAAAATTTTCCTAGAACGGATTTTTATTTTATTTTGGACATTTAAAATTAATTTTTTTTAATAAACTAATAAAAAACTTATTTTTTATTAATTTATCTTCATTATTATTGAATTTAAATTTATTTTTAATGTTTAAAACAAAACAAAAATCACTACCGACCAACATAGCGAACAAAACTTTTAAAACTAGTGGGAATTTTTTATTTATTATCCCTACGAAAAGTTTTGTTTACATTTCAACTACACGGCTGATAAATCTTAGAGCCCGTTCCCAAACTGAGACTATTTTAGAAACTAAAAAATTTTTTTAATTTCTAGAATTTCTAGTTTTGGAACGACACGATTTTACAGCTGTTATTTTACAATTATTTTACAAATCAAGATTTTTTGACGTAAAAATCGTTCCGAAATGATATTTTATATTTTAAAAATCTGCAAAGGGAAATTTTAAATTTCCCATAACAAACTCAGTTTATAGGTGTACTTTTTAGTCCACCTCATTTAAAAAAAAAAAAAAAAATTGAAAATTTAAGCAGACGTTGCAGATGATACAGATTAAATGTCAAGCCTATTTCAATTTCTGAAAAAAAGGAATTTTCTTTAGCAGAAACGGTATATTTTACGATTTAAAATAGTCTGAGTTTGGGAACGGGCTCTTAGTGTTGGTCTATCCCTAATTTTTTCTATTGAACACCCATAATAAAATCATATAAAAACTAAGTGTAAATAAAAAAAAAACAACCAATACAAAGAGAAGTTTTGGCGAGGAAAACTACACTTATTCCTGTGCTTCTTATCTTTATAATATGTCCTCTTTGCTACTACTAATTTCCTAATTGAAGAATTCGGTGAAGTCAATACGTAAATTTCTATCAAAATTCGTTAACAAGAATTTATAAATAACACGAAAAAACTATTCAAATAAAGTTTTTGAAAATTATTATTATATTATATTATATTATATTATATTATATTATATTATATTATATTATGTTAATTACAAATATTTAATAGAACTAGAAATATTAGCAATAAGATTTAAAAACTTAGTATGTAATTTATTAAATTTTGAGTTCTATTAATCATTAATGCATGTTAATTTGAAGAGAACGAACTTTATTTTTATTTTATTAAAATAATACATCTTCATTTCAAATTGCAAGATGTTTCATATTAAAAAAAAACGATATACCTATACTTTCAAATTCAAAGTTTTTTCATATAATTGAGCCATTCGTACTACATTGTTGATTAAATCAGACCTTAATTTAATGATTATTTCATTGATTAAAAATTAAAATTCAAAATTACAAAAAATATTTCTTACCTAAACTATATTATTTATAGACAACATGTATGTAGTATAACAAAAAAATAATTCCTGTGTTGTATTGTATCACAATAACTTTTATTTTCGTTAAAACATAGTGCTTCATATAATACGAATATATATTCAAATAATACAGGAATATGTATAAAACGTTTAATGATTCATCAAAATTTCGGCAACAATAAAGTTACCATAATCTACCATCATTAATCGAAATTCGGAAATTTAATTACCAAAAAAAATCAATATACTTAATGTTTCGTTTATGCAATTTTATGTTTTTAATAAGATAAAAAAAACAAATCTAAAGGATAAAAAAAAAGAAAAATTGCGAATAATGACAGTAATTTATTATATTACACTGTGAATTCCATAACATAAAATTGTGTTAAATTATAATTTTTTTCACAATCAAAACTATTTTAAATACCTGAACATTTTTTGAAACACATGTTTTTGAGCTGTAAAAGTCCTAAAATTTTGTTTTTTCTTGCGCAAAAGAAAATTAATTAGAATTCTAATTTACAACAATAAATATAATATAAAATAAATTAACAAATTTTTTAAAAATTAAATTAAATTAATAGAAAAGATCGAAGCACAAGCAACATACAAAATACAATTAAGGTCACAGAATGTATATCACCTAGTTCTAGAATTTAAGATTTAGAAGCATATATTTTCTGTTTGTCTTTTTACCAAGAGTCTACGGCTAGGCGGTACTATAAGTACTTAGATTATTTCATGTTTCTATTGATCTATCTTGCAAAAAGCGGAAAAATTATTTAAAATCAATTTCGACTTTATTACTCAGTTTATTTTAAATAAAGTTTACAAAAAGGCCAAAATAGGTCTTAATTTAATTGATTTTTGGTAAAAAAAAAACTTTTGAAAAATATTTTATAATTGATTAGAAATCTCAATTTATTTTTTTCTATTATAGGTAGGTACCTGAAAACATTTTTTTTCTTTCTTTTTAATTTAGTTCCATTTTTATCTGATTTTTTTATTCAGGTAGATTTCTGTCGAATTTGCAGAGAAATAGTAAGAATTAAGGATACGCTACTAGGAAGATTTTTTAGCATACCTTGTTCACACATTTTTTTTTTTACGCAAGGTACTTTTAGAAGTAAAATAAAAATAAAAAAATCTCAATATTTTTCAAGAAATATTTTTAAAATGAAAGTAGGTAAAACTTGAAAATAAATATGAAAATATGAAGGATTAACTTTTAATTATTTTAGCCGACAGTATCACAACTTCACAGTTCTAATCTACACTTTTTGAAGTTTTTTTTTTGCATTCAGGTTCAATTACCTGGGTTTATGGAATATTCCTTCGAAAATTGTTTTGCGATAGTAGCTTGGACCAAAGCATAAGTATTTGAGAATGACGTTAAAGATTAATAGTTTTTTCTTACCTCAAATTATCTAAGTTAATAGGAATTTCATTAAAAACGGTTGGTTTTTCGATAAATTCTGGGTGCAAGGAATATTTCATTATCAATAGTAACGCTGGATAAAGCGCTGGTAAAAATAATTGATATAATAATTGAAATTTATTATTCCATTGAATTTTCCAATTTTTCCACATCAACAATCGAAATTTATCCCAATTGGATGTGCCCATTTTTCGGTGCAAAGTCCAGAAATCCAGTGCTTAAAATATTTCAACGACTGAGAATGAGAAAAAAACGAGTGACAATTTTATGTTTCAATAAACACACGAGGAGAAATAAAATATAATCAATGATGAAATATAATTTGAAGGAAAAATCGAAAAAATATAATTATTTTTTCTATGATTGCTCTTACAGAAATTTTTTTTTTTTTGAAAATCAGCCTATTCGGCCTATTCTAAATGTTTTTACAATTAGAACACAAATTTATTTTGACTAAAGTGCAGTTTATGGGAACCACTCAGAATGGGCTGAAACTTGGAGGGGGGGGGTAGAGGCGGTGCCCAAACTCCCAAAACTGAAATCAGTTCTTGGGGCAAAGGCTCCGTTTCGGAGATAGGGCCCCCCAAAGTTTTCATACATTTTGTATGGGCAATTTTTTTTTTTTGCTCGATTTGCCCCATTTTTTTGTAAAGAGTATATGGGGTGTTCCAAAACAAGAGGGGGTGGTGGGGGGCGGCGGGCGGTTGGTCTGGAGGTTGAGTTGAACAATAGTAAACTTTTAAGCTAGTCATTCGTGGTTATTTAATTAAGGTTTTTATTTATATACCATAATTAACTTTTTATTATATTTTTTTTTTTTACTACTTTATTTGTTTTTTTAAATAAAATTTACAAAATCTTATTGGTTTTTTTTGTTAAAATTTTATTAGTTTCAAGAAAAATGGTAAGAAAATGTTGTATTCCTGGTTGCAATACTAATTTAAATCCGAGTGGAAATGGAAAAACTGACAACCAGAGAACATGTTTTAAGTTTCCAAGAGAAGAAAATTTAATTGAGAAGTGGCTACATGCGATTCCGGCGAAGCAACCAATTAATGTTGCAAATGCGGGTGTATGTATTTTGCACTTCCTTCCAGAGATGGTTAAAACTTTTATTATTGGAAATGAAAAAATTTTACTAAAAAAACCTCATCTTTTGGATGGAGCGATTCCCTCGATATTTAGTCACTTGCCTTCTTATCTCAGTCGAAAAATTCCAGAACCGAAAAACACCAAATGAAAGAATAAAAGAAATTAATATAAGAAGAAGTTTTAACGAACAAATGGTTCATGTTACTAAAATAAAGGAAGACAAAATTGATAATTTATTCCTTAATAACGGGATACCATAAATTAAAAATAGGTGATTGGCTAGTCAAAGTAACTAACTGCAAAATATTTTTTATACTATTAGATAGTGAATTAAATGGCAATATTAAACTTAAGGTAACGATTAAAGTATCTAATGACTTGCGCATAAAAATATTTTTAGACAATAATTTTCAAAATTATTCACAGTTTAAAGGTATTTTACCTGCAAATCCTGACACAGTTTTGAGTTTATGGTCCTAATTACAAAAAATTTTGAATAATTATAATGAAGCAGACTCTCATTATGAAAGTGATAATATTGAATATTTTTAAAAAAACGCTTTAGTAAATTTAGATAAAATAAAGCTAATGAAATCTAAAATCGATTTTCAATTTTACAACACCGTTGATATAATTTCCGACCAAATCCACCAAATGCTTCATACAAATAGAAAATATGACAATAATACAATTTTGAATGCTTTTCTTATTTACTTTCAATCTCCGACATGTTACGAATTAATTCGAGATCAACAAATATTTTTAAATCATTAATTTTCCTTCTGTCCAAACTTTTATTTTTTTTAGTTTATTAATAAGGAATCTCTTATATGGACCTTTTCCAAAAATATTCAAATTATTTTGACAGGTACCTTTATTGACATTTGTTTTTTGACACAGCATTGCTAGGAGTTTACGTTGCTTTGCTGAATATAAATATTCCAAATGTATTTTGTTCATATATACAAAGCAACGTAAACTCCTAGCAATGCTGTGTCAAAAAACAAATGTCAATAAAGGTACCTGTCAAAATAATTTGAATATTTTTGGAAAAGGTCCATATAAGAGATTCCTTATTAATAAACTAAAAAAAAATAAAAAAGTTTGGAAAGAAGGAAAATTAATGATTTAAAAATATTTATTTCAAGAAACATATTTTTAAAGCATGAATTAAACAAATTTTATTTTAAGATATGTATATGATTATTCAATAATTAGGAACTCAAGTAAAAACTTAACATAATAATAAAAATGGTAATAAGTAATAATAATAATAATAAAAATAATAATACAATAGGTTATAAAAGTAATTAAAATAATAATAACAAATAATTATGGAAATAAATTAGATTCAGTTCAGTTCAAAATAACAATAAAAATAATAACTAATAATTTTTTAGATGGTGAATTATTCGAATTTATTCTTTGGCAATAAATAATAAACAAACATTTAATAGTCATTTTGCAACTAATTCAAATGATTACAAAATTTTTATTTTGTTAGATTTTTCATATATATTGCACTTTCGTTTAAAAGGTTCAGATGTTATTTCAGTCTTATTTTTTACTTTAAATTTTTTTATATCTTTCTTCTTTCCAATTTCAATATTGTTGTTAATTTTTTTGGTAAAATTATTCAACAGAACGTTGGCAAAAACAGAAAAACAATTTTAAAAAACATCTTTATGTGACTTATTGCACTGACTACAGTTTTGGTTTAAATCTACTATACTGTCATCAAAACTTTTTAACGTCAATTCTATTAAAATTTCCTTTTGATTCTCACTTGTCAAAAATTTATATTTAGTTTCAGGACATTTTATCAGCTCACAGAGCAAAGCATTCATGTGGAATAAAATAATGAAAGTTTTTTCAGTGGGAACGATTAGTCCACCTCTTTGCAAAAAATCGAAATATTCTATATTTACTTTATCACCTTTAGAAGAAATTATTATACTGCGACAAGTTTCACAAGAAATAAATTTAATGGTTGAGTGACCAGCATATCCACAAACGTAAATGAAATACATACACCCGCATTTGCAACATTAATTGGTTGCTTCGCCGGAATCGCATGTAGCCACTTCTCAATTAAATTTTCTTCTCTTGGAAACTTAAAACATGTTCTCTGGTTGTCAGTTTTTCCATTTCCACTCGGATTTAAATTAGTATTGCAACCAGGAATACAACATTTTCTTACCATTTTTCTTGAAACTAATAAAATTTTAACAAAAAAAACCAATAAGATTTTGTAAATTTTATTTAAAAAAACAAATAAAGTAGTAAAAAAAAAAAAATATAATAAAAAGTTAATTATGGTATATAAATAAATACCTTAATTAAATAACCACGAATGACTAGCTTAAAAGTTTACTATTGTTCAACTCAATTTCCAATAGGATTTTTCTTGTTTCTGTAAAATTTTAATTTTTTAATTAAAACTGTTGACTAATTTATCTAAAAAAATTATACAAATTATTTTAAATTTATTAAAGAATAACATACTTACTTGTGATATTCTTAAGTTTTTATTAAATGTTATAATTTTATAGGTTTATTCGTAAACCTATAGCTATTTTGCATTTTTCCATACAATTTATATAAAAAATCGTGTTTGACAGGTACCTACTTACACAAACATAATTTGACACAGCATTGCTATTAGTTTACGTTGCTTTGATATATATATTAAACTATATATTCCTACCTTTCTATGTATTGCCCGTAAAAAAGCGTAGTCAAAGTTGAACGTGTTAATGAGTGCGTTTTCATGTAATTTTGCTTAGAATTCAAGGGATCGTTATAATAGATTCCTTTTTCGGATGTAACAAAATATTATTAATTAAGTTACATGGCCACCACAGGAAATTTTGATAATTACGTATAAAGTAATTTTATTTTAAAAATCAAAAGATTTATTATTTTTACCTGTGAAAAATTAAGTTTATTTGAATTTATTTGAAACTTCTTATATTTTATTAAAAGAATAGTTTTAATACCTAATTTTTTTATCACATTTTAATTAAACATTTTTATCACATTTTTTTCATTAAGATAAACTAATCTGGCTTCCTTTTTTAAAAACCGATTCACAATCTTTCACAAACATCGAGGAGCCATTATTAAAAAACAAATGAAATGTAAAATATTAAAAATAAATTATCTGTTCTTTATCAAAATTTGAATTTTTAAAACTTCACTTATCAAAATTTAAAGTGTTTATATTTTTCAAATCAAAATACAAATTTAAATCAAAAAGGAAAACATCTCGAAAAAACCTTTAGCAAAAATTATTTTAAAAATAACATTCACTACCGACGCCAATATTATTAGAAAAAAATTTACACTTCATAATGCCCCAAGAACGTATGTAACCGGCCTGTGTTTTTTTTTTTTTTTTTCAGTCATGGTTAGCTATAAAAAAAATGTGAATTGGAAAAACATCTGATTTTCTACTTGTGCTACACTTTTTTCATTCAATACATAGACATAAAAAAAAATTGAAACCACATATTTGTATGAGAATGAAACAATTGAGACGACTGGCGACAAATTAGAAATGTTAGAAATGACGACAACCATATATTTTTTTTTAACTTACCGCTGTATTTAACTGGACGCGACGGACGCGACGGTGACGTTACAAACGTGAGAGACGTTGTGATTAATTTTTTTGCAGTTATACTGGACGTCTTCAACGTTGTAAAACTAAAAAGTAAGCTATGGTGAACAATCTTTCACTACTTTTTTCAAATAAATTAAAAAAAAAAAAAACAAAAAAATATTTTATAAAAAAAAAAAAGAAGCCCTAGGGGGTTTGGGGAAGGCGGTGGCCGTCCCCCATCCAGCATAACAACTTTTTATTTAAAAAAAAAGTCATAATGCTCAAAAAAAACTTTGCCGTAATCACTAATAAAAAAAAAAAGTTACGTCCGCCGTAACTTTAGACAATTTTCTACAGGATTACGGTTGCCGTAACTCTCAAAAAAAAAAAACAGTTACGTTTGCCGTAACTTAAAACAATTTTCAACAGGATTACGGGCCGTAACTCTAAAAATAAAAAAAGAGTTACGTTTGCCGTAACTTTAGTCAATTTTCAACAGGATTACGGTTGCCGTAACTCTCAAAAAAAAAAAAGAGTTACGTTTGCCGTCGCTCCCTTAGATTTTTTAGAAACCTTACGGTTGCCGGATCTTTCGGTGTTATCTACAGCATTACGGCAACCGTAGCTATAAAAATTTAAAAAAAAGTTACGGCTGCCGTAACTATGAAAATAAAATAAAAAGTAAAAAGTTACGTTTGCCGTAACTTTAGTCTTATATGAATAGGGTTACGGTTGCCGTAACTGCAAAAAAAAAAGAGTTACGTTTGCCGTAACTATAGCCACTCCCTTTTTTATTTATTTTTCTATTTGTTTATTTTTTCCTTTTATAGGTGAAAACACAATTGAGGCGACAGCGTAACGTAACGACAGCGATAGCGACTGTCAAAAACCGTATATTTGTATGAGAATGAAACAATTGAGGCGACTTTTTTATATGAAAGATCGCTGTCGCCGTCGTTGTCGCCCCAATTGTGTTTTCACCTTATTTATTTTAAAATAGTTTGAACAATTTATATGAAGACCTTGCAAGAATAAATTCTTATTTTTAACTTTTTATGGCTCTTCGATAGAAAGCATCTTTCTTAAAAAAATTTTTTTTACTTATATTTTATTTATTTTTTATTAATTTATTTGTAATTTTAATTATATTTTTTCTTAAAAATTCATTAAAATGAATAAAAATACAACGTATCATTCGTCCTTATTTACCTACAATTACTTTACAGTAATGTTAACAGGCATGTTATTTATCTTTCAATGTACATACTAGAAATTTTAATCTTGATTCAATTTATTACAGTAGAAAGCAGAAGGATCAGAAGAACCTATCATTCGACAATAACAAATAACTGATTTTTTTTTTAAAATACATTTCTTATCAATGTTTTTTTATTATTTATTTACTTTTATTTTGCTTAAATCAAACAAAGCACATTACATTCATAATATAAAAAAAAAAACAAACTACATTTAATTCATCAAATTAAAACTAGAACAATAATAACATTATATCAGTTTAAATTTCAAATTTTTTTAAAAATTAAATATATAACTTACTAGGAAAAGTCTATGTTTCAAAACTTCTTTAAACAGAGAAAAATGTTACCAATATTTTTATTTAGTTTTGTTAAAAATCAAAACTATTCAAGTTTACCATTAAATTTTCTACAATTTTTAACATTTATTTTATTTCAGATTAACAAAAGCACTAAGCAACAAAATATCACTATTTTTAAGCCAGATATTTAATTAAAATATATATTAAATTTCGTAAAAATATTGCAGTAATATTTTCTGAATTTATTTTAAAGTTAAGCTTTGTTTAATTTAATAAAGATTAACTTTTTTAAATGATGATGTTTTGTTTAATAAACAATATACACTAAAAACCTCAATTTATTTTATTTTGTAATCATTTCACAAGAAAAATAAAATTTAGATGTTTTCACACAAAATTTTTATTACAAGACAAAATATTGTGAATGCAAGTTAAAAAGTATCGTTGAGAAAATTTTTTGGAATATCCAGCTCTTTCTTTTCAAAAAATGGTATTAATAACGTTTTGATTTTAATACAGAAATATAATAATTTATATTTTCATACTTATTATAATACATACAAATAAATAAATAATACTATAATACATATAATAACACAATAATACTACATTTATATTGTATAATATATATTTTTCAATCATAAATACAACCCAATTTTTTTCTAGTACCCATGGTCTAAATAAATTTGATAAAATTATATCTCACTTTTCCAATCAATATGAAATAGGCTAATTATTTAATAAATCTAAATTTATATCAAAGTATACATAAGAAACTAGAACTTACATAATTATATAAAGCTTTTATATTACATTACGTCACGAAACTGCGAAACTACAAATTCAATATAAATAACATTCAAATATTTTTCAACAAATTTTTTTTATCTGAAGGGGTTTTGTGCTTGAAATTGGTTCTCTGTAGATCCAAAACATATTTCTCAAAATTATTATTTTTTTTTAAATAAATGTGAAACTTTTAGATTTGATACTAATAACAATAAAAAGTAAAGATAATGAAAAAAAGTTTGTAAAAAATGCCTTTGAAGCAACTTTTAATTTTAACAAAATAAATTTTAGTTCACAATTTATGAACAACTAGTCGAAATACCCGGCTTCGCTCGAAAGTACCGAACTTATATTATTAGAAAAACACTTTAATCCAGATTTTGGGCAGTAAAAAAATCGGAATTTCAAAATATGGTACATAGCCCCCCCCCCCCCTCGTCGGGACTTCGTACAAAATTTCTAGTACCCTATAAACATCTCGGGTCTCTAGGCTCCTTATTTTTAAAATTTCGAAATTTGGAAACTTTTTGTACAGCCCCGCCAATTAAGCCCTGGGACAACGGTTGGGGGCCTTTCAACATCCAGTTTTTTAAATAGGATTTTCGGGTCCAACGCTACAACATTTCATCGGAGTATACCTAAATTGCAAAATCAGCATCTAAGGCAGCCTCCCGGCCGGGGCCTCGGATCAAAATCTGTAGTACCCTATAACCATCTCGTGTCCCAATGCTACTTAAGTTCAAAATTTCAGCCAAATCGGTCCAGCGGCTTAGACGTGATTGAGGACAGAGAAACAGAAAAACAGAGAATTTTCATTTTTATATATTTAGATTAAGTAATTTTTTTTCGCAAACGCTAACATTTGATTCAATTTCATCTAATAACCTATTAAAGTCTAAACCTTATAAAATAACACTTCATTCCTAAAATAATCATAATTTATTTTAAAAAACTTTATAAAAATAAAATTTTATTCCTTTTGCTAATTATTACATTTTTTCACCCAAAAACATTTTATAAAATTTTTTAAAGGCACTATTTGTTAAAAATTAATTTCTTGAAAATCAAACTTTGCTGAAAATATATATTTTTTTTTCTAAATGTAAAATCACAATTTTTTTTTATGAAAATTTTTTTTGTTAACTAAATTAAATTATAAACAGAAAACTTTAATAACTAATATTCGTTTATGATATAATTTGTTTTAATAATTAATTTGAAATTCACTAAAAGTATTTCAACCAGGGCAACAATCCAATAGTGAAAAGATTATCTATTTTATCGAGTTATCACAATTTGGGTAAAAATTAGGAAAATAATATGCTCATGTTGGAATTACAATTCACAAATAATGTTATAATAATGTTAATGTTATAGAAAGTTTAGAAATTCAGTAATTAAATTTTTATTTATTGAAAATTGAAGGTCGATTAATAAACTTTTACATCGTCAACAAAAAACGCTTCACATCACAATACATTGTTTAAATCAAATGTTCAGAACTACAAAAATGGTTTCTACTTCAGTAAATTTTCCATTCATACGGTACAATAAAAAAAATAGAATCCTTAATTTTTGGTACAATAAATTTATTTATTTATTCATTAGATCTTTTATCTTCATGCTGTTTTTTAGCAAAATCCAAAAATATTTGTTCCAATGTTGTTTGACTTATTGAATAATCTTCAATATTTAATTGCTCCTTGTTTCGCTCCATTAAACCAAAAATACTTGACCATTTTATACTAGCCAATGGAATGTAGAATGTTAAAATCCCCAAATATTGTTCTCTAAAAATTTAATTGTTCATTTATTTTTATTATATACAAAATTAATTTTTATTACAACCATTGTTATCATAAAAAAAAAATTAAACTTACTTTAATTCAGCATCTGGAAATTTGGTCAGAATAAAGTATCGGACACTTTCTACATTTTCAGGTATATCTTCATTTTCAACTTCTTCAAGTTTCGTAAAAGTAGAAGTATTCCTTAAAAAAAATAATTTTTTAAATTTCTTAAATATTATAGATAAATTTAAAAATTAAGAAATAATTTTTTTTTTGTATTAAAGTTACCAAATCACTAGGTGGGATACCTTTTATACTTAAAGAACTATGGATTTGGTAATGGGGGCAGGAAGTTTAGACATAAAATTGCATAAACGAAACATTAAGTAGGTATATTGATTTTTTGTGGTAATTATTTTTAATTTTTTTTTTTGATTAAAGTTACCAAATCACTAGGTGGGATACCTTTATACTTAAAGAACTATGGATTTGGTAATGGGGGCAGGAAGTTTAGACATAAAATTGCATAAACGAAACATTAAGTAGGTATATTGATTTTTTGTGGTAATTATTTTTAATTTTTTTTTTTTGTTTAAAGCTACCAAATCACTAGGTGGGACACCTTTTATACTTAAAGAACTATGGATTTGGTAATGGGGACAGGAAGTTTAGACGGGATTAAAAAAAGGGACAGTTAGGAGGTAATCATTTACTCTTCTTAAAGCGGCGCAAGTCGTAAATGAAACGTCCGCCAGCTGTCGGGAACAATTTTGATGGGAGAGCATTTCACATTCTCGAGGTGCGAACTGAAAACGAATCT
The DNA here is from genome assembly GCA_964007475.1 of Hybos culiciformis. Taxonomy (NCBI): domain Eukaryota; kingdom Metazoa; phylum Arthropoda; class Insecta; order Diptera; family Hybotidae; genus Hybos; species Hybos culiciformis. The sequence continues at coordinate 32,259,713 of OZ023275.1, forward strand.
CCGAAGCTCGTTCTATCATATCTGGGAATTTTGACGGAATATGGGCGTGACGTTGAGGCGGTACATGTTTGACGTGAAAATACTTGAAGTAGAGGAAGTAGGGCCTTTACTTCCAGGGAACACGTATCCGTTCCAACAAGATATTTATAAAAAATGGAAAGTGCGCCTACATTGCGACGGTGATTAAGTGATGTTAAAGAACTGGTGGTTTGGTGATTGTTTATCAATCTAATAGCCTTCTCTGAACTTTTTCCAGGTACTCAAGGTGGGGTTTAGGAGCACCAGCCCATATATGTGAATTATATTCTAATTTCAGTCCAATGTAGGATTTGTAAATGTTTAAGAGATTAGAGGAGGAAAAGTATTGTTTACATCTTTTAAGAAAACCAAGACATTTCGCTGCGTTTTTTGCCGTTTCGAAAATATGAACTTTCCAACTCAGCCTAAAATATCAAGGTTTCCAGATTTGCCAATACTTTCACATTGAAAAGAAAATTGGGGATCAAAAGTTGACAACTTTCTAGAAATTAAACAGCACCGTTTTTGATGCGTTAAAAGGTCGTGATTTATGCTTCTTTGCAGGAAATTACGTTTAGTAGTAAAAGCATTCGAAGATGCGGATTTCCTATTAATAAAATCGTGGCACACTACCAATTTACTATCGTCGGCGAAGCTGTGGATGGGGTTGAGTGTTGATTACAGAAGATCGTTGATGGAAATTGAAAAGAGGGTTGGGGAGAGAAAAAACCTACACCGGAGTTGATGTTGAAAATGTGTGACTGGTACCCATCAACAACAGCACGAATAGAACGGCCAGACAAAAAATTGCTGATCCAATTGACTTTGGAAAGAATAGAAGTAAGCGCAATGGGCCTGTAGTTAGAGGGATCGCATTTATCGCCTTTTTTTGGAATAGGTTGAACATGCACAACTTTCCACTTGGTGGGGTAAATGCCAAGTGAGTATGAAAGGTAGAAAAGGTTGCACAGAGGTTTAGCTAAAACAGAGGCAGTATGTTTTAGGACCACAGCCGGAATATCATCACGGCCAGTTGATTTTTTCACATTCAGATTTTTTAGAGCTTTTAAAACAGCTAAAGAAATACATAAAAAAAAATAACAAAAGAAATATGTACATATAATAATACATATGTTTGCTCAAAGTTTATGTGTTTAATTTTTAGTACAAAAACATAAAAAAATGTGATAATGCGATCTAAAAGATTTTAATTATAAATCTAAGTTATTATTACTTATAATCTAAATTGTATTATTGTAAATTGAAGTTATCATCAAATTTTATTACTGCTTTATCTATTAGCTACCCAGATGAGCCACAGAGCCTATCAATCAAAACTTTTGTTTTGTTTTAATCCTAACAGAATAATCTTTAAGTTTCCTATAGGAATTTTTAAATATTTTCATACATTTGGGCTTGAAATTTATGTCGGCTGCTTGAATTTATGATTAAATTTTTGGCACTTTGTTAAAATTTCTTTTGATTTTTTTCTTCTCTTTAATCAGAATTATTTTTCACAAATGTGCAAGTAAAAATACAAGCTCTCTGCTGCTAATATTCCAATCTATGATTCGAGGTTTTAAAACAAAAAAAACGGACAAAGAAGATTGTTTTGAAATTTACACCAATATTTTATAATTTCCTAACACCTAACCAACAATTCAATATCAAAAAGTTTAAAAACAATAACCATCTTAAAAAAAAAATTATAATAATCAAGTGGAAAAGTGTGTACAAAACCTTAAGACTTACCTTCGAATTCTAAGATTCGTGGTATTATTGTTATTTTGAATTACTTGAACATCTACAAGTTCTGGACTATTATCACAACGTTTTACAATAAATTTTATAAAATAGAATAAGTGTGGAATGTGTTAAAAAAAACCATGAGATTGTGTACTCCACTAAAATGTTTACTAATTTTTTTTTTAAGTGTACTACATATTAAAGAAAATCTTCTACAATGTACTACATTCAAATGTACTACATATTAAAGAAAATCTTTTTAACTGTTTTTTATTTCTTCAAGCACAGAAATGTATGTTAACATTTTCCGAGACCAGAAGGCCGTTTCTTGTACAAGATAATCTTTTTCATTTATGTACAATCTTTCGAGAAAAAAACTCACGTTTGTGGATTGCTCTGACGCTTCAGTTTAATTCTTAAAACTAAACCTTTAGAATATTTATTTTTCAAATGTTGGAGTGAGCCAATGCACTTGAATTCACCGTTCACCATTATAACTAGGCGAGTACAAAGTGCGTCGCACTCTTCCATACTGTGTGAAGTTAATATAATCGACTTCCCAGCGTCTCTAATCCGACAAATTAAATTCCAAAGTTGTCGTCTAGATCCTGGATCCATTCCAGTTGTTGGCTCATCCAAAAATATCACAGAAGGATTTCCTAATAAAGCTATTGATGTACTTAATTTCCGCTTATTACCTCCACTATAAGTTTTAGCCGGTTTATCTAAATGCTTAGTGTAGCCTAAAGCCTTTGCCATATTATTCGTAATTTGGTTGATTCGATTTTCAGGTATTCCTCTTAATAAACAAAAAATTTTTAATAGTTCTCGACCTGTCAAATCTTCTAATAAAGCATCAAATTGAGGACAGTATCCGATTCTACGATAAACTTTATTCATTTCCTTTTTGAGATTCATACCCTTCACAAAAACAGCACCATAAGTAATTCGCTCGTCACCAGTCATCATTTTAAATGTTGTGGTCTTCCCAGCTCCATTTACACCAAGTAAGCCAAAACATTCAGAGCTGAAAGAAACAAAGAAACAGCTAAAATAATAATAAATTAAAATGATCGAATTTTTTTATTGATTCTGTGGCGTCAATAACAATCATTTTCTAGAAATTTTTACTTACTGCCTTATACCAGCAAAAAGATTATTCGCTGCCAAGAATTTTCCATAATATTTTGTAACACCGTACAAAACTAAATTTTCTTGTTTTAGTTCAGATGCAGATAATGATTTGATCCTGTTTTGTTCTTGTTTCACATCTTCGTCAACATCTGGGCTTTTGAACGTATTAGTTGTGAGTGGCGGACTATAAAGTGGATTTTGATTATTTTTTTATTTTTTTCAATGTTGAAAAAACCTTACATGCTCTTCAAATAATCAAGTAGACGAAATTCTTTTATTAGTAAAATAAGGAAATATATAGAAAGGCTGCAAGAAAATACGTTATATTAGCCAAAATTCCAGGATCTTCCCATTGAAAATAATCAGCAACACAGCATTCGTCGATCCCGAGTTCACATAATGCTTCCACAGAACAAAAAGGAACCGTATTTTCTTCCGAGTATTCACACATTTCGTTACAAATTTTTGTAGTCTTAGCAATTGTGTCCAAATTCATTAAGCCTTTAGCTAATGAGTAACCCGGCAGTATAAGAAAAACATAGTTACATATCCTGGCATCATCTTCTAAATTTGGAACAAGTTTCATAATCACCAGAACAACTAAAACTAATGGCTTGCCTAAAATATTTATATATTTTAGTTATAGAATAATTAGTATAAAGAAAGGCTATTAATGGTGTGGTAAGAAAATGTACCCCCCCTAGAACTAAAATAAGTTTCCAATTGCAATATTCCGCTTTTGTTAAAACTTTTTTCGTATAAACGGAAAACTATGATATGGTTTTTTCGTGGTGAAAGTGAGTGGTGAAAACTTGGGGGGGGGGGGGGGGGGGGGTACATTTTGACAGTTAAACAACAACAACGGGGGATGGAAATAAGGCCGCGGGAAATAAGGCCGCGACGTTTTTTTGTTGCGGTCTTATTTCATTTTGAATAATTTCCCGCGGCCTTATTTCACGAAGATTTTTTCGCGGCCTTATTTCGTTTTTCAAAATGAAATAAGGCCGCAAAAAAATCCTCGCGGTCTTATTTCATTTTTCAAAATGAAATAAGACCGCAAAAAATCCCTCGCGGCCTTATTTCGTTTTGAAAAATGAAATAAGACCGCGACAAAAAAAAAACAATTATTCGGAGGGCTAATTTCATTTTGAAAAACGAAATAAGGCCGCGTAATCTTGTGAGGTGAGCACACAGTGCAGTGGGCAGCAGGGCGGCGGGCGTTTTTGAAATCAGACATCTTCAAATAACGATGTCTTGAATCATTTTTATGAAGTTCAATATTTTTTATTTTAGCTTC
>OZ023275.1:32264107-32334487 GCA_964007475.1 Hybos culiciformis
AGTGGAACTTTTAATGTTGATTAAGACACAAAATCTACAACTATAATTAATATAATACAATAAAAATCAAACCTGTTAGTAAATTTACTAAAATCATTACTATAAATCCATTAAAATGTTTATGAAATAGCAGCGAAAACAAATAGGTAAATGGTAATACGGCAAATCCAAACAAAATTAAGATTAAAAATGTTCGACCTATAAAAAAAAATGTGCACAAAATGCGATATAAAGTTCATTTTATTGTAGAAACAAATTTTATTTTACCAAGTTCTGCAAATATTCTGTAGCCTACTGATTGAAAACATGCCAAAGTTATTAACAAAATAAGTGATGTTACTAAAAAAGAAGCCATGTCACAAATAAAATGTCCGAACCAAAACAGCAATATCCTCACACCACTAACAAATTGTAATAACTTAGCCTTACTTTCACGTTCTTTAATCAAAAACATAATATAAAATGTACAGACTAATAAAATACAAGTGCTGATGTCAGGTTTAATGATTGACTCTTCTCTTAAGTTGTTTAAGAGAGTTTCACCCGAATATGGCAAGGGGTCATTTGTTACTTCAATGCTATAATTTTTACCAATAAAATGTCTAAAAGAATAAAAATTAAATTAAAATAAAAATGATGAGGTAACATTTAAAAATGAAAAATTAAGGATTGAACCAGAAACTATATATGTAATAAAGACAAATCATTACACTGAGAAAAAAAACCATAGTAATATTATACAAGTTGACTTGGGTAAAAAAAATTGTACTAAATTCCAAAATCATGGTTTTTTTATACAAGTAATTGGTAATATTATACATTGTTTTAAAATGAAAACTTCGATAAAACATCAAAAAAAAAATTAGATGATTTATACAAGTGGAGCAACTGTTAAATTATCCAAATGCTTGTATAAATTACTAAAACAATGTATAAAGGTTGTATAAAACTTCGACAAATCATCTAAAAAAAATAGTTGATTTATACAAGCGGAGCATTTGTTAAATTATCCAAATGCTTGTATAAATTACCAAAACAATGTATAAAGTTTGTTTGAAAACTTCGATAAATCATCTAAAAAACTTAGTTGATTTATTTATACAAGTGCTTGTATAAATTACTAAACAATTGTATAAAGTTTTCATAGAAACCGAATTTATATTGTCTATTAATACATTGTTGTATATCACTGACATAGCTCAGTGGAAGAATTCATAACATTGAACAAAGCGGTTAAGCAACGCCTCGTTGTGATAGAACTTAGATGGGTGACCCATTCAAATAAAAAAAAACAATATAAAAACTATAATATAAAAACAAAAAAAGCTAAAAAAACTAAAAAAAAAAAACAACAAAAAAACAAAAAAAACAAAAAAAAAAACAAAAAAAAAAACAAAAAAAAACAACAAAAAAAACAAAAAAACAAAAAAACAAAAAAAAAAAAAAACAACAACAAAAAAAACAAAAAAAAAACAAAAAAAAAAAACAAAAAAAAAAACAAAAAAAAAACAAAAAAAAAAACAAAAAAAAACAAAGTAAAACCTCTCAAAAACATTTGAGAGGTTTTATACTTTGTTTTTTTGTACAGTCCAATTATCTAAAAGATTATACATGGCCATGTATGAATTACCTAAGCCACTTCGATAAATTAACATATTAAAAAGTATATTTTTATACAAAAAACTAAGTTGATTTAACAAAGCTTAACTTTGTTAAAACAACTAAATTAACTTAGTTATTTTACACAAGTACTTGGTAGGCTGAAAACTGCCGAAGCCTTGTGTATTTTATACTAGGTTTTTGTATAATTATACTATGGTTTTATTCTCAGTGTATATGAAAATTTTGGAAATCAACCTTATATTTTTTCATAATAAACATTGACGGATACCCAACATCACTCTTTTCACACTTAGCTTAGACAAAAATAAACAAATACAAAACAAACAGAAAGAAAAAATTCTGGTTGCGTTTCTTTTGTCAGGATTGAGCGAGAAAGAAGAGAAAAAATAAAAAAAAACTAAAAGTGGGTATATCCAATGTTTAAATAGTTAATCAACAACAGATTTCCCTGCCGACGGATTTTACCTTGTCGAGGTGGTGGGGCTTTGGTAAATTCGACAGTGACGACACGCCCACTTGCAGTTTACTGCAGGTGGACGTGTCGACGTTGCCGAATTGAAAACCAAGCAAATCCAAACCAAACCTATGATGAGCGAAGATGAAGGAAAAATGGGGATAGGGATATCTACCCAACTATCGGGAGTAGGAGCCGCGGCTCCCGGCAGATGGCCTGGTACTACCAGTGGTAGTGATAGGTCGCCAGCGGGGCAAACGTACGACAACCCAAGGCTATCTGAAATGGACACGGAAAAGAACAACTGGATGCTCGGTTACAGAGCATCCTACAAAAAGTGGCTCAGACGTTGGAGGAGGGAAGGAAAGCCGGAATCCGAATGTCTGAAGCTGCTAGAAAAAAGATTGGTCAGGCTAGAGATAGAAATGCACCGGCAAACCTTAAAGCCTGAACATAGACCGGCATTGACAGGGTCGATGAAGGGAGGTCAGAATAGGCCAACTAAATCGGCTTCTAGTCATACCGCGGTGGGATCGACGTGGTGGATGGGAGGTTCCAAGGAACCTCGGAAACCATCACCAAGTCAAAAAACCATAGGTACGGTTGACGGGGGGTTCTTTTAAATGACTGCCTAGATCAACAGGACCGAGTGGACGGTAATAAACCGGGAGTGCAAAGGCAATACCGGTTGCTGGCTGCTTTTGAGCGTGGATGACGGCGATCTGAAGGCACTTAGGGCGGTAGATGGAGTCATCTACTATCTGTGCCGAAGGATAGTGGTCTCCTTGCCTAAAGCAAAAAAGCCAACGGTCGTGAAGGAAACGAGGGTGATTCCGACATCCGAAAGGGTTATTCCGGGATAACTCTAACCGTGGAGGAAGGCCGGGCAGTCCCTACACTCGGAACGGGAGGGGATATATTCCGGCAATGATTCTAGCGGATCAAATGCTCCCAAAGCCACAAAGAACTGAAGGGCTAAATCCCTTTGTTTTAAGGTGGTGGAAAGAGACGGGGGGAACTCAAGGGCGGGTCTATAAACAATGCGAGCTCGGTCCTTGAGTTGGGCAAAGCAGGGGAAACTCTGGGGAACCCACTCAGAACGCTAGGCGTTCGTGGGGAGGACACACTCAGCGATTGTGGCTCAAAAAATCCTTCTGTTCGCAGGAGGAGCTGTTGGACCACATATCAATGTGTGTGGCCGCGGAGGGAGAGGCCATGCTCTTGGGAGAGGTGGTGGAAGAAGTATAATGGCAGAGAACGCAGAAGATGGCTGCATGAAGGTAGTTGAAATAAACCTTCATCGCAGCGCTGCGGCAATGGACCGGCTCATGCAGCATATGAGCTAGGAAGAGATAGAAGTAGCTCTCATCCAAGAACCCCCTACAAACGTGGTTACGTTAGGGAGTTATGACAAGAGAGCCTACCAAGGCTTCTGGGAAGAAAGTATGTATAGACCTAGAGCTTTAATTACAGAGAAGAAAAGCAGAAAAGTAGAGATCAAGAAGGCTAAGGAAAATAGCTGGAGAAAATTTACAGGAAGTATTGAGAGTACTGGGGAAGCGGCAAGATTAAAGAAAATCTTGTCGAAAACATACTTCCAGCCAGAACTGCGAGGATATATAGGGAAATATGGGGGTATCCCTAAAAGTCCTCTTGGAACAAAATTTTCCTGCCACACAAGTTAACCAGGGTAGCGCTAGGGAGCGTATCCTGGGAGTAAACCAAATGTTAATTAACCAAATGTTTACAGAAACTAAGGATAAGTGGGCAGTATCCTCCTTTGACGGAATATACCCATGCCTCATACAGGAGGGATTCTGTATCCTGGGGAAAATGTTGAGTAGGATCTTCAGTGCAAGTCTTACGATGGCTTACATCCCGGTTATCTGGAGGGAATCTAAGGTAACTTTCATTCCCAAACCGGGGAAAGGGGGCTACGAGAAAGCTAACACGTATCGACCGATAAGCCTCACCTCTTTCATGCTAAAGAGTATGGAGAGGCTGATGGATTATCAGCTGAGACGGGAGATTAACAGCCGTGTACTGGCTCGGAACCAACACACGTATATCAAGGGAAGATTCGTGGATACGGCACTACATCAAGTGGTGCGTACCATGGAAAGAACCCTTGAAAGAGAAGAAATGGCGCTGGGATGTTTTGTTGACATCGAAGGCGCCTTCAACAACATAGACTGTAACTACGTACTAGGAAATCTAATCAGTATGGGTACAGACCACACTTTAGTAAACTGGATTAGGTCCCTGTTAGGTGAGAGGGTGATATATGCCAGTTTCGGAAGATGCGAGGAAAAGCGGGTGGTGGGAAGGGACACGCCACAAGGAGGAGTGTTATCTCCATTACTGTGGTTGGTTGCCGTAAAATCGCTACTACTAGAGCTGCAGGAAAAAGATATAGACACATGCTGCTATGCGGATGATATATCGGTTATAGTAGCGGGACAGACAGGAAACGACATAAATAGTAAGATACAGCCAGCGGTTGATCTATTAGACCGCTGGATAAACCAGTGCGGACTTAAGCTCAACCCTATCTGAGTTATGTCTTTTCACTAAGAGGAAAATTGAGGAACTTGCAGTACCTATTATAGAAGGGGTGAGTCTAGAAATGAAAGACAAGGTAAAATATCTTGGGAGTGATCCTTGATAAAAAGCTCATCTGGAATGAGCATATCGCGGAGAAAAAAGGGAAAGCCCTGAGGACCTACTGGGCCTCTAGAACGGCCATTGGTAGGACCTTGAATCGTTCCCCGAAGATTGTTAACTAGATCTATACCTGTGTCATAAGACCCACGGTCGCGTATGGGGCCAGCCACAAAGAAAAAGAAAGTGACTAAACTTTTGGACCAAATTCAGAGATCAGCCTGTCTGGGAATAATCGGAGCGGCAAGATCGACGGCGACTAGATCGCTTTAGACAATTCTATAATTGAGACCACTAACCCTACATGTACGGATATCAGCTATGAATACGATAGCAAAGCTATGCATGATAGGGCAATGGATGGCAGGGGAAAATCTAACACCGCATGAAAGGGTGGGATATTTCTCCGAGGGCATAAGAAATGAGCTATCTGAGGAGATCCCTTGGGATAAGATCGCAGAAACACTCAACGTGAATAAATGGTGGCCAGCCACAAAGAAAAAGAAAGTGACTAAACTTTTGGACCAAATTCAGAGATCAGCCTGTCTGGGAATAATCGGAGCGGCAAGATCGACGGCGACTAGATCGCTTTAGACAATTCTATAATTGAGACCACTAACCCTACATGTACGGATATCAGCTATGAATACGATAGCAAAGCTATGCATGATAGGGCAATGGATGGCAGGGGAAAATCTAACACCGCATGAAAGGGTGGGATATTTCTCCGAGGGCATAAGAAATGAGCTATCTGAAGAGATCCCTTGGGATAAGATCGCAGAAACACTCAACGTGAATAAACTATTCAGGGTTGTGGTGAACCAAACGCGACAAGAGATCCCAGAGGGAGCCCTAGAAATATTCACAGACGGGTACAAGAGAGAGGGACACTGTAGACTGGGGGTTTACTGCCAGGAACTTGACTGCCGACATTGATGGCTCCGCCTCGGTTGTTCAAACCGAGACCATGGCTATAATGACGGCAGCTGGGATATTGAAGGATAAGGAGATAAAAGGAAGAGAGATTAGGATTAACTCAGACAGAAAAAATGCCCTAAGCCTTACCAAAACAGAGGTAAGGTCTAGAACAGTTGTGGAATGTCTGATGGCACTTGAAGAAATATGTCATGTATATCGAGTGGCCATTATATGGATTAAAGGTCACTCGGACGTAGAGGGAAATATGAGAGCCGAGGTTTGCGAGGTTTGGAAATGGGGGCACTCTGGAAAGAGTACAATCTTTCAGGGGCTTCTCGGGACTAAAAGCCAGAATGGACAGTGAGGGCTGGGAAAAACAGAGAAATCTGGTGGCAAACGGAGGGAAACAAAACCACAAAATGGTTTGGGGAGATTTAGACAGAGAAAAGATTTTAAACCTTGATAGGAATAATCAGCGACTTTTTTTGCAGAAGAGCCCGAAACTACACCTCACGTGCTATGCCAATGTCCAACGATTCGGACTAGGAGAACAAGCATGTTGGTGGATTATTTTTAGCAGGACCTGCAAAGACATAAGCCAAGGGATTTAATTAGGTTTATGAAAGGGGTGAGTTGGCCGATGGGGAATTGTAGGCCCAACGGGTAGGGAAGTACAACGGGTAAATTACCTAGATGCAAGGAGATCTTGGTATTTCCTACCCGCTACAACCTAACCTAACCTAACCTAACCTAATCAACAATATTAACAAAATGTTTACCTGGCTATTGCATTGTGAATAGCATTTAAAGCTAATGGCACTGTGTGTAATGGATTATTATTAAACCATGCAATTATAACGTCATCCATTATAGTTGCTCCTTTCAAATATTTTGAATTAAAACTAACCAAATTTGTCTGACCATAATCAATTAAATATTTAGAAATATTTGATTTAACAATTTCTGTCGTGTAAGATGAACCAAATGAATTTTCATATTCTTGATATTCGTTAGAAATTTTAAGGCTCAAATCACTGGAATTGGTCTCCAAAACACTAACTGTTGAATCATAATCTTTTGATGTTATTTTTCTTGAAGGAAGTTCCTTGAATCGATCCAAAAAACGACTTGCAAATGTTGAAAAAATTACAAAAAAAACCGGCATTAAGTTTGTTACAATTAAAATAATGTAATTTCGAATGGTATAAATAAATTTCTTAAATAACATGGCTTTCAACTGGTTCCAAAATAATCTCCAACCTTTAAGTAACTTAACATTTTCACCAATTTCGTCATTATCTACTAAAACGAAATAATTGAAACAAATATATAATTATTTCAATTTAACGTATTTTAGTATTACAAAGAGCTTCTGCATCTGGATCTCCATTCGCGGCAGATAAATTAATTTTCCCTAAATCATGTTTCTCTGCACCAACCTTCATGAAAACTTCTTCCAAAGTGGTTATTGATATTCCATAGCCATCCAAATTTAATTCGCCAGATTGATCTTCGATTCTGCTTAGCATGTCCTCAAAAAATGAGGAATATTTATCTGGAAGCTGATAAGATAATTCAGAGCCAATTTCACTCTCAATCTGAATATCTGGAATATATTGCCTTAATAAATTCGTTATAAGTTTGGCATCACAATTAGAATTTTTTACACAAATCTAAAAAGAAGCTAATTTTATATAAAATTTCATTATTGAAAATTTTCAAAATTAACCAAATGGTATCCGCAACCAAATCTTTTTTTAAGAAAAAAGCTTGTGCCAAAACATTGAAGTTCTCCAGCACTCATAATTGCAATACGATCTCCCAAAACATCAGCTTCATCCATAAAATGTGTCGACAATAAAATTGTTCGATTTTGTTTTTCCGCCTGAATCAAATCCCAAAGCGATCTTCTTGCAGCTGGATCCATACCAGAACTGGGTTCGTCCAGTAGGACTACCTTAGAACCACCACATAAGGCTGCTCCAACTGATAATTTACGTTTCATTCCACCTGACAATTTTTTTGACAATGTATTGATTTTTGGCTTTAATTGTAAAATATTTACAAATTTTTCAACTTCGTTCTCAATTTGCTTTGCATCTAACCCTTTTAGACGGCTATAAAATACTATATGATCACGAACAGTCAACTCATCAAAAAGAATATTATGCTGTGGGCAAATTCCTAGAGATGTTCGTGCGCCACCTAAATCAGTCCGAATGTCATAACCATTAACAATTGCTGTTCCAGCTGTTGGTGGGAACATACCAGTTAACATTGAAATTGTTGTGGTTTTACCAGCACCATTATGACCCAACAATACAGTTATTTCGTCTTCATGTAAATTCATTGTTAAATTATTAACAGCAACTTTCTCATGAAATACTTTAGTTAAGTGACGTATTGCTAACCCCACATGCTTGTTTGGATCTGGTTCAAAACACGAATCATCTTTCCTTATTTCATTATCAAAACCATTTTCAACAGCTGATAATTTTGGGTTAGATTTTTGCCAAAAATCTTTTGTAAATGGAAAATACCATTTTTCTGGGACTCCGAAATTACCAGGTTTTATTTTTTCTATGTACAAAGCAATTAACATATGAATCACAGCCGCAATTAACATCATAATCATTATGGTACCAACAGAAATATTATCATCTACGTTCACTGGACGGAATAAATTGTACCAATGCAAGCCTTCTCCTTTTACTAAGCAGGCGATAAATAGTAAAATAGTAATAATTAATAATAACATTATTAACGATAATTTAACTGATATTTAAATTTTAATTTTAAAAATAGTTTAATATCCTGTTCATGAATCAGCTTTGGCAAACGAAGTAATGTTTGCAGGTGCATTATACCTTTAGGGGAAAGGGGGAGATTCGGACAGTTTACACATTCAGACATGGCCTATAACTCACAAAATATTTGTCGCATCTAATTTTGGTATTTTAGACATATTATCAGATGCTCATTTTCTTTCTCACTTCATAAAAAATTTGAATTAGTTGTGGTTTGTGGTTTGTGGTTTGACATATGCGGTGAATTTTATATTTTCGGCTTGTCAAATTAACTTTTTTAAAATTTATTAAACAGTGATTCACTTCGAAAAAAAAAAAAAAAATATGTGAGCCTCATCCTCATAAGCTCACGAAAGAAGTTTAACTTCTTTATTTACTTGCAAATATTTATTTTGCTACGGACTCTGACTGATTTACTTTTGTAAGTGTAAGAGGGAGCTAAATTTTTTCTTACGTAATCATTTATTCTTTTTTACGTACCCAATTGGAATGAAATCGGACGAACTTTAGAAGTCGCTGGGTAGGATCAATCAATTTTTTGTTACAAAATTTATATGTTTAATCGTTTCCTCATTTTATTTACCAAATTTGAATAAAATCGGACGAACTTAAGAAGTCGCTGGGTAGGATTAATCAATTTTTTGTTACAAAATTTATGTGTTTAATCGTTACATCTTTTTATTTACCAAATTTGAATGGAATCGGACGAACTTTAGAAGTCCGCCCTAGGGAATGCAAAACCGGATTTTCGGATTCCGGAATTCCGGAAGTTCAAAAAATTCGGAATTCAAAATGCTAAATTCCGAATTTTTCGAATCTGGTAGAACTTTTTCTGGCGGGAATTTTGTCTAATTGTTTATTTTTTTTATTATTTAGGCATAAAGCATTAAAATTCTCAAAAATTGAAATCTAAGTAGCTATCGCAAGTCTGCAAATACATAAAACTTTTTTTCATATTAATCAACATTAACAAAATAAGTTGGAGTTCCGAGTTCAGTGATTTATTTGGAATTTGAAGTGAAATTAAATTTTGGGATCAAGGGGGAGGAACACTTTTGGAAACTCTCTAATATAACTTATTAACAACGCTGCAGAAACATTTTCAATAAAAATTTGATTAAAACTCAATGATAAAACATTTAATACTTTGTATTTCAAAATTTTATTTTTCCATTCAGTTTATTCACTTTCGGTTTATTGAAAAGTATAAAATTTTATTTTAATAAAAAATATTTCATAATTTGATTTGTTATAATTTTGTTTTGAACTAAATACACTAATATATAATATGTTAAAGAATAATTTAATTTAATTTTTTAATATGTTTTAAATTTTATATAATAAACCGGAATTCAGGATTTCATTTCAAGACAATTCCGAAAATCCGGAATTATTTTTTTTTAAAAATGCATTCCCTAGTCCGCCCCCAGTGGTGATCGCTGGGTAGGATCAATCAATTTTTCGTTACGAAATTTGCGTGTTTAATCGTTTCCTCTTTTTATTTACCAAATTTGAATGAAATTCTTTGTTACGAAATTTGTGTGTAAAAATCATTTCCTCTTTTTACGTACCAAATTTGAATGAAATCGGAAATAAATTTTTTGTTACGAAATTTGTGTGTAATCAGTTCCTCTTTTTACATACCAAATTTGAATGAAATCGGACGAACTTTTGAAGTGGGCCCTCAAGGGAGGTCGCTAGGTAGGAGGCCAATCAAATTTTAAAATAGACAAAGAAATAGTGTAAGCTTGAAAACGATCGGCTGAGCGGTTTAGGAGCCTATTCGGAACAGACAAACAGACAAAAAGCGTTTCTGTTTCATATGATAGAATTTCACTAATTCGAAAAGGAAATAAACTAAATAAATATTAACAACAAAATCAGTTGATCTTTAATTCTGTTATTGTACAATTTATTAATTCTATATGGTTTTTTTTTTGTTTTTTACTTTCCACACATCGTTAGTATTTTGTTATGTGTGTGTAGTATCGCTATTTTATTTTCTTAAATACATGCTACAAGCTGCATGCTACAGGCTACAACGTCTTATATTTCCCTGCTTTTATATTTGTTTTTACTTTTAACATATGATACTACATTCTGTGGTTATTACCCCTATTTTGCAGCGTTGTGGCTTTACTTTTCGTTACGTGGGACATACTATATTCTGTCTTCTTTTTTCCCCTATTTCCTTACAAAATTTTTTACAATACCTCGCTAAAGAAGTCAAACTTCAAAAATTGACAAAAAGTAATTATACATTTATTTTTGCCATTATTTAATTATAAAAATTCAATTATTGAGAAATTAAATTTTCTTTTATAAATATATTAAAAATTTAATTTATTAAGAAGAGTCATGGTGGGTCACTTTCGGACAGACGAAATGGGGTACATTCGGACTTGTCCAAAACTATCCCATTGTCATTTTTTGAACATAATTAGTTTTTTTTTAATTCAAGATGCCTCGAAATTATAAAAGAAAAACCAATAGACATAATAATAATAAAAATAATAATCAATTGATGACAATGTTGAAAAATGTAAGAAAAAAGACTGAATCTTTTAAATGAATGAAATCTTATTTCTGTTATCAATACCAATTGAATTTTTGACTGATGTACCTACTTAGAATTTGTACTTTGAGTTTAAAGTAACTGAAAATAAAATAAAATTTTTAAATTCAATACAAAATACAACATTTTTACCATTGTAGAGAACTATTTAAATAAGCGTCTGAATCTACCCCACCCCCTGT
Source organism: Hybos culiciformis (assembly GCA_964007475.1). NCBI lineage: Eukaryota > Metazoa > Arthropoda > Insecta > Diptera > Hybotidae > Hybos > Hybos culiciformis. The sequence continues at coordinate 32,275,328 of OZ023275.1, forward strand.
CTGAAATTACCCCCACGTTGGGGCACATTCAGACATTTGCCGCAAATTTTTAGGATCGCTACAGCAAAGCCAAACTTTAATCTAGACACTTCAAATTCGGCAAAAAACAAGCTAAAAGATTGAATTATTTTAAAAATCGTTTGAAAATATTTTTAAAAATATTTTAGGCATATTTTTGGTGGAAAATGTAAAAAATGTCCGAATCTCCCCCCTTTCCCCTACGAACATTTTTTATTTCGTTTTACTTTAGTAGTATTTAAAAAGACTCAGAAAATTCTGAGGTATAAACCATAAATGAAATTTTTATATCCTTACCTTCAAGTTGCATTATCAATTTAAACCCGAATGCCATTCCTGTGTTTGAAATTAAACTCAGCCCAAGTTTTTGATTTAGCTCTAAATCTTGATATTTTTGAAATGTTAAAAGGTACGGAATAAAACCTGCGAAAGAAAGCAAAGGACAACAAATTGTTGCAGTTTCGGCCTTCGAAAATACAGTTGAAACCATAAACCAAAACGTAATTGAAGCTATAGTGTACACATATAAGAAAAATAACAAAACTGTTATATTTGTATGGGTTAAAACTGACACTCCAGTGTTAACTTGCCACTAAAAAAAATTTATTAATTAAATAAATTGAATATTTAATAATAGTTACTAATTAATTTATTATTATACTTTTAGCAAAATTCCTATTATCGTTACTGCTATACTTATGAGAATAAATGTTTGTATAAACCAAGCTGTCCAGTGCAGCCAATTCGGTAAGCCCATAATTTTCATAACTTCTTTTAGTTGCATTTCTTTTTCAGCTATTATATACTATAATAAGAGAGAGAAGTATTATAATTTTTAACTAAATGCTTATTGGTTAATCTTAATCATCATAGAATACTTTAATACATATATACATTTTTAAAATTTGTAACAAATACGTGATTCATTAAAACTAAAAGCATAAGAAAACACAACTACAAGAAGTCGATGTGCAAAATTTTATCTCGATCAGATGACGAGAAGTGTGTCAATTTTCACTTCTTTAATCTGAGTACAAACATTCAATCAACGCGAACAAGTTAATATAAGATTTAATAAAAGGTAGAAAGATTACTAGGAAGCTCAATTTAATTTAACCGTTAACCAATTACTACTTCAAATATATTTAAAGGCATAAGGATTATTTTTTGCGTCCAAGTACAATTTTTGTTTCCCTTCAAATAAATTAAAAAATAAATCGGCTGAGCAAATTTTATTGGTATAATAAACATCTTAAATTAATAAAATGTTAAACTTCTAGATACTAACCACAACTGTTTGTGTTCCAGCACTCATAAAACTATAAAATATTACGAGAGGCATATATGGTACTGCTATTGTGGTTAGTAGATCAACTGAATGCGGTGGCAACGGCATTCTTTGCATAATTATGTCTGGATACTCATTTTGTTTCCGACCAGACATTTGAGCAACCGCATCAATAAATCCCATTGACAAAGCATTTTGAACTGCTGCGAATCCTTCATCTATATATTCTGGAGGCCCTCCAGTGTTACTATTATTATTCCGGCGGCCACCAACGAATAAAAAATTTGTTAACCAATTTCTTACATCATTTTTGTTACTTTGTCGAATCTCGCTGGGGAATCGAATTGAGTAGACCAATTTCTTAGGATATTCTGTTGTGTTCACCAAATTATCATCAAATTGAATTCCTGCCAAACTTTTTGATGCAAGCAAATATTTTTCCAAATCTTTAGAATTGTTAGTACCAACAACTGCTGTGTGAATATTATCTTCCGAAGTTAAATTTAAATTATAAACAGCACTCAAAACTATTTTTTCAAGAAACACATTTTGTGGTGAATAAGCAATCTCCCACCTTCCAACAGGTGATGCTGAATCATTCTCATTAATTGCTCTGAAAGTTTATTAATTTCCATTAAATACACCTGTGAGCCATAATTAAAAAAGCAATACGTATTTATAATTATAAAAAAAAAGTGTTGTCATGCAAAATAAGAATGACAGAATTTTTATTGCCTTTTCTTACAATTCTAGCGAAAATTAGATCAAGAGTTACAATAATTTCCACTCTTGAAGAAGTTTTCAATTTAAAATAAGTGCTTCTCCCTGGATTTTTCTGAATAAAAATATACTGAATAAAAATATTCCTAATGTATTTTGTTAGTGTAATTTAATAGTGCTTCTCCATAAAACTTTTTGAAATAAAAATATCTGAATACAAAGCAACGTAAACTACTAGCAGTGCTGTGTCAAATTATGTTTGTGTAAGTAGGTACCTGTCAAACACGATTTTTTATATAAATTGTATGGAAAAATGCAAAATAGCTATAGGTTTACGAATAAACCTATAAAATTATAACATTTAATAAAAACTTAAGAATATCACAAGTAAGTATGTTATTCTTTAATAAATTTAAAATAATTACAGAAACAAGAAAAATCCTATTGGAAATTGAGTTGAACAATAGTAAACTTTTAAGCTAGTCATTCGTGGTTATTTAATTAAGGTTTTTATTTATATACCATAATTAACTTTTTATTATATTTTTTTTTTTTACTACTTTATTTGTTTTTTTAAATAAAATTTACAAAATCTTATTGGTTTTTTTTGTTAAAATTTTATTAGTTTCAAGAAAAATGGTAAGAAAATGTTGTATTCCTGGTTGCAATACTAATTTAAATCCGAGTGGAAATGGAAAAACTGACAACCAGAGAACATGTTTTAAGTTTCCAAGAGAAGAAAATTTAATTGAGAAGTGGCTACATGCGATTCCGGCGAAGCAACCAATTAATGTTGCAAATGCGGGTGTATGTATTTTGCACTTCCTTCCAGAGATGGTTAAAACTTTTATTATTGGAAATGAAAAAATTTTACTAAAAAAACCTCATCTTTTGGATGGAGCGATTCCCTCGATATTTAGTCACTTGCCTTCTTATCTCAGTCGAAAAATTCCAGAACCGAAAAACACCAAATGAAAGAATAAAAGAAATTAATATAAGAAGAAGTTTTAACGAACAAATGGTTCATGTTACTAAAATAAAGGAAGACAAAATTGATAATTTATTCCTTAATAACGGGATACCATAAATTAAAAATAGGTGATTGGCTAGTCAAAGTAACTAACTGCGAAATATTTTTTATACTATTAGATAGTGAATTAAATGGCAATATTAAACTTAAGGTAACGATTAAAGTATCTAATGACTTGCGCATAAAAATATTTTTAGACAATAATTTTCAAAATTATTCACAGTTTAAAGGTATTTTACCTGCAAATCCTGACACAGTTTTGAGTTTATGGTCCCAATTACAAAAAATTTTGAATAATTATAATGAAGCAGACTCTCATTATGAAAGTGATAATATTGAATATTTTTTAAAAAACGCTTTAGTAAATTTAGATAAAATAAAGCTAATGAAATCTAAAATCGATTTTCAATTTTACAACACCGTTGATATAATTTCCGACCAAATCCACCAAATGCTTCATACAAATAGAAAATATGACAATAATACAATTTTGAATGCTTTTCTTATTTACTTTCAATCTCCGACATGTTACGAATTAATTCGAGATCAACAAATATTTTTAAATCATTAATTTTCCTTCTTTCCAAACTTTTATTTTTTTTAGTTTATTAATAAGGAATCTCTTATATGGACCTTTTCCAAAAATATTCAAATTATTTTGACAGGTACCTTTATTGACATTTGTTTTTTGACACAGCATTGCTAGGAGTTTACGTTGCTTTGCTGAATATAAATATTCCAAATGTATTTTGTTCATATATATATTAAACTATATATTCCTAGCTTTCTATGTATTGCCCGTAAAAAAGCGTAGTCAAAGTTGAACGTGTAAATGTGTGCGTTTTCATGTAATTTTGTTTAGAATTCAAGGGATCGTTATAATAGATTCCTTTTTCGGATGTAACAAAATATTATTAATTAAGTTACATGGCCACCACAGGAAATTATGATAATTACGTATAAAGTAATTTTATATTAAAAATCGAAAATTATTTTTACCTGTGAAAATTTAAGTTTATTTGAATTTATTTGAAACTTCTTATATTTTATTAAAAGACTAGTTTTAATACCTCACATTTCACATTTTAATTAAACATTTTTATCACATTTTTTTCATTAAGATAAACTAATTATGATAATTATTATAAAATAATTAATTATAAAATGTAAATGACTAAATTATTTTTTGCACATCGAGGAGCCATTATTAAAAAACAAATGAATTTTTAAAAAACACAAATGAAATGTAAAAAATTAAAAATTATCTGCTCTTTATTAAAATTTGAATTTTTAAAACTTCACTTATCAAAATTTTATTATCAACTTTGTTTATATTTTTCAAATCATAAACGGAAACATCTCGAAAAAACCTTTAGCAAAAATGTTTTTAAAAATAACATTCACTACCGACGCCAATTTATTAGAAAAAAATGTATACTTCATAATGCCACAAGAACGTATGTAACCGGCCTGTTTTTTTTTTTTTCTCAGTCATGGTTAGCTATAAAAAATGTGAATTGGAAAAACATCTGATTTTCTACTTGTGCTACACTTTTTTCATTCAATACATAAACAACTAAATATATATAGTTAATATATATATGATTTTGTTAGTGTAATTAAATGTCAAAAATATTTTCAGTTGAATTTTTTAATACACGTCTCTAGGCATGTATTAAAATATTCTGAAAAAAAAATATAATTAGTGTCAAATCAAAAAGTTGTTTTGATTTCAATTTTAAATCTCTAAAAAAGTTTTTTTTTAATAATAAAATTCAAAGCAATGTAAATATACTGAATAAATTTTCTCTCCCACACTTTTTCAAAATCTCAAAACTTGAATATAATGTTCTTTTTTGCAGTCAAAATTCAATACCTTTTATTTGCATCTCTAAGCGTCCAAATCGGTTTTTTCTATCAAAAGTTATGAATTTTTAATATTATGGGTTTTTATGAAAAATGCCAATGACTTCTCTATATAAAGACTACACATAGAAATTTTTATCTGTCAAATGGTTCGACCAAAATAAATGTACACTGTAGGAAAAAAATTTATTACTTTTTAAAAAAAAAATAAAATTTTATAATATGAAAAATATAAATAATTTTAAAAACAGAAATATCTATCATTTACAAAAAAAAAGTAAGATGGTAAACGAATTTAACTTAAAACATAGATTGGCGGCTGTGTTATTTCGATAGTGAAAGTTCGACAGGCCTAAGTATCAAAAATAATAATAAAAAACTAAAAGCCTTCAAAAAGACCAATTATGACTAAAACAACATTTAAACAATGAAAATAAAATTTTATTCGAATTTACAAAATTAATCAGAATTAAACACAAAATTAATCAGGTACAACTTATAGAATATCAACAATATTTAAAAAAAAAAAAATTGGGGAGATTAATTGCCGTAACCCATTTTCTTTTCAAATCTTCATCACCTTTGGGAAGACCAAACGTTGGAACTGTTCGGTCATATTCTCTTTGGTACTGTGCGAATTTGGACCCACATCCAAGCACACAGCACACTCGTTTTCGAACATGCTTCTTTGCTGTAAAATTTAATATTAAGATTTAAAAATAAATCTTATTTAAATTTTACCTTTTGGGTGGTCCAAATTTAATTCATTTTTTTTCATTATTTCTTAATTTTCTACTGCTAGTCTTATTTTGTCCGTTACTGTAGAAAAAAAAAATTTTGAGCAGGGGTCCTCCCTAAAAAACGGTTTTAAAACACTCTTCTTTCGTATTGCCAAAAATATTACGGATTTTATGCATATTCCGTAATATTTTTGGCAATTTTTTTTTTACTGAAAAATTATAAAAATATTAATAAAAATTTATACTTACATGTCAAATTGAAATTCCTTCTTTTTCTTATAAAAAAAAATGATTTTTAAAAATAAAAATAAATTTTTCATACAAAAATTTGATTTTTGTATGAAAAGCTTATTCGACCTTAATACATAGACAAATTTGATGTTTCGTCTTTTATATAGAGAAGTCAGTGAAAATGCTCAAAAAGTAGATTTTTCAACCCGCCCTTTCACTGAAGATTACACTCAAATTGATCTAAAAAAAAGTATGGGTCTATTTTTTTCGTACACTTAAACAACCTACAACCCTGAAAGTTTTATTTAAATGTGAAGAAGTCGGGTCCAAAATTTGAAAATTTTGATCGTTTTGGCGTGTATATATATATTTTATGTATTTTTTTTGTTAGGATGTCCTTCTTTTACTGCGGACAAATCTGGGAACCCTACTTGGAGGGGGAGTAGGGGCGGTTCCCAAACTCCCAAAACTGAAATCAGTTCTTGGGGCAAAGTTCCCATTTCGGAGAAAGGGCCCCCCAAAGTTTTCATACGTTTTTGTATGGAAAATTTTTTTTTGTGCCCGATTTGCCCTATTTTTGGGTAGGTGTTAAATCCGGGACTGTTTTTTCGGGAAAGCTCCCATTTCCGAGTTATGGCCCTTCTAAAATTTCATACTTTACTTCATACGTTTTTAAACAGAACTTTGACGAGAAATTAATTTTTCAAAAAGCGGAAGGGGGCGGGGCGGCGGGCCTCATTTATTGAAACAAATTCAGATTTACTTCCGCTTATTCTGGCTGAAGAAAAATCGCAACCACTTGTGCAATTTTTGTTTGAAAAATTAAATTTAACCATAAATAATAATCCGAGGCAAGTTACTACTAAGTATGGTACTACAATTGACAATTACTTTATTCTTAATCAATCTGTCTCTGAAACATTATACTTGGAAAGTTTGTTCGGGAAATATTTGTTTTGAACTAAAGATATAAATTCTAACATAATAAATTTTTTTCGGGAAAGGGAATTCTAGCAATTAGTACAATCATTTGTTCGAAAAATAGTGGTTACCTGGAAAGTTTTCCGGGAGCTTTGCAAATTGGTAATTTTATAGATTTTGATGTGCTCTTTCCGAATTTGGACTTTGCGACCTCGTATTTTGTCCGCTCGCGCCACCATTTTGGAAAAATTGGCTCTTAAAAGCAGTTTTTTTAGCAATATCTCCTTTCCGACTGATTTTACGATAAAAACAATTATATACAAAGAAACTAGAGACATTTACCTACAATTTATGTATCTACCTTTTTTTTCATAAAGTCAATAGTTTAGGCGTACGAGCGCTGCAAAGTGTACTCCAACTCGCGTTTTGGTCATTACTCACTATTCATTATTATTACATATTATTATTATTATTATTTGTGATTCTAGTATGTATATATATTAGATATATAACATCTGTAAATATAATGTAGAAATATAGATATAACATAATGTAGAAATAGGAGTACACTTTGCAGCTCGTACGCCTAAACTATTGACTTTATGAAAAAAAAGGTACAACATAAATTGTAGGTAAATGTCTCTAGTTTCATTGTATATAATTGTTTTTATCGTAAAATCAGTCGGAAAGGAGATATTGCTTAAAAAAACTGCTTTTAAGCGCCATTTTACCAAAATTGTGGCGCTAGCGGACAAAATACGAGGTCGCAAAGTCCAAATTCGGAAAGAGCACATCAAAATCTATAAAATTACCAATTTTCAAAACTCCCGGAAAACTTTCCAGGTAAAACTACCAAATGACTGCACTAAATTTTAAAAAAAAATTTAAACATTCATATTCGGTCAATTTAATTTGAACTTTTTAATAAATTCCAATTTAATTATATTTACGAAATTAAATTGATAATTTCGATATTTTTTCATTTCTCAATTTATTTATTTAATTGGATTAATATTATTCTGTTGCGTGAATTCAATTTAAAAAACGGAAGCCCAAAAACCAAATTTATTGATATTGAAAATACAATGGGGTACTATCTAGTTATAAATATTATATTACATACTTTGGACTTGTGTTAAAAAATATGTAGCTATAAATATGTAGTTATAAATTGTGTAAAGTCTATTGCGAAAATTAGAAAATTAAAACAAGAAAACATTAGATAAAAAAAATAGTGAATTTTCCAGATATGTCAACAAAACAGAGTCACAAACATTTGTCTCTTATTTTAGCTACCACAAACCAATTATTTCCATGATAGAATATGATGACTACTTAGTATAGTATATTTATTATTTAAATTTTGAAAATTTTACTTTTAGGCGTAAGAAGCTTCGCTTCTGTCGGGTGTCCCATGACACCTCATGTATTTTTTATTGGTTGTCGAATTTTTTATATTTTGAAATACTTTCATAAAACAATTAAAATTAAGAAAAATAGAAATAAAATTTTATCTGTGTTACACCTTTACATTTAAGAGTTTTTATTTAAAAAATATTTCATCGAGTCTATCCAATACCAACATAAATTAAAAGCCCCCTATTAAAAAAAAAAACAATACATAGACAGCATCTCGTAGGCATAAAAATCATAACAAATGTATGAAACCCTATGAGATTTCCTATACAAAACCTAAAGATTAATCTGTAAAATGAGATTAAAAACAAAAAAAATATAATTTAATTATTGAAACTTTTTTTTGTCATAATTTCTAGGGTCGACGTCTAGGTAGGTACATTTTTCACCGAGAAGCTCCCATTTCAGAGATATGACCACGATCTGACCCTCCAAAGTTTTTATGTATCAGGTTGGTACACGTTTATACATACCAGATCAGGTACATTAAAAATACCTAATAACGATATGCGAATCGCGAAACATAAAATTCTTAAGGGGGTTGGAAGAGGCGGCTGTCGTCTTCCATTTAGAATGACAACTTTTTATTTAAAAACTACATATTGTGGCTACTACAAAACAAGTAGGTAGATATCTACCTAACATATGAAAACTTTGGGGGTGCATATCGCTGAAACGAAATCTTACCGATAGATACCTTCCGGGATATAAGGCTTTGAGAACCCCCCTACTCTCTCACCAAGTTTCGGACAAATCGAACTTGTGCACGTCAACTGCACTTACGTGGCTGTTTTTCTACCTGGGTACCCATCTACTTGTCTAGGTATGTTCCTACCTTCTTCCTGTATTTGAAAATATATATTTTTTTTATTTCTCGAAAATATATTTTTTTTTTATTTCTTGAAAATATATTTTTTTTTATTTCTTGAAAATAATTTTAAATTTTATTTCATTTTATGAATATATTTGCATTAAAAATTTTCACTGAAAATTATTCAATCATTATTTTTTTGATAATTTTTTTTATTTCAACATTTCAATAATTTTTTAAAAATTATTTTTAATTTATTTTTATGAAAATGGGTATACATTTCATTTCTTTTTTGTAAAAAAAAACAATAACCACTAAAAATCCACCTGTAGGTAGTTAGGTTAGGGAAAAAATTTTCTTAGAAAGGATTTTTATTTTATTTTGGACATTTAAAATTAATTTTTTTTAATAAACTAATAAAAAACTTATTTTTTATTAATTTATCTTCATTATTTTTTATTTGGCTAAACTGCAGTTTACGTGACCCACTCAGAATCGGCTGAAACTTGGAGGGGGGGTAGAGGCGGTGCCCAAACTTCCAAAACTGAAATCAGTTCTTGGGGCAAACGCCCCGTTTTGGAGATACGGCCCCCTAAAGTTTTCATACATTTTGTATGGGACATTTTTTTTTTGCTCGATTTGCCCCATTTTTTTGTATAGAGTGTAAGGGGTGTCCCAAAACAAGAGGGGCGCCGCAAATCCCACTGACCAACCACCAGACCAACCACCAGACCAACCACCAGACCGCCCGCCGCCCGCCGCCCCCCACCCCCCTCTCTTGTTTTGGGGCACCCCTTTTATCCTTTTCCCAAAAATAGGGCCAATCGGACAAAAAAAAAAATTGCCCATACAAAATGTATGAAAACTTTGGGGGGCCGTATCAAAAAAAATATATATATATATTTCAATGTCAAACCTTATAAAAAATAAGAATATTACTTAAGAATACCCCAAAGAATTCTAAGAATTATCACGAATATAAAACTATATCATGAATACCCCAATATTCAAATAAAATTTATTATACAAAAAAAAAAAAAAAAAGAACACTTGTCTATCAAAAATAATTCTACCTAGATATTTTGCAAAAAAAAAAAAAAGAAAAGAAGATCATTTTTTTGCATACCGTACCAATACATTTTCAAAAAAAAAAAATAAATTTAATATTAAAATTTAGCAAAGACCCTAAAAAATATTTTTCAATACCCTATTAACAAATTAATAAATGACCCAAATATATTTTAATGATTTTAAATAATTATCATAGGAAACAACAAAATTAATACCCTATTAAGAAATTAATAAAACCCAAGAATTTTTTTTTGTCCCTCTATGATTAAATTTTCAATTAAAATCTATTAACATACTTAGAAATTATTTATATCTAAAAATTTTTTTTCGGTTTAATTCAAATTTTGCGCACAAAAAATTTTTCATAGCATGACCCTTGAGAAATTCCAAAAAGAAATTGAACAATTAGCAAACCTTTATAACAATATAATAAAAACAAAATTTAATATCTCTGCAGCAAAAACTGAATTAACTAAAGTAATTTACAATAAATCGCTATTTATAAACGCTGTTAAAGAATCAAATATAAGAACAGGGAAGACAGGTTTAAGAACAGAATATTCGAAATACGTGACGTTAATTAAATCTTATTTGATAGAAATTATAAATAATAAGATGGATTTTGACATAGCAAATTCTAATAAGATAATCCCATTATTTGAAGGTTCCTATGCTAAATTACAAGAATTCATAAGCATAACGGAATACATTCACGAAAATACTAAAATAGCAGATAGAGAAAAATTTATAAAATTCATTTATAACATAAAATTATCACAAAAGGTGAAAAATAGAATTATAAATGAAACAGAACCTACAACAATTGAAGCTTTAAAAAGAATTTTAAATAATAATTTCATGAGCACTAGAACCTATACTAAAATACACAACGAAATCGACCAATTAGGAAAGAATAGGTCAATATCAGCCACAAAATATGTTGAGAAATTAGAAATACTAGTAAATGAATTAAATATGATACAGTCTAAAAATGAAACAGCTGACGCAAAAGCTGTAATAATAAAAGTTAATGATAAATTTGCTCTGCAATGCCTTAAGACAAACTTGGTAGAACCCATACAATCAGTCATTTTAGCGGCACAACCAAAAACTTTTACAGAAGCAATGAAACTTATTTTAGAAATAGATAATAATAATACTAATAATAATAGTAATAATATAAACAGCTACTCAAATAGAAGTAATAATAGGAATAATAACAATAATAATAATAAAAATAATGGTAGAAGAAATTATAATAATAATAGAAATACTAGCAATAATTTTAATAATAATAATAGACCAAGGAATGATCATAATAATCATAATAATCATAATAATCATAATAATCATAGTAATAATAATATTAATATAATAGTAATCATAGATCAAATACTAATGATAATCGTTACTATAATAGAAATCAGCAACATACGAATTCCACTGACTATTATAGAAGTAGAGACTATAATAACTCTCAACCAATTAATAATAACAGGAATAATAATTCCTATAATAACAGATATAATAACAATCGTAGAAACGATGACCAAAATTTTAATAATAGGAACGTTAACGCATTAGAATCGGGAAACGGACGGACCCCCGATTCGGGTCGAACAGTAATCGGGGAAATGAATGCTTTAAATATACAATAAATAATTTTAAAAACAATTCACCAACATTTTTTATCCTAATGCAAAGACCCAATTATTATAATCCAATTAAATTCATGATTGATACTGGTGCAGACATATCTGTCATCAAAGAACAATTCACAAATTCAATTGACATTAATAATAATAGTATGTACTTGCAAAATTACAGGAATACGCAATAACGTACACGAATCTTTAGGCACACTCAGGCCCGGTTCAAGCTGATTCGGCGACCTGTGCTGATTTTGAAAATTGCGCCCACATCATAGTCATTTCCACGTCACCATTGAGGTAGATTAACTAACGCGCTTTTTTTAACGAAGTCACCATTGAGGTAGATTAACTAACGCGTTTTTTTTTACGAAGTATCTCCAGTAGGCCCAGTCCTCAAATAAATATACATATACCAAAAAAATATTTACATTTTTTAGTTCATTAAATTTATACAAAAAATTATTTACATATTTATACAAATCAAATCTCCATAAACAGCAACTTTAAACAAATTGAACTTTTCTGGCTTTTAATTTTGCAAACTCTTCAATTATGTCATCGTACTCTAACGCTTCGACTAATTCCTTTTCTATCGATAGAGTTGACAAATCCACCAATCTATCTTGTGTCATAGTCGTTCGCAAGTAAGTTTTGATGAGTTTCAATTTTGATACACTGCGTATACCGGAAGCTACTGTTACAGGCAGAGTAATTATAAGATTTATAAATCATTTATTTATAAGATCGTTATCATAAAGAGCAATAAGAGTGTAATATGCAATAATTTATTGTATATGCAATAATTTATTGTATATTTTATGTATATTATGTTGATTTTATTCTATGCTGAATTTTTATTTGCACATTAGGCGCTCATGGTATACAAAAAAAAAATTGTATACTGTGTTGATTTTTTCAGGTTAGAGTTTTTTTGTGCACAGTAGCACAGTACCCAATTTCGAATGCATTTGCATGTTCTTCACTACAAATCGATTGGCGCCCTATTCGTTAGGCGCCCTGTGCAAGTGCACATCATGCACATATAGCTGGACCGGCCCTGGGCACACTACAAACACATTTTATTATTGAAAACAAAAAATGTTTTATAAATCTACACTGTATAGAAGATAAATTTCCAATCAAAACGGATGGAATCTTAGGCCGAGATTTCTTAATGAAATACTCCGCATTAATTTATTTTGAAACAAATGAACTATCACTTACGATAAGTGATGAGGTAATAAATATACCCATTAATTCTAATTGTATCAGTCAACTGGTGATACCAGCCAGAACTGAAATTATATGTCCTTTACATGTTCAGAGAACAGAAGAGACACTTGTCCTGAGTGAAGAAATAACACCAGGAATATTCATAGCCAACACGATTATAGCCAAAAATGGCATATCGAATGTTAAAATTTTAAATACGAATGATAAAACAATGATCATAAAAAATTATAAGCCTAAAACAGTACCTTTAAACAATTATAACATAGTGAATATTGAAAATAACGATCACGATCGATTATTACATTTAGAACAAATATTAAGCATTAACCCAGACGACCCAAAAGCTCAAAATGAAACACTTAAAATTTGCAAACAATTCCACGACATATTTTACTTACCAGGTGATTCATTAACGACTAATAATTTTTATAAACAAAATATTGCCTTAGAAAATAAAAATCCTATTTATATTAAAAATTATAGATTACCAAATTCGCAATTAACAGAAATTAATGATCAGGTAAACAAATTATTAAAAGAAGATATTATTGAACACTCTTACAGTCCATATAACTCACCTTTACTCTTAGTACCAAAGAAATCCTCTAATGACACCAAAAAATGGAGACTAGTAGTAGATTTCCGTCAACTAAACAAAAAAATTCAAAATGACAAATTTCCTTTGACCAAATTAGAAGACGTGCTAGATAATTTAGGAAGAGCAAAATACTTTACCACATTAGATATGGTCAGTTCTTTTCACCAAATCGAATTAGAGAAAAATTCAAGACCTTGTACAGCATTTTCATCTAACAATGGACATTTTCAATTTAAAAGACTCCCATTTGGTTTAAAAATTTCTTCAAATAGTTTTCAGCGAATGTTAACAATTGCCTTATCAGGTTTAAATTCAGAATCATTTATTTATGTTGATGATATAATAATATTTGGATGTTCTATTAAACACCACAACGAAAATTTAATAAAAGTATTTGAACGATTAAGAAAATATAATTTAAAGCTAAATCCAGAAAAATGTAGTTTTTTTACAGAAAGAAGTAATTTATTTAGTGTTACGGTGAAATGATCTAATAAAAATTTGGTATTATGCATACCCAAAATATAGAACATTATTTGACTAATTATATAAAAAAAAAATTATATAACTGCATTTTTTTTTTTAACTCAAGAATTTTTTTATTTGGAATAGGTCAAGAATACCTAAAAGCATGATTTACAGAATAATACATCTGATGTAATATTTTGTAAATTTTGCATAATTACCTTTTTTTTTTTGTTTTTATATGAAATTGTTTTGATTAAAAATCATATAAAAGAATTGATTTTTTTTACAACAATTTCATATTATGTTTTACCTCAAAACAAAAAAAAAAGGTAAATATTTATTTTTTTCCCCTTTTACCTTTAGGTGCTAGGACTTGCCATCTTAAGCTCTGCGGGATTAATCCCACTAGCTTGAGATGACAAGTTCAAGCGGTGTTTTACTGGAAAGTGAGCCACACAATGCCACTTCCAGTGTAAACCCAAAAGCCCGATCTTGGTGGAGGATTCTTGGGTCTATCCAAGAATCCGAAGCCAAGGCATGCCAATCACACCACATGGAAACTCCACTAGGAGGATCCATACTACGTTGTGGTGATACATCTGACTTCGCTGCCATCTCCAGGAATTCATTATCACTGAGAAATCATGATTTTGAATTCATGGAGGTGATAGTGAAGACAGATGTAAAATAGAGGAACATTTCTGGTCGTTCCTGATCTCAACCAAATCGAGCGGTACCCGGTTGAGATCGGATCGAAGCATAATGACCAGAAATGTCACCTCTGATTGGCTTCTCCAACTAACCTTCATTTTTTTACTAAAATCAAAGAATCAACCTAACAAGCCATACTAAATAGGAACTACAAAAAAAAAATATAACATTCGGCATCGAAAAAAAAATTTTTTCTATATTTAATCATATATGTGAAATTCTTTTAAATTTCATGCAAAGAACTTGGAAGAACTTCTTTAATTCAATTTTTTTAAATTTATTTTAATAAAAAGTAAATATATTGCAAATTTCACTGATTATAATTGCAGCGACAAACAACGTAAAAAAAATTTTAATCTTAGGATATACCAAAGGATTTTATATGTTAGGCCGGTGCTTTTTACTATCGTCCCAGTAGAGAAGATAGTAAATTAATAGTGAATAAAATAATATAAATTATATTCCTAATTAAGAATCTGTTATCTTATTTGTTATTTTAGAATTCAATACTTCCTATTTCATTATTGAAAATTTTCACATGTTCTAAAATAGTACTAAAAGAATATGTAATATCTGAAATTAAAATTATAATTCATTATTAAACTATGAAAATTCACAAAGTTCTCATTTTGTTGAGAGCGAAAACTTTTTTCTCAACTTAACAATTTTATTTTGTATCAATGAACAACCTGTCAGTAGAACCAAATTATTAAGTACCTCATTTATTAAATTAAAACTACATATTATTAAAATATAAATTTATTTTATTTTAACCAGTGTTTTAAGTATAAATAATCAGTTGCTTCTATAATTAAATGATCATATTTGGATGATTGTTTTGTCCGAGGATCGTAAAATCGTTCACCTCCCAAATCATTACATTTGGCAATCAAACTTAAATTATTACTGCCTTCAACTTTAACCAGCTGCAATTGATCTTTATTGGACTGAGCAAATGTCTAGCTAGCTCCTTCTTTTTGTCATTTTTTTCTTAGCAATTTTCTAATACCTAAAAAAATATAAAATAAACATTTTAAAAATAAAAACAAAATGTTTTCTAATTTTCAAAAAAAAAAATTTAAAAAAAAAATATATATACATATATATATACGATATAAACTAATCATATGTTGTTTTAATAATTTATTTCTTTAGTAGTTACTAAAACTACTTATCATAGTGTTCACATTAAAATCCTCACTTTAATTTTTTTATCAGTATAATTAATATTGGATGTGAAATCAGTTTCTATTCATAAAATAGCTGATGCGTTTAAGCGATGTTCTTTTATAGTATAATACATTTTCAAACTTCTTAACAACGATAAACTTCGTTCCGCAGAAAAGTAATGAAAAATTAACACAAAAATACTCTTAAAATTATATTTATATTTGGAAATACCGTTTCTATACATATCTGTGGCCACAAGACATAACCACTTAAGTCGATTGTGATTTTATAATTCAAAACTGTTGGTCATATGATACTACGTATATTTACAAATTTTTACGTTCCCAGCTTACAATTAAACTTTTTGCAACCAAAAACATACTAGCCTAAGTTTTTTTAATCTCTTATGATTTTGGAGTAACAGCTTAACTCTGATTATTTTTCAGAAATCAAAAAAATCAAAAAAAAAAATTTTAACGCAATAAGTCTATTCCAATCATTCCTTTTTAATACTTAGAATTTTTCCTAAAACTTTAGCCAATTTGAAACTTTAAAGATTTGAAACTTTAAACTGCTCTCCTGAAAAGTAGCAAAATCGAGTTAGGCGATTATGACTTGTGGCCACTGATATATTAGTTATAATCATAAACAAAATATATCTAGACTTGCATTGAAAGAAAAAAAATTCAGCACAAAATTGAAAACATATGAGTGGGCTTTTTTGAACGTAATTTTTTTTTTGTAGTAAACTTTTGTATGGGTTTAAATATAAATACGTATTTATATTTAAACTTTTGTATAGGCTTAAATATAAATATTTATATTCACAAAATACATAAAATGCTGAAACTGAAAATCTACCAGACAAGACAAGACTAAAAATTATTTCGCGGCAGAAATTCAATAAATTGATATTATTTTCTGGTTTGTGAATAATCTAATTTATTTTAATTTCAATTTTTTTGTTACAAGTATGTGTGTATAAAAAAATTACTTTGTTTTTTTTTTTGTTTAATAAAAATGTAACACCTAATTTGGTTTTAGAATTTTCTTAGTATTATTTTTTTTATTTATACTATCCTCGTGATTTTACTTTACTGTGTACATATTTTCTGAAATTTTATTATGTTTTTTTCTTTCTTGCAAATAAATTTATTTTAAATTTAATTTAAATAAAAGTTAATGATAATAATATTTAGGTATTTGAAGTTTTTATTTATTGCTGCACGGATACTCTTATACTCATTCCCTAAATTTTACAAAAAATAACAACAAATTTAAACAAAATTAATGTCAGAAAACATATGAGTGGGTCTTTTTGATTTCAAAATCTGCTGAAAAAATAATCTTAAAATCCCATATGAAAAAAAGAGAAAAAAGATGATATTGCCAGTCTATATCTATTTCGTCTATGGTTATAATCGGTACTAATATAGAAGTTTCAGAATTTTTATTGGATTTCGAATTCGAATGTGAGGCCAAGTGAACAAATTTTGGTTTTTACTGAATATCGTACACCCGCACATCACTTAATTCTTAATTTAGATTGTATAATTTAATGATGGTTGTTTTTTTTTTTAATTAAATAAATTATGCTAAACAACATAAAATTGTAATCGCTTATTTTTATTTCTTATTTCTTACTTACCTTTTTTTAATAAATTTCCTTTAAGCCACGTAAATAAATTATTATATTTTTCTATGACATTCTGAAATGTCAGGAAAAAAAAAATTAACGTAAACAAAAATAAGCCGCAAACTTCCAGCCGCAAACTTTAAGCCGCAAATTGTCAAAATTAGACTACGAACTAGACCGTTTAAAATTAACTTTTTTTAAGACTTTGAAAGTAATAAAAATTAAAATTTTATAATTTAAAATTTTTTTTTTATAAAAATATAAAAATTAAAGTAATGCAATAGATTTTCCAATTTTATTGATAAATTAAAACAGATTATCTCTCAATTGAAAATTTTATTCACACCATGATTTTTAACCAGGATTAATTTTGTTGTTTTCTATATTTATTTTTTTGTTAACTTTCAAAAAAAAAATTAATGAATTAAATTTAATCAAAAATAATAAGTAAATAATTAACTTAAAAATTAAAATTCAAAAACTAAAACTTACAAAAAATTATTTTATTTTATATTTTTTTGGTTCTTTTAAATATTCAAACATATATGTCCAACCAATAAATTTTCCTACGTCATTAGAACATATTCATTTAATCTAAATAAACAATACTGGTTTTACCAGGTAAACCTGATTTAACTCAACTTTAAAACAAGTAAATTTTTGTAGGATAAACCTATTTTTACTCAACAACTATTAATAAACAGTTGCAAAACCTTTCAACCATATCAAATAGCCAATGGCTTGTTAGGAAGATTTTAATTATAATTTTATTTTAACTAACTTTTAAATTTTGTTTTATATTTTTTTTTCATATTATGTTTTACCTCAAAACAAAAAAAAGGGCACCATAATGCAATAACCCGCCTCAAGATTTCATATTGTGTTTATCACAAAACAAAAAAAAGGGCACCATAATGCAATAACCCGCCTCAAGATTTCATATTGTGTTTATCACAAAACAAAAAAAAAGGAACCCATACAGAAAATACTGTGAAGGTACCAACCTAATGTTTCCACCTACACGGAAGAGCAACATTAGATGACAACAGATCACGAATCTGCATAAAGAAATTCAAGACCTCCTAAAAGTAGGCATCAAAAAAAAAAATAAATAAATAAATTAAAGCAATTGTTTATATATATATCACCATTATGATATAAGAAAAACAAAAGAAACAAAAAAACAAAAATTTGTATTCTTTATAAACGGTTATCAAAGAAAATATAACCAAAAATTTTATGTAAATAACTTTCAAGAAATTATGTACAACAAAAATTTTTCAAATTTTAAAAATTTTTTATCTATATGTATGAAATCATATTGTTCAACAATCAACCATAATTAATGTAATCTTTAATTAAGTTTATAAAAAAAAAATTTTTTGTATTTTAATTTTATGTTTGTTAAATAAAGTATAAAAAAAAAATAACTATGTGTTATTGCTAAAACAATCCCACAGGTCCTTAAAGGTAAATAAGAAATGCTGATGTAAGGTCCAGCTCTAGAAGGCCATAGCCATAAGCTGAAGAATGACTTCTTAGTCATTTAGTTTTTAGTTTTTTTTATTTTTGAATTGGTTGGGGTTTCTCAAATATCCTTTTCTTTGAGATCTCCTTTTTATCTTCTTTTGAACGTAAGACATCCTATAAATATTGTTATAAACCCCCCTTCGTGTTCACTGTCCTTACCCACCCACCGACGAGCTTAGACCCAGCCTTAGAACACGGATGTCCTTAGACAGTGGACTCAACACCAGGCTAATTATTGAAAGTAGAACACTTTCTCTTGCCTCTACTTTCACATTTTTTTATTTTTATCATAATTTCCTTTATGATAAAATCCTTTTTGTTTGAGTTCATTTGAACTCAGATTTTTCGTAGTTTAACTACTTACAAATTTATTCTTTTTATCATAACATTAGGCCATTTAATAACTAATAAAGGCATAAAAACAGACCCAACTAAACTTTTTGCAGTCAAAAATTATCCACAACCCCAAAATGCTGATGAAATAAAACGTTTTGTAGCATTCTGCAATTATTACAGAAAATTTATACCAAACTTTGCAGCCATAGCAAAACCTTTAAACGATCTAACAAAAAAGAAATCAATATTTAATTGGAATGAAAATTGTACAAATGTATTTTCAAATTTAAAAAATAAATTAATTAACCCCCCCATTTTACAATATCCAGATTATTCCAAACTTTTTATAATCACAACAGACGCTTCACAATCCGTCTTCGGAGCAGTCTTATCTCAAGGAGAAATTGGTCAAGATTTACCAATAAGCTATGCCAGTAAAACATTAAACTCTGCAGAACTAAACAAACCAATAATAGAAAAAGAATTGCTTTCTATTCACTGGGCAATCAATTTTTTTAGAAACTATGTATATGGCAGAAAATTCATCGTCGTAACAGATCACAGACCTTTAGTAGGATTATTTACGCACAAAAACCCTTCATCTAAAATGACGCGTATTAGACTAGATCTCAGTGACTACGATTTTGATATAGTATACAAACAAGGAAAAATGAATACAAACGCAGACGCTTTATCAAGAATACATTTAAACTCCGACATTTTAAAATCTATGATCCCAATAACGCCAGAAAAAGATATTAACGTGATAACCAGACAAATAACTAGGTCACTAGAACAAGCTAAAAACCCTATAAATAAAAATCTACACATTTGGCACAGTATCTCAATTAACGATATAAAAAGAATTCCGAAAGTAAACTTCATAGAAACTTCAACTGGTACAACAGAAATAACATTCAATAATAATTATAAAATATATTTTAATAAAAAGAAAATTAATATAAAATCAATTTTAAATAAAATGAAACTCCTATTAGCTCAAAATAAAATTTTCACAGTCGCGATAAATGATAATGATACCTTATTTAACCACATTAACATTCAAGAATTTAAAAACATATTTAATCAACTACAAGAAAAAGATAATTCGAAAAATAAATTAAAAATAATTTTATTTAAAGCTCCTATCGAAATAACAGATCAAAATTTAATAAAACAATTAATAAAAGACAATCATAGTAACAATATAAGTGGACACATCGGTGTTAGGAAAATGATAATAAAACTTAGACAAAAAATACATATGGAAAAACATGCATAAAATGATTAAAAATTACGTGAAAAATTGCAACGAATGTATTAAATCAAAACAAGTTAGAAACATTAAAGAACCATTACAAATTACTGACACTCCAAATAGACCTTTCGAAACCATACAAGTCGATACAGTAGGCCCTTTTAAAATTTGTAATAATTATAGATATATACTCACAGTTCAATGCGAATTAACTAAATACATAGAAGCATTTCCTATAGAAACTAAAGATGCTATTACAATAGCAAAAATTTTAACAGAAAATATCATATTAAGATATAGAAATATAAAAAATATCAAAACTAATTTAGGAACAGAATTTGTAAACGAACTATTTATTAACATTTGTAAAACTTTTAATATTAATCACCAAAAATCAACACCTTATCACCATCAAACATTAGGTTCAGTAGAAAGAAATCACAGAGTACTAAACGAATATTTTTTAACATGTAATCATAGCAACAATTGGGTTGAATTAATCCCATTTTTCTTATTTTCCTATAATACTACACCTCACTCAGACACTCATTATGCGCCATTTGAATTAATTTTTGCAAACGCACCTGAATTACCGACAAATATTACACTTAAAAATAATGAACCACTAAATTTCATAAACTATGATAACTATTTAAACGAATTAAATTTAAAATTATCTTGTGCACTAAAATCAGCTAGAGAAGAATTAATTAAATATAAAGTAGCTAGAAATGAAAAATACAATCTTAATATTAATCCTGCGAATTTGAAAGTAAATGATATGGTAATGATAAAAAATTTTAATAGAAAGAAATTAGATTATCCTTTTCAAGGACCTTATAGAATCGTCGAAAGAGACGGAGTAAATTCAATAATAGAAATAAATAATAAATTAAAGAAAATTCATAATAACAACTTAAAAAAGATGTAGAATTTAAAATTAAAAAATTTTCTTCCTTTTTTTTACAAAAAATTTATAAAATTTTTTTTCTCCCAAAGGGAAAGGATGTAGTGATATTATTATCACTAACGATAAAATCAAACTAAATTTATAAAAATTTTAATTATTTTTTTAACCCAAAAATTTATATTTTAAAATAAGAATTACTGTAAATTATAATTAATTTGATTGGGCAACCAATCATAGTAGGATATAGTAAACTATTTCATATTACATAAGAGAATTAATTATATAAACTAAATTGTATATAATATTTATATATAGAATATAAGAAATTTAGTACATAAGATTTTGTATAAATAAGATTGAATTTGGAAAATTAAATCAGATTAATATCAAATCTCAACTTTTATTAAACGGCTTCCCTGAGCTATACAATACAGGTAAGATAGCTTTCCGAGCTACATAATACGGATAACCGGCTGAATACAGCCAAAACGAAAGCGCGTCCCGCTCTAATAGGACAAACCGGCTGAATACAGCCTAGACAATAGGATCTCTATAATGACATGCTTGTGGTCATTATAGATTAGGGAACTCAATAGGCCTTAGATGTCTTGGACAACACAGATGTCCATCCCAAGATCCATTATAATAAATAATTAAATATAAATAAAGAAAGCTAATCTACTTTCCTTTACAATTGGGCTTCATATAATACGAATATATATTCAAATAATACAGGAATATGTATAAAACGTTTAATGATTCATCAAAATTTCGGCAACAATAAAGTTACCATAATCTACCATCATTAATCGAAATTCGGAAATTTAATTACCAAAAAAAAATCAATATACTTAATGTTTCGTTTATGCAATTTTATGTTTTTAATAAAATAAAAAAAACAAATCTAAAGGATAAAAAAAAAGAAAAAGAAAAAAAAAAGAATAATGACAGTAATTTATTATATTACACTGTGAATTCCATAACATAAAATTGTGTTTTTATTTTTTATAATTTTCTTCAAAATCAAAACTATTTTAAATACCTGAATATTTTTTGAAACATATGTTTTTGAGCTGTAAGTCCTAAAATTTTGTTTTTTTTTTGCGCAAAAGAAAATTAATTAGAATTCTAATTTACAACATAAATATAATATAAAATAAATTAACAAATTTTTTAAAAATTAAATTAAATTAATAGAAAATACAATTAAGGTCACAGAATGTACATCACCTAGTTCTAGAATTTAAGATTTAGAAGCATATATTTTCTGTTTGTCTTTTTACCAAGAGTCTACGGCTAGGCGGTGCTATAAGTACTTAGATTATTTCATGTTTCTATTGATCTATCTTGCAAAAAGCGGAAAAATTATTTAAAATCAATTTCGATTTTATTACTCAGTTTATTTTGAATAAAGTTTACAAAAAGGCCAAAATAGGTCTAAATTTAATTGATTTTTGGTAAAAAAAAAACTTTTGAAAAATATTTTATAATTGATTAGAAATCTCAATTTATTTTTTTTTATTATACCTTAGGTACCTAAAAACATTTTTTTCTTTCTTTTTAATTTAGTTCCATTTTTATCTGATTTTTTTATTCAGGTAGATTTTTGTATTTTCTGAATTTGCAGAGAATCAGTAAGAATTAAGGATACGCTACTAGGAAGATTTTTTAGCATACCTTGTTCACACATTTTTGAGTGAACTTTTTGTTCATTGATGAAATTTCGTGTGTGAATATTCATGTATGAAAGTGCTGTCCACACATAATTTTGATTTAGAATAATCGTGAATGAAATTTGATGTAAAAAAATATTAGTTGCCCAATTATTAAATATGTAAAATATTTATATAAACTTACATATTAAATTAATTATGGTAAATAAAAAAGATCTTCAAGTTGCTGTGGCTGGATATTTTTTTCTGTCATACAATTTTTTAATTTTGAAGTATTATTTTGAATTTGAATAATGCATATTATTAATACAATTTTAAAATTAAATTTACAGAAAAGTAATTTTAAAATCGTATTGAAAAAAAAGAAATGCGCAAACATTTTTTTTTTTCTTCAAAATTTAAGCTTAAAATTATAAATAACTATGTTATTAAACCCGTGAAAAACCCCAATTTTATATAAATGTTCATATACATGGCGAATATTTCCGCTCATGTAGCGGAAATATTCATGTTCGTTTAGGGATGACGAATAATCACTTTTTTAAACGAATATTGTGTCCACACATGCGTCATGTCTAAGCGAATAACGAAATTTCATGTTCGTTCACGCATGTGTGGAGGCTCCTTTAGAAGTAAAATAAAAATAAAAAAATCTCAATATTTTTCAAGAAATATTTTTAAAATGAAAGTAGGTAAAACTTGAAAATAAATATGAAAATATGAAGGATTAACTTTTAATTATTTTAGCCGACAGTATCACAACTTCACAGTTCTAATCTACACTTTTTGTAGTTTTTTTTGCATTCAGGTTCAATTACCTGGGTTTATGGAATATTTCTTCAAAAATTGTTTTGCGATAGTAGCTTGGACCAAAGCATAAGAATTTGAGAATGACGTTAAAGATTAATAGTTTTTTCTTACCTCAAATTATCTAAGTTAATAGGAATTTCATTAAAAACGGCTGGTTTTTCGATAAATTCTGGGTGCAAGAAATATCTCACTATCAATAGAAGCGCTGGAGCAATCGCTGGTGAAAATAATTGAAATAACAATTTAATTTTATTATTCCATTGAATTTTCCAATTTTTCCACATCAACAATCGAAATTTATCCCAATTGGATGTGCCCATTTTTCGGTGCAAAGTCCAGAAATCCAGTGCTTAAAATATTTCAACGGCGGAGAATGAGAAAAAAACGAGTGACAATTTTATGTTTCAATAAACACACGAGGAGAAATAAAATATAATCAATGATGAAATATAATTTGAAGGAAAAATCTAATTATTTTTTCTATGATTGCTCTTACAGAAATTTTTTTTTTTTGAAAATCAGCCTATTCGGCCTATTCTAAATATTTTTACAATTAGGCTTAGTATGCTGACACAAAAAAAGTAGTACGCTGTGGAAAAAAATGAGATTTTTCATATAAATTTTTGCTGCTGAAAAATGTTTGAAAAATATTTTTTTTAGTTTTTGCTTGTAGTACGCTGATAAAAAAAAAAAAATTGTTTACTGGGTGACAAAAAATCTATTTTGCAGCTGCTTTTTTGCAAATATTTTTAGACCCAGGAAGATAAATGATTGCAAAAACTTGACATTACAAAAAAAAGTTTGTTTGATTTGTTTATTATTGGGTTAGAATAATAAAAAATTAATAAAAATAATCAGATGCTTGTGTCAAATAGTTGTCAAAATTTATCAAACATTTTCAAGATATTTTTCAGTGATATTTTTTGCAACCTTTCTTTTTTCACAGCGTACTAACGTGCGGGTTATACTTGCTGAAAAAAAAAATCATGATTATGATTTTTTTGAATGTATGTGTGAAATTTTTATGAGTCAAAAATCATACTGGCTTTGATTTTAATCTTGATTTTTTTCTGTCACTGTACCAATAAAATACAATTGTTTACAATATTCTCATTCAAATTCAAATCCCGTAATAACAAACCGCTTTTATTATTGTTGTTTGCGCTTTCAAGAGTTTACTTTTTTCTTTGGCAGCCAAAAAATTTTCTTTTGACAGAAAAAAATCAACCCTCTGATTTTTTTTTAAGCATGATTTTTCATCATGATTATTTCTTGATTTTTTTTTTTACACAAAATTTCACACATACATTCAAATCATGATTATGATTTTTTTCTCAGCAAGTGTAACCCACAAGTAAGCCTTAGAACACAAATTTATTTTTTAATGTTTTATATCATGTTCAAACATAAAATTAAAACTAGAATTTTTTTTGAATTCAGAAAACCCTCAACTGAGGTCCCAGAACTCTGGTCAGGGGGCATTATAGAACATTTTGATATTTATGATTTCATAGCTACATAATATCATAAGTTTCACAAACACACACAAAGTTAGTTTTGATAATGCGTGATTTACACAATGGCTAAATTTGTAATCTTTTAATTTTTTTAGTCAAACTAGAACGAGAAAGCGATAAATAAACAACAACAACAAACATGTGAAAGAAGTAGACAGAAATTTAATAATTCTTTTCCTTTTATAGCACAAAACATAAACAAATTTTATAGCAAATTTACATGCGGGTTACACTTGCTGAAAAAAAATCATGATTATGATTTTTTTTTAATGCAGTGTGAAATTTTTATGAGTCAAAAATCATACTGGCTTAAGTACTAAACACAATTGGGGCGACAGCGACAACGACAGCGATAGCGACTATCAAAAAAAAATAGAAACCATATATTTGTATGAGAATGAACACAATTGAGACGACTGGCGACAAACGACATTGTCGCCTGGCGACAAATTAGAAATTTTTCTATTTCGTCGCCAGGCGACAACGACAACCATATATTTTTTTATTTATTTTTCTATTTGTTTACTTTTTTCCTGTATATTTATTTCGTCGCCGTCGCCGTAATTGTGTTCACTCGAGTGATATCGCTGTCGTTGTACTCGTCGTTGTTGTTGAATAATAACATAGAAAAACGGTTTTTACGGTATCATTTTTTCAGATAGGTCAATTAGCTATAAACAACGCATAAGCCATTATGATTTTTAACTCATAAAAATTTCACACTACATTAAAAAAAATCATAATCATGATTTTTTTTTCAGCAAGTGTAACCCTCATGTAAATTTGATATAAAATTTGTTTATGTTTTGTGCTATAAAAGGAAAAAAATTATTAAATTTCTGTCTACTTCTTTCACATGTTTGTTGTTGTTGTTTATTTATCGCTTTCTCGTTCTAGTTTGACTAGAAAAAATTAAAAGATTATAAATTTAGCCATTGTGTAAATCACGCTTAAGTTATTTTATTTATTTAATAAATAATTCACACAGATTTTTTTAAATTTCAACATTCAAATTCAAATCCCGTAATAACAAACCGCTTTTATAATTGTTGTTTGCACTTTCAAGAGTTTACTTTTTACTTTTTTCTTTGGCAGCCAAAAAATTTTCTTTTGAAAAAAAGAAAACAACACTCTGATTTTTTTAAGCATGATTTTTCATCATGATTATTTCTTGATTTTTTTTTAACACAAAATTTCGCACATACATTCAAAAAAATTATGATTATGATTTTTTTTTCAGCAAGTGTAACCCCCAGGTTAGAAATACAATAATAATTTGTCAGAAACTATAAAATTAAAATTATAACATAAATTTTATTTACGCGCCTAGGAAAAAAAAGACGTAAACTATAAAAAAAGATGAACTAGTTCATCTTTTTTTTTTTTTTGGTGTCTTTTCCTATAAAAAAAGATTACAAAAAAAGACACAAAAAAAAAAAGATTACGCTGTTCGTACTGCTCTAACACATTAGTTTTTGTATCTTCTGTCCTGTTTTGTTTTGGGATCTTTTTTTTTGCCATTTTTATCCATTGTGTAAATCAAGCTTAAAGCTTGATTTACACAATGGCTAAAAATGGCAAAAAAAAAGATCCCAAAACAAAACAGGACAGAAGATACAAAAACTAATGTGTTAGAGCAGTACGAACAGCGTAATCTTTTTTTTTTTGTGTCTTTTTTTGTAATCTTTTTTTATAGGAAAAGACACCAAAAAAAAAAAAAGATGAACTAGTTCATCTTTTTTTATAGTTTACGTCTTTTTTTTACTAGGCGCGTAAAACAAATTTATGTTATAGTTATATTTATAGTTTCTGAAAAATTATTATTGTATTTCTCACCTGGGGGTTACACTTGCTGAAAATAAAAATCATGATTTTTTTTGAATGTATGTGCGAAATTTTGTGTGAAAAAAAATCAAGAAATAATCATGATGGAAAATCATGCTTTAAAAAAATCAGTGTTGATTTTTTTATGTCAAAAGGAAAATTTTTGGCTGCTAAAGAAAAAAGTAAACTCTTGAAAGTGCAAACAACAATTATAAAAGCGGTTATTTATTACGGAATTTGAATTTGAATGTTGAAATTTAAAAAAATCTATGTGAATTATTTATTAAATAAATAAAATAACTTACTTTAAAAAACAGGATATTTTATTGAAAAAGGTGAAGTTTATAAAAACTAAGAACTTAGTAAAAAAAGAGAAAATAGAAAAAACATGTCGAAAAGATTTTATAAGGAAGAAATATTAAAATTTGTAAATTTATACAGGGAGCACGAATGCATCTGGAACATGAAGTCTAATGCGTTGTTTATAGCTACCACAGTAAAGTAATTTTTGAAGGAATGTTCCGGAAACCTATTCACAGCTAATTTTATCTGAAAGTAAAAATCAACTGCAAAAAATATAAAAAATAAACAAAAAAAAATTGTTGACAGGAAAGGTATCATAAAAAAATATTATGATAGGTAGGAAACGTAATGAAAAAGAAACAAAAAAATAATTTTGTGAAGTAATGAAATTTTTCAGATATCAACAAAAAATAAATTCAATTTTCTTAGTTATTTGAAAATATTTTTAAAAAATTCTTTTTACGAAAAATAGATAAAATTAATATCTTCATTTTCAGTAAATTTGCTTAAATTTGCATTTTTTCAGATAGGTCAATTAGCTATAAACAACGCATAAGCCAGTATGATTTTTGACTCATAAAAATTTCAGACTACATTAAAAAAAATCATAATTATGATTTTTTTTTCAGCAAGTGTAACCCGCACGTAAATTTGCTATAAAATTTGTTTATGTTTTGTGCTATAAAAGGAAAAAAATTATTAAATTTCTGTCTACTTCTTTCACATGTTTGTTGTTGTTGTTTATTTATCGCTTTCTCGTTCTAGTTTGACTAGAAAAAATTAAAAGATTACAAATTTAGCCATTGTGTAAATCACGCTTAATTAATGTAAGTTCGAGTGGTTCGACATCCCGTGTGAAACAGGGTTATCTCCAGTGGTGTTATCTCACCGGTACGGTCCGGTACGGCCGTACCGGTTGCTAAAAAATAGTAAGAACTGCGTACCGGTTGCTAAAGCAAGTTTCATTAATTAAAAATAACCCGAATTTCACTTTAAATAAGATTTTGGACAATACAATGAAAATGGTTGGTTATCTCTGATAAAATGAAAATAACTTCGAAATTAAAATATTTTCTCAATACGAATTTGTCGTATATTTTTTGAAAAAAATATTGAAATAGGCTCAAGTTTTTTATTTTTAAGTTTATTTTCCAAAATACACAAATGGTTGTTGTCTAGGCATCGCATTTTTCTAATTCACGAAGTCTCACTTGAATTCAACATTCACATTAAATGTAATTATTTGTATACTAAGATAAATTAAAATTTAAACTGAAGCGTAGTACTGATTTTTTTTGAAAAAATTGGTAAATTTTGATCTATGTGGTTTGCCTTTTTGCTGATTCGAAAATCTAATCGTATTCACGGTAAATAAATTTAAGTAAGTTCTTGTCATATTAGTATTTTAAGACATATTAAATAATAGAGGTAAAGTAGTAATTCCCATAAAGAAATTATTATGTATTTAAATTTTATAAAATTAGATATTTCGCAATTTATACAAATATGAAGATACAACAAAATTTTTCATTTCTGCATCAAAATGTAGTAAAACTGGAACCAGAAATGAAACTGTTGAAACTTAGCCTGGTCCTAATCGAAATAAATTGATTCAAGTTCAGTATGGAGCTACTATTAATAACATTATTGAATTTAAGCTTAGTGCTATCCCCAGGTCAACTGAAATTCTGGAACTTCAGCCTGGAACGTCAGTGAAAACTTCCAAAATACCATAGATAGAAACTAAGTTTAAGAGGCCAATCGATTATGACCTATAGATATAAAAAATAAATGTTTTTATAACATTATAAAAAATTATAAAATTATAAAAAAAAACCGTACCGGTTGATAAAACATTTAGATAACACCACTGGTTATCTCTTCTAGATTGAATGTTCTCGGTAGTATTTATTTACTAATGGAAATTAACGATTTTTGTTGTAGAATTAAATGTTTCGTCGTTCCTGATAGTACAATGAGCCCCGACGTTATTCTAGGCCGCGAATTTTTGGAAAAAGAAGAAATTTTATTTAGTTTTAATGGGAAAAGTGGGAAAACTGAAATTCGAAAAAATAATGAGGATGAACAAATTGTAAGTAATTTTAATAATATTTTAAATATTGATTTTGACATTAAAGATCATATTCAGAATTCTGTTGATGTAGGTGATCAACATACCGATTATAGGGATATATGGAGCTTTTACAATATATATAATAAATTTTGTGGTTTAAAAAAACCTTTGACTCCCGTAATTGAAATGGAAATGGAAACTGAATTAAAACAACCGACAGATTTTTATGCCAATCCAAAAAAACTTTCCGTACAAGAAAAACAAGCCGTTAGCGAAATTATTGAGGATTTGTTAAAGCAAGGTATTATTCGTCCGTCTAACTCGCCGTACACGAGTAGAATAGTTTTAGTTAAGAAAAAATCGGGACAATTTAGAATGTGTGTCGATTACCGAGTTCTAAATAAAAACACAGTCAGGGATCGGTTCCCCTTACCCGTTATCGAGGATCAATTGAGTAGATTACGGGGTAAAAAGTTCTTCTCTTTAATAGACCTTAAAAGTGGGTTTCATCATGTGAAAATCAAAGAAGAGTGTTGCAAGTACACTTCATTCGTCGTACCGTCTGGTCAGTTTGAATATGTTCGTATGCCATTTGGGCTAGCTAACGCGCCGTCCGTTTTCACTCGCTATATAAATGAAATTTTCGATCCTTTGACCAAAACCGGAGAAATAACAACATACTTCGATGAT
This sequence comes from Hybos culiciformis, assembly GCA_964007475.1. NCBI lineage: Eukaryota > Metazoa > Arthropoda > Insecta > Diptera > Hybotidae > Hybos > Hybos culiciformis. The sequence continues at coordinate 32,305,833 of OZ023275.1, forward strand.
ATTTTAATTTCTAGTGAGACAAAACTTGAACACTTCGAAAGTTTAAGGAAGGTTTTTGAGGTTATTTCTGCGAATCATTTACAAATTAATGTCAATAAATGTAAGTTTATGAAAACAAATATTGATTTTCTGGGTTATGAAGTATCTGAAAAGGGAATCAGTCCGAGCCAACAGCACACCGAAGCGATTAGAGACTTTCCCTTGCCACGTAATATTCATGAAATGCACCGGTTTGTTGGTTTAGCTTCATATTTCCGGAAATTCATTCAGAATTTCTCAGTTATTTCGAAACCATTGTACGATTTACTCAAACAAGACACGAAATTTGAAATATCTCAACAACGCTTAGACGCTTTTCAATTAATTAAATCTAAATTAGTAGATAAACCTGTATTGAGTATTTACTCACCTCATTCTGAAACTGAACTTCACACCGATGCGAGTAAAAACGGATTTGGGGCTGTTCTGCTTCAACGACAAACTGATTTGAAAATGCATCCGGTAATGTATTTCAGCAAAAGAACGACAGAAGCAGAGTCTAGATACCATTCCTATGAATTGGAGGCTTTAGCTATAGTTAGTGCTTTGGAGAGGTTCCGAATATATTTACAGGGGATTCCTTTTAAAATTATCACTGATTGTAATTCTCTGAAACTGACTATGAGCAAAAAGGATTTGAACCCGCGAATTGGAAGGTGGGCTTTGCTACTGGAAAATTATAACTACGAAATTGAACATCGCAACGGGTTGCGAATGAAACACGTTGACGCACTCAGCCGTGTATATAATATCTATGAGTTGAACAAACATGTTTTCGATATGACCCTTGCTGCGGCTCAAAACAAAAATGAAAACGTACAAAAGATTAGGAATAAATTAGCTAATCAGGAGAACGACTTACCTTACGAACTTAGAGAGGGTTTATTATATCGAAAAGAGAAGAAGAAGCTTTTGTTCTATGTACCTCTTGACCTGCAGGGTAATATTATAAAGTCGTGTCACGAAATAGGGCATGTAGGGATCGACAAAACGATTGAGCTTATCAAACGGGTTTATTGGTTTCCAAATGTTAAAGAAAAGGTTAGTAATTTTATAAAAAACTGTCTTAAATGTGTTGTGTATAATAAGCCACAAGGACGGAAGGAGGGTTTCCTTTATAATATAGATAAAGGAAAATGACCGTTTAATACTATACATGTAGATCACGTGGGGCCATTAAATGTATCTAAGAAGGGGCATAAACATATTCTTGCTGTTGTGGACGCTTTTACCAAATTTGTTAAGCTTTACGCTGTAAAAACAACTAACACCTCTCAAGTTATAAAACATCTCAACTCTTATTTTCAAAATTATAGTATACCGAAGCGGTTGATATGTGACAGGGGTACTGCATTTTCTTCAAAAGCGTTTACCAACTTTATGGAACTAAAACAAGCTACTGCTTCACCACAGTCGAACGGTCAAGTAGAACGTATTAATGGAATATTTATACCTATGTTGAGTAAACTAACGAATGACACTAATGAATGGGATAAAAGTCTGTCGGGATGTGAATTTTCAATTAATAATACGATAAACCGTTCCATTGGAACGACTCCTAGTATGGCTTTATTCGGGATTAATCAAAAAGGAATGGTTGATGACTGGGTCAGAATAGAGTTAGAGGAAGTGAATGGTGAATGTGATTCAAGGGACTTGGGTGTAATAAGGAATGATATAGAAAGTATTAATAAAAGTCAACAAGAGAAATATAAACGTACATTTGATAAGAAACGGATACCTGCTGTTCAATATGTAGTTGGCGATTATGTCGCTGTTCCTAATAAAGTTGTAGAGCCTGGTGTAAAGGAATGAGTTTAATGTTTACTTTATTTGTTTATTAATTATTTAATGTGTATTGGATCTTGGGTTGGACATCCTTGTTGTCCAAGACATCTATGGCCTATGAGATCCCTAATCTATAATGACCACAAGCATGTCATATAGATATCCTATTGTCGAGGCTATTCAGCCAGTTTATCTTATAAAGCGAGACGCGCTTTCGTTTTGGCTAAAGAGCCGGATATTCCATTTAAAGCTTGGAACAGCTTGGTATGTTATAGAGGCTTACCAGGCCTTCTTTCCTGTTTATATATTAGCTCAGGAAGCTGTGTTAATAATTGAGATGTCGATTTAGAGTTAAATTTCAATCTAAACTTTATTTTAAAAACTTATCATATTTATACAAAATCTTATATACTAAAAATTCTTAAATTCTATGTACAATTTATGTATATAATAACAAATTTTTATATACAATATTATTTACTAGAAATCAGATTAAAACTCAAAATTATTATTTTTATTATTTTGACTTATTAATTAGTGATTGGTCACCCAATCAAATTTATTATAATTTACCGTAATCTTAATTCTGTATTATTTTAGGGTTCAACAATATTTTAATATTTTTATCAATTTAGTTTTATTTAAATTTTCGTAATGATAATATCATTACACTGGTATAAATCGTAAACTACTACCCAAGTATAAAGGTCCTTATATAGTAAAGGCTGTGTTGCCTAATGATCGGTATGTTGTGTCGGATATAGAAGGTTATCAACTAACACAGAAATCGTTTCAGGGGGTATTTGCGGCCTCAGATATGAGGAAATGGGCATTTGACCCAAATGTAGTTATCGAATCGAATAGGCAGTTTGAAATAATTAACTCGGGGGCGAGTTGTGTCAGGATGGACGAACTGTCGCAGCCTTAATAAGGGTGCTATTAATTAAAAATTGTACTAGATTTAAGAACGGTAGTCAACTATAGGATTTTGTAAAGTGGACTATTAAATTTAAATTATTATTATTGGAAAAAGAAAACTGAATTTATGGAGAATAAGGAAAAGCATTAAAATTGAATTATTTAAATATAAAGAAAAGCTGTTTAATTTAAAAAGAAGACGAGATTACTTATATGTTATTTATTTTTTATTAATTTATTTGTAATTTTAATTATATTTTTTCTTAAAAATTCATTAAAATGAATAAAAATACAACGTATCATTCGTCCTTATTTACCTGGCTACAATTACTTTATAGTAATGTTAACAGGCATGTTATTTATCTTTCAATGTACATACTAGAAATTTTAATCTTGATTCAATTTATTACAATAGAAAGCAGAAGGATCAGAAGAACCTATCATTCGACAATAACGAATAACTGATTTTTTTTTAAAAATACATTTCTTATCAATGTTTTTTTATTATTTATTTAGTTTTATTTTGGTTAAATCAAACAAAGCACATTACATTCATAATAAAAAAAAAAAAAACAAACTACATTTAATTCATCAAATTAAAACTAGAAAAATAATAACATTATATCAGTTTAAATTTCAAATTTTTTTAAAAATTAAATATATAACTTACTAGGAAAAGTCTATGTTTCAAAACTTCTTTAAACAGAGAAAAATGTTACCAATATTTTTATTTAGTTTTGTTAAAAATCAAAACTATTCAAGTTTACCATTAAATTTTCTACAATTTTTAACATTTATTTTATTTCAGATTAACAAAAGCATTAAGCAACAAAATATCACTATTTTTAAGCCAGATATTTAATTAAAATATATATTAAATTTCGTAAAAATATTGCAGTAATATTTTCTGAATTTATTTTAAAGTTAAGCTTTGTTTAATTTAATAAAGATTAACTTTTTTAAATGATGATGTTTTGTTTAATAAACAATATACACTAAGAACCTCAATTGATTTTATTTTGTAATCATTTGTATTTGCAGTAATAAATATGTGTATTAAAAATATAAATGTTATTAATTCCAAAAAATGTTATCGATAAAAATAGGGAAAATCATTTTTTAATTTCACAAGAAAAATAAAATTTAGATGTTTTCACACAAAATTTTTATTACAAGACAAAATATTGTGAATGCAGGTTAAAAAGTATCGTTGAGAAAATTTTTTGGAATATCCAGCTCTTTCTTTTCAAAAAATGGTATTAATAACGTTTTGATTTTAATACAGAAATATAATAATTTATATTTTCATACTTATTATAATACATACAAATAAATAAATAATACTATAATACATATAATAACACAATAATACTACATTTATACTGTATAATATATATTTTTCAATCATAAATACAACCCAAATTTTTTCTAGTACCCATGGTCTAAATAAATTTGATAAAATTATATCTCACTTTTCCAATCAATATGGAATAGGCTAATTATTTAATAAATCTAAATTTATATCAAAGTATACATAAGAAACTAGAACTTACATAATTATATAAAGCTTTTATATTAGATTACGTCACGAAACTGCGAAACTACAAATTCAATATAAATAACATTCAAATATTTTTCAACAAATTTTTTTTATCTGAAGGGGTTTTGTGCTTGAAATTGGTTCTCTGTAGATCCAAAACATATTTCTTAAAATTATTATTTTTTTTAAATAAATGTGAAACTTTTAGATTTGATACTAATAACAATAAAAAGTAAAGATTATGAAAAAAAGTTTGTAAAAAATGCCTTTGAAGCAACTTTTAATTTTAACAAAATAAATTTTAGTTCACAATTTATGAACAACTAGTCGAAATACCCGTCTTCGCTCGATAGTACCGAACTTATATTATTAGAAAAACACTGTAATCCAGATTTTGGGCAGTAAAAAAATCGGAATTTCAAAATATGGTACATAGCCCCCCTCCCCTCGTCGGGACTTCGTACAAAATTTCTAGTACCCTATAAACATCTCAGGTCTCTAGGCTCCTTATTTTTAAAATTTCGAAATTTTGAAAGTTTTTGTACAGCCCGCCAATTAAGCCCTGGGACAACGGTTGGGGGCCTTTCAACATCCAGATTTTTAAATAGGATTTTTGGGTCCAACGCTACAACATTTCATCGGAATATACCTAAATTGCAAAATCAGCTTCTAAGGTAGCCTCCCGGCCGGGGCCTCGGATCAAAATTTGTAGTACCCTATAACCATCTCGTGTCCCAATGCTACTTAAGTTCAAAATTTCAGCCAAATCGGTCCAGCGGCTTAGACGTGATTGAGGACAGAGAAACAGAAAAACAGAGAATTTTCATTTTTATATATTTAGATTAAGTAATTTTTTTTCGCAAACGCTAACATTTGATTCAATTTCATCTAATAACCTATTAAAGTCTAAACCTTATAAAATAACACTTCATTCCTAAAATAATCATAATTTATTTTAAAAAAAATTTATAAAAATTAAATTTTATTCCTATTGCTAATTATTACATTTTTTTCACCCAAAAACACTTTATAAAATTTTTTAAAGGCACTATTTGTTAAAAATTAATTTCTTGAAAATAAAACTTTGCTGAAAATATAATTTTTTTTTTTCTAAATGTAAAATCACAATTTTTTTTTATGAAAATTTTTTTTGTTAACTAAATTAAATTATAAACAGAAAACTTTAATAACTAATATTCGTTTATGATATAATTTGGTTTAATAATTATTTTGAAATTCACTAAAAGTATTTCAACCAGGGTAACAATCCAATAGTGAAAAGATTATCTATTTTATCTAGTTATCACAATTTGGGTAAAAATTAGGAAAATAATATGCTCATGTTGGAATTACAATTTAGAAATAATAGTTATAGAGTCTAGAAATTCAGTAATTAAATTTTTATTTATTGAAAATTGAAGGTCGATTAATAAACTTTCACATCGTCAACAAAATACGATTCACATCACAATAATTGTTTACATCAAATGTTCAGAATTACAAAAATGGTTCTACTTCAGTAAATTTTCCATTCATACGGTACAATAAAAATCCTTAATTTTTAGTACAATAAATTTATTTATTTATTGATTAGATCTTTTATCTTCATGCTGTTTTTTAGCAAAATCCAAAAATATTTGTTCCAATGTTGTTTGACTTATTGAATAATCTTCAATATTTAATTGCTCCTTGTTTCGCTCCATTAAACCAAAAATACTTGACCATTTTATACTAGCCAATGGAATGTAGAATGTTAAAATCCCCAAATATTGTTCTCTAAAAATTGAATTGTTCATTTATTTTTATTATAACCTTCGTTATCATAAGAAAAAAAAACTTACTGTAATATAGCATCTGGAAATTTGGTCAGAATAAAGTTTCGGACACTTTCCACATTTTCAGGTACATCTTGATTTTCAACTTCTTCAAGTTTCGAAAAAGTAGAAGTATTCCTTAAAAAAATAATTTTCAAATTTCTTGAATATTATAGGTAGGTATATAAATTTAAAAATTAAGAAATACATATAATACAAATAATACACAAGTTTGCTCAAAGTTTATGTGTTTAATATTTGGTACAAAAAGTGATTATGCGATCTAAAAGATTTTAATTCTATATCTAAGTTATTATTACTTATATTCTGAATTGTACTATTGTATATTGAAATTATCACCAAATTTTATTATTGCTTTTTCTATTAGCTTAGCCAGATGAGCCAATCAATCAAAACTTTTTTTTTCTTTCAATCCTATTTTCATGCATTTGGGCTTGAAATTTATGTCGGTGCTGCTTGATTTTATAATTAAATTTTTGGCACTTTGTTAAAATTCTTTTGTTTATTTTCTTCTCTTTAATCAGAATTATTTTTCAGAATATGTGGAAATAAAAATACAAGCTCTCTGCTGCTGATATTCCAATCTCTAATTCGAGATTTTAAAACAAAAAAAACAAACAAAGATTGTTTTGAAATTTACACCAATATTTTATAATTCCCTAACACCTAACCAACAATTCAATATCAAAAAGTTTAAAAACAATAACCATTTAAAAAAAAATATATATATAATAATCAAGTGGAAAAATGTGTACAAAACTTTAAGACTTACCTTCGAATTCTAAGATTCGTGGTATTATTGTTATTTTGAATTACTTCAACATCTACAAGCTCTGGACTATTATCACAACGTTTTACAATAAATTTTATAAAATAGAATAAGTGTGGAATGTGTTAAAAAAACAATGAGATTGTGTAATACACTAAAATTTGTGCTCATTTTTTTTTAAATATTCTACCTACATATTAAAGAAAATCTTCTACAAGAATCTTTTATTTCTTCAAGCACGGAAATCAAAAAAATTTGTACATTAAAGTTTTCCAAGACGGATTGTTACAATTGTTCTTAAAGTTGAATTTAAGAAGTATTTTAGTTATAGAACAAATTTACTAGAAGGGTGTTTCTTGTACAAGATATTCTTTTTCATTTATATATAATCTTTCAAAAAAAACTCACGTTTGTGGATTGCCCTGACGCTTCAGTTTAATTCTTAAAACTAATCCTTTAGAATATTTATTTTTCAAATGTTGGGTTGAGCCAATACACTTGAATTCACCATTCACCATTATTGCTAGGCGAGTACAAAGTGCTTCGCACTCTTCCATACTATGTGAAGTTAAAACAATCGACTTCCCAGCATCTCTAATCCGACAAATTAAATTCCAAAGTTGTCGTCTAGCTCCTGGATCCATTCCAGTTGTTGGCTCATCCAAATATATCACAGATGGATTTCCTAATAAAGCTATTGATGTACTTAATTTCCGCTTATTACCTCCACTATAAGTTTTAGCCGGTTTATCTAAATGCTTAGTGTAGCCTAAAGCCTTTGCCATATTATTCGTAATTTGGTTGATTCGATTTTCAGGTATTCCTCTTAATAAACTAAAAATTCTTAACAGTTCTCGGCCTGTCAAATCTTCTAATAAAGCATCAAATTGAGGACAGTATCCGATTCTACGATAAACTTGATTCATTTCATTTTTAAGATTCATACCCTTCACAAAAGCAGCACCATAAGTAATTCGCTCGTCACCAGTCATCATTTTAAATGTTGTGGTCTTCCCAGCTCCATTTACACCAAGTAAGCCAAAACATTCAGAGCTGAAAGAAACAAAGAAACAGCTAAAATATTTAAAAACAGCTGAAATAATAATAAATTAAAATTATCGAATTTTCTAGAAATTTTTACTTACTGTCTGATACCAGCAAAAAGATTATTCGCTGCCAAGAATTTTCCATAATATTTTGTAACACCGTACAAAATTAAATTTTCTTGTTTTAGTTCAGATGCAGATAATGATTTGATCCTGTTTTGTTCTTGTTTCACATCTTCGTCAACATCTGGGCTTATGAACGTATTAGTTGTGGGTGGCGGACTATAAAGTGGATTTTGATTATTTTTTTTATTTTTTTCATTGATGAAAAAAACTTACATGATCTTCATACGTAACTTATATATCAAATCATCAAGTAGACGAAATTCTTTTATTAGTAATATAAGGAAATATATAAGAAAGGCTACAAGGAAATACGTTATATTAGCCAAAATTCCAGGATCTTCCCATTGAAAATAATCAGCAACACAGCATTTGTCGATCCCGAATTTACATAATGCTTCCACAGAACAAAAAGGAACCCTATTTTCCAAGTATTCACACATTTTGTTACAAACATTTGTAGCCGTAGCAATTGTATTCACATTGTTTAAGCCTTTGGCTAATGAGTAATGCGGCAGTATAAGAAAAACATAGTTACATATCCTGGCATCATCTTCTAAATCTGGAGCAACTTTCATAATCATCACAACAAAAAATAGTGCCATGCCTAAAATGTTTATATGTTTTTATTAGAACTTTTAATGTTTAGTAACACACAAAATCTATAATTACAATATACATAATACTATAAAAATCAAACCTGTAAAAATATTAAATGTTGACATTCTTGAAAATCCAGTTGGAGGTTCTTTAAATAACATCGAAAATAAATAGGTTAATGGTAACACGGCAAATCCAAACAGAATTAAGATTAAAAATGTTCGACCTATAAAACAAAATGTGCAAAAAATGTGATATAAAGTTCATTTTATGGTAGAAACAAATTTTATTTTACCAAGTTCTGCAAATGTTCCGTAGCCTTCTGGTTGAAAACATGCCAAAGTTATTAAGCAAATAAGTGATGTTACTAAAAAAGAAGCCATGTCACCAATAAAATGTCCGAACCAAAACAGCAATATCCTCACACCACTAACAAATTGTAATAACTTAGCCCTACTTTCACGTTCTTTAATCAAAAACAGAATATAAAATGCACTGACGAATGACATACATAAGCTTAAGTTAAGCGACATTAAAAACCCAATTGCGCTTCCCGCTTTCAATGTGTTCAAGCGAGTTTCAGCCGAATATGGCAAGGGGTCATTTGTTACTTCAATGCTATAATTTTTACCATTAAAATGTCTGGAAGAAAGATGTATCAAAATAAAAATGCTCTTATATTTTAACTTTAAATGGTAACATTTAAAAATTAAAGATTGAAACAGAAACTATATAAATAAATCATCATATGAAAAAATTTTGGAAATCAACTTTATATTTTTTCATAATAAACATTGACGGATACCCAACATCATTCTTTCACACCTAGTTTGGACAAAAATAAACAAATACAAAACAAACACGAAGAAAAAATGTTGCGTTTCTTTTTGTCGGAGAATTGTATGAAAAAGAAGAAAAATAAATAAAAAAAACTAAGTGCGTAAGCCCTGCCGACGGATTTCACTTTGTCGAGGTGGTGGGGCTTAAGTAAATTCGACAGTGACGACACGCCCACTTTCAGTTTACTGCAGGTGGACGTGATCGATACTGCCGAATTGAAAACTAAGCAAATCCAAACCAAAACCTAATGATGAGTACACCAGAAGGGATTAAAAAGCGGGTGGGGATATCTACCCAACTGTCGGGAGTAGCAGCCGCGGCTCCCGGCGGATGGCCTGGCACTGCCAATGGCAGTGATAGGTCGCCAGCGGGACAAAACATTGACGACAAAACGCTACGGACAAAGGACATGTCAAAGACGAATGAAGAAGGAAGTATCGTCAGAGCGTCTGACCGTAGAAGGCTCAGGAAGTGGAAGAGCGACGGAAACACTGAGTCGTCAAAACCGGACGTTACTCCAACAAAGATGGGACTTACTAGAGAAGGAGGCGGGGCAACCAAAGCGCCGCCTAACCTCTACTACACCGGTCTTGACAGGAACGATGGTAGGTCAGAATAGACCACCAAAATCGAAGCCTAGCCAGATCGAGACTTTGAAGACATGGTCGATGGGTGGTTCTAACCAACCACCTAAATTGAACCCAAGTCTTACCTCTAAGACAAGGTCGATGGGCGGTTCTAACCAACCACCTAAATATGTACCGAGTCAACAGTGGACCCGCGACACGGTTGATGGGAGACTCGAAAGAGCCACCTAAATCTAAACCGAGTCAAAGGGGACCGGAAAAAGCCTCTATACACAAGAGGCAAAGATCCGGAGAAATTTCGCAGGCACAACCTGCAGCCAAAAGAAAAGCGGCCTATAATACCGTAGCGAGAGATCACCTCAAGCTAGCTATTATAGACAGAGCGCAACCCCAGAGGGAAGATTCTAGAGGAAGGCCACATCCAAAAGGTCTTAGGTTTGGTTCGGGATTGGCAATTGGAAGCAGTGCTTTCGGCTGCGGGTCCTGTCCTGACTGGACAAAGGCCTCCTCGGATGTGGTCAGAATTACATGCTCAGATGAGACCTCGGCCATTTTCTTTAGAGCCAAGGTCAAAAACTGTGTAGCACCTTGGGAGGGAGCACTGCTTGACGTGGTCAGGAAGGACGACCTCCCTAAGCAGACTGAACGTGCGAGGGGCGGACACAGCCAGCGATCGTGGGTCCACAAAAAAAAATCCTTTCGCTGAAGGTGGCCGCTGAAACGGAGGCCATGCTTCTAGAGAGCGAGTAAGACGAAGAATGACGAGAACCGCAGTGCATAGCTGCATGAAGGTAGTACAGGCCAACCTTCATCGCAGCACTGCGGCAATGGACCGGCTCATGCAATATATGAGCCAAGAGAAGATAGAAGTAGCCCTAATCCAAGAACCCCCACAAAGAGGGTTAGGATGGGAAGCTACGACAAAAAGACCTACCAAGGTTTTTGGGGTATAGGTAACTATAGACCTAGGACTTTAATTTTAGTAAGACACGAACTAAAATGTTTTTCTATTTCACAGTTATGTAGCAGGGACTGTGTCACAATCTGCTGTAAAGCAAAGAACGGCAATAGAGACATCAGTTTCCTGATGGCATCAGCATACCTTCCGTATGATGCAGATGAACCACCACCAACAGAGGAGGTAGTGAATGTAATCTTGTACGGAAGGAGAGCAAGGTCAGAACTCCTGATAGGAGCGGATGCAAATGCGCACCATCCCTTATGGGGTAGCACAGGAGAAAATAGAAGAGGTAAGGCACTTTTTGATTACATTAATAGTAATAATTTGTGTATCCTCAACAAAGGAAATAGACCCACTTTTATCAATCGGGTAAGGCAAGAAGTAATTGACATTACTGTCAGTACGGAAAATTTCTCAGAATATATCCATGGGTGGAGGGTCACTGAAGAAGCGACTTTCTCTGACCATCAATGGATTCTTTTTGAGGTTAAATTAGGCCGAGAAGATCCTGATCCTTTTCGAATCCAAGAAGGACCAAATGGGATCTGTATAGACAGTTTCTGAGGGAGAACGTGCGGAGCCTTACCCTTAATCTTACAGATGAAGGTAGTTTGGATCTAGCCGTATCAAAACTCACAAAAGCTGTCATAAGCGCCTACGAGGGCGCATGCCCAATCTCTAGAAATAAGGATAAATACTATCCGAAATGGATGAGTAGAGAGCTCCTACCACTTAGGAAGGAAACTAGGAGGCTGTTTAATAGAGCCAAAAATAATCTACTAGATCAGTTCTGAGACGATTATAAGGCTGCCCTCCGGAAATATAAAGTAGAAATCCAGAAGGCTAAAGAAAAAAGCTGGAGGAAATTTACGAGTGAGATAGAAAGTACTGGGGAAGCGGCAAGAGTAAAAAGGGTCTTGTCGAAAACATACTTCCAACCAGAACTTTTAGAAGATGAGCACGGCAATATGACCGCGAATATGGAGGATTCTCTGAGATTACTCTTAGAACATAATTTCCCCGCTGGTCAAATCAGCTTCAATAACGTTAGAGATCTAAACGAGAATTTAAATCACACTTTGATTAACCAAATGTTTACAGAGTCTAAAGTGGAGTGGGCAATTTCGTCTTTTGAACGGTTTAAATCACCGGGAAAGGATGGAATATACCCATGTCTGCTGCAGGAGGGATTCTGTATTTTGGGGAAAATTCTAGGTAAGATTTTCAAGTCAAATCTTACCTTAGCCTACACTCCAGTGACGTGGAGGGAATCAAAAGTCTACATCCACAAACCGGGTAAAGTAAGTTATGAAAAGGTCAATTCCTATTGCCCGATAAGCCTCACCTCCTTTATGCTTAAGAGTATGGAGAGGTTGGTAGATTATCAATTACGACAGGAAATAGACGATCGCGTACTGGCTCAAAGCAAACACGCATATATTAAGGGAAGGTCGGTGGATACAGCGCTACACCAAGTGGTGCACTCCATAGAAGCGACCTTAGAAAGAAAAGAGATGGCACTAGAGTGTTTTATAGACATAGAGGGCGCCTTCAATAACATAAATTGCAACTTCATACTAGGAAGTTTAGCTACTATGGGCACAGACCGAATCCTAATAAACTGGATTAAATCTCTCCTAAAAGAGAGGGAGATCCATGACAGTTTCGAAGGATTTGAAGAAAAAATATTAGTAGGGAGGGGCACCCCACAAGGGAGCGTCATATCTCCATTGCTGTGGCTGGTGGCGGTTAACCCGCTGCTTATAGAGCTACAGGAAAATAATATCGATAATTGCTGCTATGCCGATGATATATCGATTATAGTGGCAGGAGAGAAGGGAAACGACATAAACAGTAAGATGCAACTAGCTGTTGACTTAATAGACCGCTGGGCAAACCAATGTGGTCTCAAACTCAACCCTAGCAAGTCTGAATTATGTCTTTTCACTAGGAAAAGAAAAATTTAGGGACTTGCAGTACCTAATATCAGAGGTGCAAGTCAAGAAATGAAAACAAGGTGAGATACCTTGGGATAATCCTTGATAAAAAGCTCACCTTTAATGAGCATATCTCGGAGAAAAAAGGGAAAGCACTGAGAACCTACTGGCCCTGTAGAACGGCCATCGGAAGGACTTGGGGACTTTCACCGAAGATAGTACACTGGATCTATACCTGTGTTATAAGACCAATGGTCGTATATGGAGCACTCTTATGGTGGCCAGTGACAAAGAAGAAAAAGATTGTAAAACTCCTGGATCAGATACAGAGATCGGCCTGTCTGGGGATAACCGGAGCAGCGAGATCTACTGCGACTAGATCCATGGAAACTATCTTGAATCTTAAACCACTGTCACTGCATGTACAAGTAGCAGCTATAAATACAATAGCACGGCTACGCATGACGGGACAATGGATAGAATGAGAAAACCTCACACCACACGAAAAAGTGGGTGAATTTTCTGAAAGAATTTTAAACGAGCTATCTAAAGAGGTCGTTTGGGATAAGATCGTAGGGTCACTCAACTTGAATAATAATTTCAAAGTTGTAGTGACTCAAACACGACAAGAGATACCAGAGGGTACCTTAGAAATTTACACGGATGGTTCCAAAAGAGAGGGACATTGTGGGCTGCCAGGAACTTAATATAGCACATGCTGCTGACATTAATGAATATGCCTCGGTCATACAAACAGAGACCTTTGCGATAAAGACAGCAGCTAGGTTATTAAAGGACATGAGTATAAGAAACAGAGAGATACTGTAAAACTGCTCTAAGTACACTTATCAAAACAGAGGTAAGGTCTAAGACAGTTCAAGATTGTCTGAGGGCCCTTGAGGAACTAAAACAAGAAAACCGGGTGACCGTTAAATGGGTTAAAGGTCACTCGGGAGTAGAAGGGAACAACAGAGCAGACATTCATGCTAGATTCGGAAATGGAGAGACCTCGGAGACAGTAGAGTCTTTTCGAGGTTTCTCGGAGATAAGGAGCAAGATTGACTGTGAGAGTTGGGAAAAACATAAAACAATATGGCAACAAGTCGAGAGAAATAAAACCACCAAAAAGATTTGGGGAGATCTAAACAAGGAAAAGTCAAAACAGGTACTAGGTCTTAATAGAACCAACCTGCGACTTTTCACGCGCATTTGTACAGGACACATCCTTAAAAACCATGAGTTTAGAATAGGAAGAGCCGACGTAGGAACCTGCAGGGGATGCGGAGAGGAACCGGAAACGGTTACTCACGTATTCTGTCAGTGTTCTACAATACGAACTAAGAGGGCTAGAATATTAGGAGATTATTTCCTACAGAGCCCTGAAGATCTGCAAAAACCTAACCTAAGTGCGTAATCAACATTATTAAACATTATTAACAAAATTTTTACCTGGCTATTGCATTGTGAATAGCATTTAAAGCTAATGGCACTGTGTGTAAAGGATGATTATTAAACCATGCAATTATAACGTCATCCATTATAGTTGCTCCTTTCAAATATTTTGAATTAAAACTAACCAAATTTGTCTGACCATAATCAATTAAATATTTAGAAATATTTGATTTAACAATTTCTGTCGTGTAAGATGAACCAAATGAATTTTCGTATTCTTGATATTCGTTGGAAATTTTAAGGCTCAAATCACTGGAATTGGTCTCCAAAACACTAACTGTTGAATCATAATCTTTTGATGTTATTTTTCTTGAAGGAAGGTCCTTGAATTGATCCAAAGAACGACTTTCCAATATTGTTACAATGACAAAAAAAACCGGCATAAAGTTTTGTACAATTAAAATAATGTAATTTCGAATGGTATAAATAAATTTCTTAAATAACATAGCTTTCCACTGGCTCCAAAATAATCTCAAACCTTTAAGTAACTTAACATTTTCACCAATTTCGTCATTATCTACTAAAACGAAATAATTGAAACAAATATATAATTATTTTAATTTAACGGATTTTAGTATTACAAAGAGCTTCAGCATCTGGATCTCCATTCCCGGCAGATAAATTAATTTTCCCTAAATCATGTTTCTCTGCGCCAACCTTCATGAAAACTTCTTCCAAAGTGGTTATTGATATTCCATAGCCATCCAAATTTAATTCGTCAGATTGATCTTCGATTCTGCTTAGCATATCCTCAAAAAATGAGGAATATTTATCTGGAAGCTGATAAGATAATTCAGTACCAATTTCACTCTCAATCTGAATATCTGGAATATATTGCCTTAATAAATTCGTTATATGTTTGGCATCACAATTAGATTTTTTTACACAAATCTAAAAAGAATCTAATTTTATATAAAATTTCATTATTGAAAATTTTCAAAATTTACCAAATGGTATCCGCAACCAAATCTTTTTTTAAGAAAAAAGCTTGTGCCAAAACATTGAAGTTCTCCAGCACTCATAATTGCAATACGATCTCCCAAAACATCAGCTTCATCCATAAAATGTGTAGACAATAAAATTGTTCGATTTTGTTTTTCCGCCTGAATCAAATCCCAAAGCGATCTTCTTGCAGCTGGATCCATACCAGAACTGGGCTCGTCCAGTAGGACTATCTTAGAACCTCCACATAAGGCTGCTCCAACAGATAATTTACGTTTCATTCCACCTGACAATTTTTTTGACAATGTATTGATTTTTGGCTTTAATTGTAAAATATTTACAAATTTTTTAACTTCGTTCTCAATTTGTTTAGCATCTAAACCTTTTAGACGGCTGTAAAATACTATATGATCACGAACAGTCAACTCATCAAAAAGAATATTATGCTGTGGGCAAATTCCTAGAGATGCTCGAGCTCCACCTAAATCAGTCCGAATGTCAAAACCATTAACAATGGCTGTTCCAGCTGTTGGTGGGAACATACCAGTTAACATTGAAATTGTTGTGGTTTTACCAGCACCATTATGACCCAACAATACAGTTATTTCGTCTTCATGTAAATTCATTGTTAAATTATTAACAGCAACTTTCTCATCAAATACTTTAGTTAAGTGACGTATTGCTAACCCCACATGCTTGTTTGGATCTGGTTCAAAACACGAATCATCTTTCCTTATTTCATTATCAAAACCATTTTCAACAGCTGATAATTTTGGGTTAGATTTTTGCCAAAAATCTTTTGTAAATGGAAAATACCATTTTTCTGGGACTCCGAAATTACCAGGATATATTTTTTCTATGTACAAAGCAATTAACATATAAATCACAGCCGCAATTAACATCATAATCATTATGGTACCAACAGAAATATTATCATCTACGTTCACAGGACGGAATAAATTGTACCAATGCAAGCCTTCTCCTTTTCCTAAGCAAGCGAAAATTTTGTAAAAGAGTAATAATTAATAATAACATTATTAACAATAATTTAACTGATATTTAAATTTTAATTTAAAATATAGTTTAATATATTGCTCTTTAATCAGCTTTGTCAAACGAAGTCATGTTTGCAGATGCATTATACCTGTACGAACATTTATTATTTCGTTTTACTTTAGTAGTATTTAAAAAGACTCAGAAAATTCTGAGGTATAAACCATAAATGAAATTTTTATATCCTTACCTTCAAGTTGCATTATCAATTTAAACCCGAATCCCATTCCTGTGTTTGAAATTAAACTCAGCCCAAGTTTTTGATTTAGCTCTAAACCTTGATATTTGTCAGCTGTAAATTGGTACGGAATATAACCTATGAACCAAAGAAGACCCGTAACTGATGCAGCTGTATTGGCCTTCGAAAATAGAGTTGCAATCATAAAACAAAAGGTAATTGAAGCTATAGTGTACACATACAAGAAAAATAACAAAACTGTTATATTTGTATGGGTTAAAACTGACACTCCAGTGTTAACTTGCCACTAAAAAGTTTTTTTTTTAATTAAATAAATTGAATATTTAATAATAATTACGAATTAATGTAATATTATACTTTTAGCAAAATTCCTATTATCGTTACTGCTATACTTATCAGAATAAATGTTTTTATGAACCAAGCTGTCCAGTGCAGCCAATTCGGTAAGCCCATAATTTTCATAACTTCTTTTAGTTGCATTTCTTTTTCAGCTGTTATATACTATAATAAAAGAGAGAAGTATTATAATTTTTAACTAAATGCTTATTCGTTAATCTTAATCATCATAGAATACTTTAATACATATCGTACCGTCCAAGGAATATGTTGATAACTCGAAAAACGCTACTTTTCAGGAGAAGCGAAAAACCAAAAATTTCTTATCAACGTTTTAAATTAAGTGATAAATTTTAGTGTCATACATCAAATGAAAGATTTTTGAATATAGAATCGTATTATAAATACCTTCTTTCACAAATATTGAATTCTATTGAGTTTAAGAGCCTTTTCAACTTTTAGCTTGGACAATTTACACAGTGACTTGGTCATAAGTCAAGTTACATACCCTTGTTGCCTCAATTCTTCCAATAACAAGTATTTAACTCTACTTATAAACATAATTCTCGGAAAAATATTTTATGTCACCGTCTGTATGTATATTTACAAACATAATGTATGGAGATTTTTTACTCTGTTGCATAAGTAAGTGTACATAAAATCATTATGCTCGGAGTTTATATAATGAATTTATATAAATTTTGCATTTATCAATTAAAAAAATTTTTTTTGTAAGTAAGTATTTTATTTTATTTTTAAATATTCATGTTATACTTAACAAATTTTTTTATTTTTTTATCACAAAGTTTCATATTAAATTCATCACAAACTTTTTCTTAAAACAAATTTGAATCTTAAAATTAATTGTACTTCATTTGCAAAAAATAAAAATAGGATAATATAATATAATAATGAAAAAAAAAAAATTATGAAAATGTGTATAATATTGTGTAAAATATGAAAAATTAATTTTCATTTTCGGAGTCAGTGTCATTAATATTATGAACACTTAAATTTTTATAAAATTGATGATACGTTTTTGGTATTATCATACTGTTGCATAAGCTCATCAAATCATTTTTTTTTTTAACGCTTATAGGTAGCGGCCCCTCGTACAATTGATTTATTTCTCCCGTAAAAGGATTATTTTTTTTGCGACCACGATTATTCGAAGAAAATAGAACACATTGATTGTACTCCTTTTGATCGAAATTTTCTTTAAATAACATAACGTTAGAATTATCTTTATTAAAACAAATTTCCTTAATTTTTGAAAAATTAATTTTTGGATTAGCACTAAAAGAGAGTTTTGAAGATAATTCTTTGTAATTAAAAAACTCTTCACTTGTCATTTCAATTACTTCATATTTATCACCTGAAACTTTAGCGTTTCTAATTATTGAATACCATTGCAAAGGCATATAAACAGTTTGTCCTTTTTTTGCCTTCTCAATGGTGGCATGGACACTGTCCCCTTCGTTTTGGGTGTGACCTTTTATTAAAAATTTGTGTTTAATGTTAACTTTGAAATGAAAGCTGGCCCAGGAGTAAAAAGAAAACACAATTTTGTTTCTATTTTGTCCCGGGCAGTTGTCCGACCAAAAAACGAATTCTTGAAAACCTTTTTCAACTTTACTTTTTATGAAATAGAGAAGACAACTTGAAACTTCATTGCCTCCTCTTTTAGCCACAGACTCGTCCCAAACATAGCACAAGCCTAATTTGTGACCCATGTCATAAATAGTAAAATTGAAAGCGGCGAACTTTCTTTTGTAATAGAGTGCATTAACGTCGCTATTGGGAGTTGTAAGTATTTTTTGGAAATCGAAGCATGAAGTTATTTGTTTCCCTTCGGATTTAATAGCATCCTCTTTATCGTTTTGCTTTACACTTCGTGCTAGTTCTTTTGCATCTAGGTGTTTTTTATAAATTTCAATGTGTTCTATTTTCTCGTCATCGTTGTAGTTTTCGTACGAGTAACATTCATTACACTGATCAATTTTTGGTTTGAAAAAGCAGATGTTGAAATCTGAATTAAAGATGTCACGGTATTGTCGCAATGTGGCCACATTTTCCCTATCGGTATTTTGTTCTAAATATAATCTGTACATTTTCGAAATATTCAGTCCTTCGTCACTTAAATACAATTTTGTGGTCTTTTTTCTCAAATAATGAGACTCAACTTTTGGAAATGATCGTATATGATTCCTAACACTACTTTTTATAGATAGTGAATGTAAATCGATGGGTCTTTTGTACTTTCCCCGTTTATCGGGAGACAAAATACCAGACCCCATACTGCACTTAGAAGTAGCTGTATCTATCCATTTCCAACTAATGCTATATGTATTTAGGAACATCGTAGAACAAACCTCTCTTTTTTCTTCTTGATTATTCAAGGAGGGAATAAAATATTTCCGAACACAAGAACGACTTCGCTTAAGGGGCCCCACCTTTGTACTTTTCTTTCCTACAATTTCGGTATATTTAGAGATAAAATTCCAATGTTCTTTTTTGCAGCCAATTTTCCAGAACCTGTCAAATAATGATTTTCTTGCCTCTTCCGAAATAAAATCAGAGCATTTTTTTCTACATTTACCACAGGATGGTTTCATTACTCTTTTTGATATTATTTTACCTTTTGAATTGGTATATTGTTGTCCTGAATTACATTTCTGTTTAATTAAATTTCTTACCCACTCATTAGGAACACTTTTTCGTTTTTTACCCACATTTTTTTTAAAAGATTTTTGTCTACATTTTGGTGTTATTGGACTAAATGATGGGCTGTTTAATTCAACACTGCGATTTTGTGATGGTATTGAATCGCAATTATTACGAATAGTTGTATTTTTTGAAGGTTTCCTCTTTAAATTAGTTCGAACATCAGTATCATAGTCAGATGCAGATTCGGATGTTTCTGATTCATTACTAGCAGGCTCGAAATTGGACTCATTGTCAGTAAAAAAGTGTTCTGGTGATGATTCATTAAAAGAATTTTGAATTTCTAACTGACATTCATTTGTTCCTATGCAAAATATTTAAATTAATTCAACTATTTGGTTGATAAATTTGAGTAGTTTACTAACCGGGATTAAGATCATTATTCATTTCGTCCTTTGAAGCGATTCCTGATGCATTGGTTTTGTCTTCTACTGTGAACGTACAAAATAAATTTAATATTTTCTGTTTTGAAATTATACTTAACTTACCTTTTTTAATTGCCAAATTTAGTAAAATTTTTCCTCTAGATAACATTTTGCTTTTATTTAAAATTTTTTATCAGTTATTATTATAATATTTTTTTTAAGTTATCAATTTTTACATAAATCATCTGATTTCAAGGTATTACCAATCGTATATTTTTTCACAAATGAAGATTAAAGTAAAGCATACTTTATAAAGCTTTTAGTCCGTACAGAAAATTTCACATTATCCCGCCAAAATAACACAAATTCAATAAAAATTTATAAAAATTAAGTATTTTGCAACTTTTGTAATTGTGACGAAGTTTCCATAAAATAAGTTTGCAAGTGAAGTTACATACCTAGGGTTTCATTTTTATTTCGGTCAAAAAGTTGGTAACTGTTACTTACAACCCTTAAATTTATGATTAAAAAAGTAAAAATATTTATAACTAAACTTACAACCTGATAAAAAACAAACAATCCCTGCATTATGTTTGTAACTAGAGTTACGACTAAATTATTTATGAAACATCCGTACAAAAAGGTGGTATTTCGTTCTTGCTTGGAAATTTTTTCAAATGTTGAAAATTGATAACTCTTTGAAAGGCTCTCAGAGGCGTATTTTTAGAGATGAATAGTTAAAAAATTGACACAAGGTGTAACTAATAAATCTTAATCCAAAAATCTTACTCCCGCATAAAGTCAGAAACTCGACTTACCAACATATTCCTAGGACGGTACGATATATATGTTACGGTAAGTGTACGAATTCCGGTAAATGTGAGTTTAAAAACCCGTAATTTTAATATTACATTACATTTACCGGCCAGATTGGCCCCATTTTTGTGTAGGGCGTAGAGGGGTTATCCATGAACGAAATAGGGAGGTGCGGGGCGGCGGGCGGACGAACTGGTGGTCGGTCAGTGGGATTTGCGGCGCGCCCCTCTACGTCCTACACAAAAATAAAAATTGGGCCAATCGGACCGGTAAATGTACTGTAATATTAACATTTACCAAAAGTAAACTCACATTTACCGGAATTTGTACATTCACCGTAACATTTACATTTTTAAAATTTGTAACAAATACGTGATTCATCAAAACTAAAATCATAAAAAAAACACAACTACAAGTCGATGTGCAAAATTTTATCTCGATCAGAAGACGAGAAGTGGAGCAATTTTCACTTCTTTAATCTGAGGACAAACATTCAATCAAAAAAAAAAAGGTAGAAAGATTACTAGGAAGCTCAATTTAATTTAACCGTTAACCAATACTACTTCAGCAGTGTTCTAGTTCGTGTCAAAATAAATTTAAAGGCATAAGATTATTTTTTGCATCTAAGTACAATTTTTGTTTCCCTTCATATAAAAATATTCAAATAGAATGTTAAGTTCCTAGATACTAACCTTGACTGTTTGAGATGCAGGATACACAAAACTAACGACTATTATCAAAGACACAAAGCCTTCTAATGCTTTGATTAGTGGATCAAATAAATGCGGTGGGAACGGCATTCTTTGCATAATTATCTCTGGATACTCAATTTTTTTCCGACCAGACATTTGAGCAACCACATCTATAAATCCCATCGACAAAGCATTTTGAACTGCTGCGAATCCTTCATCTATATATTCTGGAGGCCCTCCAGTGTTACTATAACGATTCCGAGGGCCACCAAAATCTATTGCTGGGAATAAAAAATTTGTTAACCAATTTGTTACAAAATTTTTTTTACTTTTTCGAATCTCGCTGGGGAATCGAATTGAGTAGACCAATTTCTTAGGATATTCTGTTGTGTTCACCAAATGATCATCAAATTGAATTCCTGCCAAACTTTTTGATGCAAGCAAATATTTTTCCAAATCTTTAGAATTGTTAGTACCAACAACTGCTGTGTGAATATTATCTTCTGAAGTTAAATTTAAATTATAAACAGCACTCAAAACTATTTTTTCAAGAAACACATTTTGTGGTGAGTAAGCAATCTCCCACCTTCCAACAGGTGATGCTGAATCATTCTCATTGATTGCTCTGAAAGTTTATTAATTTCCATTAAATACACCTGTGAACCAACTGTAGCATAAATAAAAAAGCAATACGTATTTAAAATTATAAAAAAAGTGTTGTCATGCAAAATAAGAGTGACAGAATTTTTATTTCCTTTTCTTACAATTCTAGCGAAAATTAGATCAAGAGTTACAATAACTTTTACTCTTGAAGAACTTTTCAATCTAAAATAGTGGCAGCCAATAAACAAAATGTAACTATTTTAGATACGATATAAATTTATTAAAGTTGTAAACACAATTGGGGCGACGACGGCGACAGCGATTTTTCATATAAAAAAGTCGCCTCAATTGTTTCATTCTCATACAAATATATGGTTTTTGACAGTCGCTATCGCTGTCGTTACGCTGTCGCCCCAATTGTGTTTACAACTTAAAACAAAAAACAACCACTACATGTTTCCAAATACAATATACTTTAATGTGCTTGTGCATCACTTTATGTAACACGTTATATGTAATTGGCATGGCAGACACCACGGAAGCCAAAATTCCGGGTAAAAGCCCGAAAACAAAATCCAAAATAAAATCCCGGAAGCCAAAATCCTGGAAAACAAAATCCCGGAAGTTAAAATCCCGAAATGACAAAACCCTGGATCATGAATTTCGAGTGTTGTATATTTTGTATTGTAAAATATATCGACCCATCCAAGGAAGATGTTGATAAGTCGACTTGTCAACTTTTTACGGGAGTGTTGTAATACGTAAGCTAATAAATTTTCCTTGCTGAATCAAAAACCGGTTTTTTTGTAACCAAAACTATCGCTGAGATAAGTTCAAAAACAACGTAATGCATTGTTAGTTTAGCTCTTAAATCTGCCTGCATAAAGTTGATAAAAGCAGTTATCAACTTTTTACATTACAAAATAGTTTTTAAATAAATGTTATATAGATTTATCAATTTAATGCACTTTTTTTCAATTCTTAAGGAGCGTCCACATATGCGTGAGTGAACTTTTTGTTCATTGATGAAATTTCGTGTGTGAATATTCATGTATGAAAGTGCTGTCACACATAATTTTGATTTAGAATATTCGTGAATGAAATTTGATGTAAAAAAATATTAGTTGCCCAATTATTAAATATGTAAAATATTTATATAAACTTATATATTAAATTAATTATGGTAAATAAAAAAGATCTTCAAGTTGCTGTGGCTGGATATTTTTTTCTGTCATACAATTTTTTAATTTTTATAATTTTGAAGTATTATTTTGAATTTGAATAATGCATATTATAAATACAATTTTAAAATTAAATTTACAGAAAAGTAATTTTAAAATCGTATTGAAAAAAAAAAGAAATGCGCAAACATTTTTTTTTTTCAAAATTTAAGCTTAAAATTATAAATAACTATGTTATTAAACCCGTGAAAAACCCCAATTTTATATAAATGTTCATATACATGGCGAATATTTCCGCTCATGTAGCGGAAATATTCATGTTCGTTTAGGGATGACGAATAATCACTTTTTTAAACGAATATTGTGTCCACACATGCGTCATGTCTAAGCGAATAACGAAATTTCATGTTCGTTCACGCATGTGTGGACGCTCCTTTACGGTTGTATCTAGAGTTGTAAACATATTACAAAAACTTTCGGTGAGTTCTTAACAGTTTTATGCGTGATTTACACAATGGCTAAATTTGTAACCTTTTAATTTTTTCTAGTCAAACTAGAACGAGAAAGCGATAAATAAACAACAACAACAAACATGGGAAAGAAGTCGACAGAAATTTTATTATTTTTTTCCTTTTATAGTAAAATTGAGCACAAAACATAAACAAATTTTATAGCAAATTTACGTGCGGGTTTAACTTGCTGAAAAAAAAATTATGATTATGATTTTTTTTAATGTAGTGTGAAATTTTTATGAGTCAAAAATCATACTGGCTTGGACTTCATGTTCCAGAGGCATTCGTGCTCCCTGTATAAATTTATAAATTTTAATATTTCTTCCTTATAAAATATTTTTAAACATGTTTTTTCTATTTTCTCTCTTTTTACTAAGTTCTTAGTTTTTATAAACTTCACCTTTTTCAATAAAATATCTTGTTTTTTAAAGTAAGTTATTTTATTTATTTAATAAATAATTCACATAGATTTTTTTAAATTTCAACATTCAAATTCAAATCACGTAATAACAAACCGCTTTTATTATTGTTGTTTGCACTTTCAAGAGTTTACTTGTTTCTTTGGCAGCCAAAAATTTTCCTTATGACAGAAAAAAATCAACACTGATTTTTTTTAAGCATGATTTTTCATCATGATTATTTCTTGATTTTTTTTCACACAAAATTTCGCACATACATTCAAAAAAAATCATGATTTTTTTTTTCAGCAAGTGTAACCCCCAGGTTAGAAATACAATAATAATTTTTCAGAAACTATAAAATTCAAATTATAACATACATTTTATTTACGCGCCTAGAAGAAAAAAGACGTGAACTATAAAAAAAGATGAACTAGTTCATCTTTTTTTTTTTTGCTATAAAAAAAGATTACAAAAAAAGACACAAAAAAAAAAAAAGATTACGCTGTTTGTACTGCTTTAACACATTAGTTTTTGTATCTTCTGTCCTGTTTTGTTTTGGGATCTTTTTTTTTTGCCATTTTTAGCCATTGTGTAAATCAAGCTTTAAGGCGTGTAAATAAAATGTATGTTATAATTTGAATTTTATAGTTTCTGAAAAATTATTATTGTATTTCTAACCTGGGGGTTACACTTGCTGAAAAAAAAAATCATGATTTTTTTTGAATGTATGTGCGAAATTTTGTGTGAAAAAAAATCAAGAAATAATCATGATGAAAAATCATGCTTAAAAAAAATCAGTGTTGATTTTTTTCTGTCATAAGGAAAATTTTTGGCTGCCAAAGAAACAGGTAAACTCTTGAAAGTGCAAACAACAATAATAAAAGCGGTTTGTTATTACGTGATTTGAATTTGAATGTTGAAATTTAAAAAAATCTATGTGAATTATTTATTAAATAAATAAAATAACTTACTTTAAAAAACAAGATATTTTATTGAAAAAGGTGAAGTTTATAAAAACTAAGAACTTAGTAAAAAAAGAGAAAATAGAAAAAACATGTCGAAAAAATTTTATGAGGAAGAAATATTAAAATTTATAATCTTATACAGGGAGCACGAATGCATCTGGAACATGAAGTCTAATGCGTTGTTTATGGCTACCACAGTAAAGTAATTTTTGGAGGAATGTTCCGGAAACCTATTCACAGCTAATTTTATCTCAAAGTAAAAAATCAAATGCAAAAAATATAAAAAAAACAAAAAAAATATTTTTGACAGGAAAGGTATCGTAAAAAAATATTATGATAGGTAGGAAACGTAATGAAAAAGAAACAAAAAAATAATTTTGTGAAGTAATGAAATAATAAGTTCAATTTTCTTAGTTATTTGAAAATATTTTTAAAAAATTCTTTTTACGAAAAATAGATAAAATTAATATCTTCATTTTCAGTAAATTTGCTTAAATATAAATATAATAATAACATAGAAAATAGGTTTTTACGGTATCATTTTTTCAGATAGGCCAATTAGCTATAAACAACGAATAAGCCAGTATGATTTTTGACTCATAAAAATTTCACACTACATTAAAAAAAATCATAATCATGATTTTTTTTTCAGCAAGTGTAACCCGCATGTAAATTTGTTATAAAATTTGTTTATGTTTTGTGCTATAAAAGGAAAAGAATTATTGAATTTCTGTCTACTTCTTTCACATGTTTGTTGTTATTGTTTATTTATCGCTTTCTCGTTCTAGTTTGACTAGAAAAAATTAAAAGATTACAAATTTAGCCATTGTGTAAATCACGCTTTACACTTACTTGTCAACCCGGAGTTGGATTTTATAAACTTTTTACTTGGACAAAAAATAATCCAATCGGTTATAAATAGAGTTGGCAACATTTTACATGGAGTGTGACAGCAAAAAAGGAGGGAATTACTTCATTATGTTTACAACTCGACATACCAATCTGTATTAATGAAAACAGTGCAGTGCATTAAGTTGTTTTTGTAAAAAATAGTACTTTTTAGTTTGAATAAAGAGTCAAGAAATTGTCTCTTAAACATGCTCAAGCTCTTTATCATATGCCGTGAGTTTCGTTGAAATCGAACCATAAACATCCTGTTTATTCAAATTTTGAACTAAATTGCGTTTTTCTCAAAACTATGATTTTCGACTTATCAACATCTTCCTTGGATGGGTCAATATAATTATAGACAAATATGAAAAAAAATCAAATAATTTTACAAGACACTACAAATTTCCTAATTGAAGAATTCGATAAAGTCAATACGTAAATTTCTATCAAAATTCGTAAACAAGAATTTATAAATAACACGAAAAAATTATTCAAATAAAGTTTTTGAAAATTATTATTATATTATATTATATTATGTTAATTAAACATATTTAATAAAACTAGAAATATTAGCAATAAGATTTGAAAAACTTAGTAATTTATCAAATTTTGAGTTCCATCAATCATTAATGCATGTTAATGTGAAGAGAACGAACTATTTTTTTTATCTTATTAAAATAATACATCTTCATTTCAAATTGCAAGAGGTTTCAAATTAAAAAGAACGATGTACCTATACTTTCAAATTCAAAGTT
Organism: Hybos culiciformis; assembly: GCA_964007475.1. Classification (NCBI taxonomy): domain Eukaryota; kingdom Metazoa; phylum Arthropoda; class Insecta; order Diptera; family Hybotidae; genus Hybos; species Hybos culiciformis. The sequence continues at coordinate 32,332,703 of OZ023275.1, forward strand.
TTTCATAGAATTGAGCCGTTTCGTACTACATTGTTGATTAAATTTAGTCTTGCCAATACCAACATAAATTAAAAGCCCCCTATTAAAAAAAAAACAATACATTGACAGCATCTCGTAGGCATAAAAATTATAACAAATGTATGAAACCCTATGAGATTTCCTATACAAAACCTAAAGATTAATCTGTAAAATGGGATTAAAAACAAAAAAAATATACTTTAATTATTGAATGCAAATAATTATATTATTAATATTAATTTTTAAGAAAAAAAATAGTATATGTTTAAATGAAAATTTCCATAAATCGAGAAAATTTAATCCATAATATTTTTTTTGCGGGTAAAGTAAGTAAAACTTTTTTTTGTCATAATTTCTAGGGTCTACGCCTAGGTAAAAAAAAATACCTATTATACCTAGTTTATTTTTAATTTTAAATTAATTTAAAAAAGTTCAAATTAATTTAATTACAATTTGTATAAACTGAAAACGTATCTCGTGCCCAGCTCTTATTAGATGTTTTGGATAAAGTTCAGTTAACGTATGTGCAATCCCGATTTTTCTATAACTTGTTGGGGGAGTAAAGGCAGTAACCAAACCCTCAAATCCAAGACATTTTTCACCGAGAAGCTCCCATTTCAGAGATATTACCACGATCTGATCCTCCAAAGTTTTTAAATATCAGGTAGGTACACGTATATACATACCAGATCAGGTACATTAAAAAATAACCTAATAACGATATGCGAATCGCGAAACATAAAATTCTTAAGGGGATTGGAAGAGGCGGCTGCCGTCTTCCATTTAGAATGACAACTTTTTATTTAAAAACTACATATTGTGGTTACTACAAAAGATACCTTCCGGGATACAAGGGTTTGAGAACACCCTACTCTCTCACCAAGTTTCGGACAAATCGAACTTGTGCACGTCAACTGCACTTACGTGGCTATTTTTCTACGTGGGTACCCATCTCCTTGTGTAAATATGTTCCTACCTTCTTCCTTTATTTGAAAATATATATTTTTTTATTTCTTGAAAATATATTTTTTTTTATTTCTTGAAAATATATTTTTTTTTATTTCTTGAAAATAATTTTAAATTTTATTTCATTTTATGAATGTATTTGCATTAAAAATTTTCACTGAAAATTATTCAATCATTATTTTTTTTGATAATTTTTTTTATTTCAACATTTCAATAATTTTTTAAAAATAATTTTTAATTTATTTTTATGAAAATGGGTATACATTTCATTTCTTTTTTGTAAAAAAAAAACAATAACCACTAAAAATCCACCTATAGGTAGTTAGGTTAGGGAAAAAATTTTCCTAGAAAGGATTTTTATTTTATTTTGGACATTTAAAATTAATTTTTTTTAATAAATTAATAAAAAACTTATTTTTTATTAATTTATCTTCATTATTATTGAATTTAAATTTATTTGGCTAAACTGCAGTTTACGTGACCCACTCAGAATCGGCTGAAACTTGGAGGGGGGGGGGGGGTAGAGGCGGTGCCCAAACTTTCAAAACTGAAATCAGTTCTTGGGGCAAAGGCCCCGTTTTGGAGATACGGCCCCCAAAAGTTTTCATACATTTTGTATGGGAAATTTTTTTTTTTTGCTCGTGTTGCCCCATTTTTTTGTAGAGAGTGTAAGGGGTGCCCCAAAACAAGAGGGGCGCCGCAAATCCCACTGACCAACCACTCGCCCGCCGCCCCCCACCCCCTCTCTTGTTTTGGGGCACCCCTTTTATCCTTTTCCACAAAAATAGGGCCAATCGGACA
>OZ023275.1:32334687-32422096 GCA_964007475.1 Hybos culiciformis
TCCGACAAATTAAATTCCAAAGTTGTCGTCTAGCTCCTGGATCCATTCCAGTTGTTGGCTCATCCAAATATATCACAGATGGATTTCCTAATAAAGCTATTGATGTACTTAATTTCCGCTTATTACCTCCACTATAAGTTTTAGCCGGTTTATCTAAATGCTTAGTGTAGCCTAAAGCCTTTGCCATATTATTCGTAATTTGGTTGATTCGATTTTCAGGTATTCCTCTTAATAAACTAAAAATTCTTAACAGTTCTCGGCCTGTCAAATCTTCTAATAAAGCATCAAATTGAGGACAGTATCCGATTCTACGATAAACTTGATTCATTTCATTTTTAAGATTCATACCCTTCACAAAAGCAGCACCATAAGTAATTCGCTCGTCACCAGTCATCATTTTAAATGTTGTGGTCTTCCCAGCTCCATTTACACCAAGTAAGCCAAAACATTCAGAGCTGAAAGAAACAAAGAAACAGCTAAAATATTTAAAAACAGCTAAAATAATAATAAATTAAAATTATCGAATTTTCTAGAAATTTTTACTTACTGTCTGATACCAGCAAAAAGATTATTCGCTGCCAAGAATTTTCCATAATATTTTGTAACACCGTACAAAATTAAATTTTCTTGTTTTAGTTCAGATGCAGATAATGATTTGATCCTGTTTTGTTCTTGTTTCACATCTTCGTCAACATCTGGGCTTATGAACGTATTAGTTGTGGGTGGCGGACTATAAAGTGGATTTTGATTATTTTTTTTATTTTTTTCATTGATGAAAAAAACTTACATGATCTTCATACGTAACTTATATATCAAATCATCAAGTAGACGAAATTCTTTTATTAGTAATATAAGGAAATATATAAGAAAGGCTACAAGGAAATACGTTATATTAGCCAAAATTCCAGGATCTTCCCATTGAAAATAATCAGCAACACAGCATTTGTCGATCCCGAATTTACATAATGCTTCCACAGAACAAAAAGGAACCCTATTTTCCAAGTATTCACACATTTTGTTACAAACATTTGTAGCCGTAGCAATTGTATTCACATTGTTTAAGCCTTTGGCTAATGAGTAATGCGGCAGTATAAGAAAAACATAGTTACATATCCTGGCATCATCTTCTAAATCTGGAGCAACTTTCATAATCATCACAACAAAAAATAGTGCCATGCCTAAAATGTTTATATGTTTTTATTAGAACTTTTAATGTTTAGTATCACACAAAATCTATAATTACAATATACATAATACTATAAAAATCAAACCTGTAAAAATATTAAATGTTGACATTCTTGAAAATCCAGTAGGAGGTTCTTTAAATAACATCGAAAATAAATAGGTTAATGGTAACACGGCAAATCCAAACAGAATTAAGATTAAAAATGTTCGACCTATAAAACAAAATGTGCAAAAAATGTGATATAAAGTTCATTTTATGGTAGAAACAAATTTTATTTTACCAAGTTCTGCAAATGTTCCGTAGCCTTCTGGTTGAAAACATGCCAAAGTTATTAAGCAAATAAGTGATGTTACTAAAAAAGAAGCCATGTCACCAATAAAATGTCCGAACCAAAACAGCAATATCCTCACACCACTAACAAATTGTAATAACTTAGCCCTACTTTCACGTTCTTTAATCAAAAACAGAATATAAAATGCACTGACGAATGACATACATAAGCTTAAGTTAAGCGACATTAAAAACCCAATTGCGCTTCCCGCTTTCAATGTGTTCAAGCGAGTTTCAGCCGAATATGGCAAGGGGTCATTTGTTACTTCAATGCTATAATTTTTGCCATTAAAATGTCTGGAAGAAAGATGTATCAAAATAAAAATGCTCTTATATTTTAACTTTAAATGGTAACATTTAAAAATTAAAGATTGAAACAGAAACTATATAAATAAATCATCATATGAATAAATTTTGGAAATCAACTTTATATTTTTTCATAATAAACATTGACGGATACCCAACATCATTCTTTCACACCTAGTTTGGACAAAAATAAACAAATACAAAACAAACACGAAGAAAAAATGTTGCGTTTCTTTTTGTCGGAGAATTGTATGAAAAAGAAGAAAAATAAATAAAAAAAACTAAGTGCGTAAGCCCTGCCGACGGATTTCACTTTGTCGAGGTGGTGGGGCTTAAGTAAATTCGACAGTGCCGACACGCCCACTTTCAGTTTACTGCAGGTGGACGTGATCGATACTGCCGAATTGAAAACTAAGCAAATCCAAACCAAAACCTAATGATGAATACACCAGAAGGGATTAAAAAGCGGGTGGGGATATCTACCCAACTGTCGGGAGTAGCAGCCGCGGCTCCCGGCGGATGGCCTGGCACTGCCAATGGCAGTGATAGGTCGCCAGCGGGACAAAACATTGACGACAAAACGCTACGGACAAAGGACATGACAAAGACGAATGAAGAAGGAAGTATCGTCAGAGCGTCTGACCGTAGATGGCTCAGGAAGTGGAAGAGCGACGGAAACACTGAGTCGTCAAAACCGGACGTTACTCCAACAAAGATGGGACTTACTAGAGAAGGAGGCGGGGCAACCAAAGCGCCGCCTAACCTCTACTACACCGGTCTTGACAGGAACGATGGTAGGTCAGAATAGACCACCAAAATCGAAGCCTAGCCAGATCGAGACTTTGAAGACATGGTCGATGGGTGGTTCTAACCAACCACCTAAATTGAACCCAAGTCTTACCTCTAAGACAAGGTCGATGGGCGGTTCTAACCAACCACCTAAATATGTACCGAGTCTTAACAGTGGACCCGCGACACGGTTGATGGGAGACTCGAAAGAGCCACCTAAATCTAAACCGAGTCAAAGGGGACCGGAAAAAGCCTCTATACACAAGAGGCAAAGATCCGGAGAAATTTCGCAGGCACAACCTGCAGCCAAAAGAAAAGCGGCCTATAATACCGTAGCGAGAGATCACTTCAAGCTAGCTATTATAGACAGAGCGCAACCCCAGGGGGGAGATTCTAGAGGAAGGCCACATCCAAAAGGTCTTAGGTTTGGTTCGGGATTGGCAATTGGAAGCAGTGCTTTCGGCTGCGGGTTCTGTCCCAACCTTTGACTGGACAAAGGCCTCCTCGGATGTGGTCAGAATTACATGCTCAGATGAGACCTCGGCCATTTTCTTTAGAGCCAAGGTCAAAAACTGTGTAGCACCTTGGGAGGGAGCACTGCTTGACGTGATCAGGAAGGACGACCTCCCTAAGATGCACAGAGTAATAATCTGGCTACCGGGGGATACACTCCCCACGGAAAAAATTCTGTTGGTTCTACAGCGGTTAAACCAACCGCTGGGCCTTAAGTGCACGGAGTGGACGGTGCTTTCTCGGGACAGTACAGGAGACACCGGTTGTTGGATTCTCTTGGGAGTGGAAGACGATTGTCTGGAGGCACTCAGAGCAGTAGATGGAATAATCTACTACTTGTGCCGAAAGATAGTCGTCACCCTTCCGAGAGTGAAAAACCCAGGAAATGTGATAGAGAAAGAGCCTATTCCAACGCCTGAAAAGGGGAAGGAAATGGCTACGTCTTCACAAATCCTGATGAGAACTGATAAAGCCACTGAAAAGGGCTGGAAATAGATCAGGAGGCGGGTCTAAACCACGCGAGCTCGGCGCCTGAGCTGAGTAATGCAGAGAGCACTCTGGGTTACTCACTCAGCAGACTGAACGTGCGAGGGGCGGACACAGCCAGCGATCGTGGGTCCACAAAAAAAAATCCTTCTGTTCAGAGGAGGATTTGTTGGATCGGTTGTCGCTGAAGGTGGCCGCTGAAACGGAGGCCATGCTTCTAGAGAGCGAGTAAGACGAAGAATGACGAGAACCGCAGTGCATAGCTGCATGAAGGTAGTACAGGCCAACCTTCATCGCAGCACTGCGGCGATGGACCGGCTCATGCAATATATGAGCCAAGAGAAGATAGAAGTAGCCCTAATCCAAGAACCCCCACAAAGAGGGTTAGGATGGGAAGCTACGACAAAAAGACCTACCAAGGTTTTTGGGGTATAGGTAACTATAGACCTAGGACTTTAATTTTAGTAAGACACGAACTAAAATGTTTTTCTATTTCACAGTTATGTAGCAGGGACTGTGTCACAATCTGCTGTAAAGCAAAGAACGGCAATAGAGACATCAGTTTCCTGATGGCATCAGCATACCTTCCGTATGATGCAGATGAACCACCACCAACAGAGGAGGTAGTGAATGTAATCTTGTACGGAAGGCGAGCAAGGTCAGAACTCCTGATAGGAGCGGATGCTAATGCGCACCATCCCTTATGGGGTAGCACAGGAGAAAATAGAAGAGGTAAGGCACTTTTTGATTACATTAATAGTAATAATTTGTGTATCCTCAACAAAGGAAATAGACCCACTTTTATCAATCGGGTAAGGCAAGAAGTAATTGACATTACTGTCAGTACGGAAAATTTCTCAGAATATATCCATGGGTGGAGGGTCACTGAAGAAGCGACTTTCTCTGACCATCAATGGATTCTTTTTGAGGTTAAATTAGGCCGAGAAGATCCTGATCCTTTTCGAATCCAAGAAGGACCAAATGGGATCTGTATAGACAGTTTCTGAGGGAGAACGTGCGGAGCCTTACCCTTAATCTTACAGATGAAGGTAGTTTGGATCTAGCCGTATCAAAACTCACAAAAGCTGTCATAAGCGCCTACGAGGGCGCATGCCCAATCTCTAGAAATAAGGATAAATACTATCCGAAATGGATGAGTAGAGAGCTCCTAGCACTTAGGAAGGAAACTAGGAGGCTGTTTAATAGAGCCAAAAATAATCTACTAGATCAGTTCTGAGACGATTATAAGGCTGCCCTCCGGAAATATAAAGTAGAAATCCAGAAGGCTAAAGAAAAAAGCTGGAGGAAATTTACGAGTGAGATAGAAAGTACTGGGGAAGCGGCAAGACTAAAAAGGGTCTTGTCGAAAACATACTTCCAACCAGAACTTTTAGAAGATGAGCACGGCAATATGACCGCGAATATGGAGGATTCTCTGAGATTACTCTTAGAACATAATTTCCCCGCTGGTCAAATCAGCGTCAATAACGTTAGAGATCTAAACGAGAATTTAAATCACACTTTGATTAACCAAATGTTTACAGAGTCTAAAGTGGAGTGGGCAATTTCGTCTTTTGAACGGTTTAAATCACCGGGAAAGGACGGAATATACCCATGTCTGCTGCAGGAGGGATTCTGTATTTTGGGGAAAATTCTAGGTAAGATTTTCAAGTCAAATCTTACCTTAGCCTACACTCCAGTGACGTGGAGGGAATCAAAAGTAAACTTCATCCCCAAACCGGGTAAAGTAAGTTATGAAAAGGTCAATTCCTATTGCCCGATAAGCCTCACCTCCTTTATGCTTAAGAGTATGGAGAGGTTGGTAGATTATCAATTACGACAGGAAATAGACGATCGCGTACTGGCTCAAAGCAAACACGCATATATTAAGGGAAGGTCGGTGGATACAGCGCTACCCCAAGTGGTGCACTCCATAGAAGCGACCTTAGAAAGAAAAGAGATGGCGCTAGAGTGTTTTATAGACATAGAGGGCGCCTTCAATAACATAAATTGCAACTTCATACTAGGAAGTTTAGCTACTATGGGCACAGACCGAATCCTAATAAACTGGATTAAATCTCTCCTAAAAGAGAGGGAGATCCATGACAGTTTCGAAGGATTTAAAGAAAAAATATTAGTAGGGAGGGGCACCCCACAAGGGAGCGTCATATCTCCATTGCTGTGGCTGGTGGCGGTTAACCCGCTGCTTATAGAGCTACAGGAAAATAATATCGATAATTGCTGCTATGCCGATGATATATCGATTATAGTGGCAGGAGAGAAGGGAAACGACATAAACAGTAAGATGCAACTAGCTGTTGACTTAATAGACCGCTGGGCAAACCAATGTGGTCTCAAACTCAACCCTAGCAAGTCTGAATTATGTCTTTTCACTAGGAAAAGAAAAATTTAGGGACTTGCAGTACCTAATATCAGAGGTGCAAGTCAAGAAATGAAAACAAGGTGAGATACCTTGGGATAATCCTTGATAAAAAGCTCACCTTTAATGAGCATATCTCGGAGAAAAAAGGGAAAGCACTGAGAACCTACTGGGCCTGTAGAACGGCCATCGGAAGGACTTGGGGACTTTCACCAAAGATAGTACACTGGATCTATACCTGTGTTATAAGACCAATGGTCGTATATGGAGCACTCGTATGGTGGCCAGTGACAAAGAAGAAAAAGATTGTAAAACTCCTGGATCAGATACAGAGATCGGCCTGTCTGGGGATAACCGGAGCAGCGAGATCTACTGCGACTAGATCCATGGAAACTATCTTGAATCTTAAACCACTGTCACTGCATGTACAAGTAGCAGCTATAAATACAATAGCACGGCTACGCATGACGGGACAATGGATAGAATGAGAAAACCTCACACCACACGAAAAAGTGGGTGAATTTTCTGAAAGAATTTTAAACGAGCTATCTAAAGAGGTCGTTTGGGATAAGATCGTAGGGTCACTCAACCTGAATAATAATTTCAAAATTGTAGTGACTCAAACACGACAAGAGATACCAGAGGGTGGGTACCTTAGAAATTTACACGGATGGTTCCAAAAGAGAGCGACATTGTGGGCTGCCAGGAACTTAATATAGCACATGCTGCTGACATTAATGAATATGCCTCGGTCATACAAACAGAGACCTTTGCGATAAAGACAGCAGCTAGGTTATTAAAGGACATGAGTATAAGAAACAGAGAGATACATATATACTCAGACAGTAAAACTGCTCTAAGTACACTTATCAAAACAGAGGTAAGGTCTAAGACAGTTCAAGATTGTCTGAGGGCCCTTGAGGAACTAAAACAAGAAAACCGGGTGACCGTTAAATGGGTTAAAGGTCACTCGGTAGTAGAAGGGAACAACAGAGCAGACATTCATGCTAGATTCGGAAATGGAGAGACCTCGGAGACAGTAGAGTCTTTTCGAGGTTTCTCGGAGATAAGGAGCAAGATTGACTGTGAGAGTTGGGAAAAACATAAAACAATATGGCAACAAGTCGAGAGAAATAAAACCACCAAAAAGATTTGGGGAGATCTAAACAAGGAAAAGTCAAAACAGGTACTAGGTCTTAATAGAACCAACCTGCGACTTTTCACGGGCATTTGTACAGGACACATCCTTAAAAACCATGAGTTTAGAATAGGAAGAGCCGACGTAGGAACCTGCAGGGGATGCGGAGAGGAACCGGAAACGGTTACTCACGTATTCTGTCAGTGTTCTACAATACGAACTAAGAGGGCTAGAATATTAGGAGATTATTTCCTACAGAGCCCTGAAGATCTGCAAAAACCTAACCTAAGTGCGTAATCAACATTATTAAACATTATTAACAAAATTTTTACCTGGCTATTGCATTGTGAATAGCATTTAAAGCTAATGGCACTGTGTGTAAAGGATGATTATTAAACCATGCAATTATAACGTCATCCATTATAGTTGCTCCTTTCAAATATTTTGAATTAAAACTAACCAAATTTGTCTGACCATAATCAATTAAATATTTAGAAATATTTGATTTAACAATTTCTGTCGTGTAAGATGAACCAAATGAATTTTCGTATTCTTGATATTCGTTGGAAATTTTAAGGCTCAAATCACTGGAATTGGTCTCCAAAACACTAACTGTTGAATCATAATCTTTTGATGTTATTTTTCTTGAAGGAAGGTCCTTGAATTGATCCAAAGAACGACTTTCCAATATTGTTACAATGACAAAAAAAACCGGCATAAAGTTTTGTACAATTAAAATAATGTAATTTCGAATGGTATAAATAAATTTCTTAAATAACATAGCTTTCCACTGGCTCCAAAATAATCTCCAACCTTTAAGTAACTTAACATTTTCACCAATTTCGTCATTATCTACTAAAACGAAATAATTGAAACAAATATATAATTATTTTAATTTAACGGATTTTAGTATTACAAAGAGCTTCAGCATCTGGATCTCCATTCCCGGCAGATAAATTAATTTTTCCTAAATCATGTTTCTCTGCGCCAACCTTCATGAAAACTTCTTCCAAAGTGGTTATTGATATTCCATAGCCATCCAAATTTAATTCGTCAGATTGATCTTCGATTCTGCTTAGCATATCCTCAAAAAATGAGGAATATTTATCTGGAAGCTGATAAGATAATTCAGTACCAATTTCACTCTCAATCTGAATATCTGGAATATATTGCCTTAATAAATTCGTTATATGTTTGGCATCACAATTAGATTTTTTTACACAAATCTAAAAAGAATCTAATTTTATATAAAATTTCTTTATTGAAAATTTTCAAAATTTACCAAATGGTATCCGCAACCAAATCTTTTTTTAAGAAAAAAGCTTGTGCCAAAACATTGAAGTTCTCCAGCACTCATAATTGCAATACGATCTCCCAAAACATCAGCTTCATCCATAAAATGTGTCGACAATAAAATTGTTCGATTTTGTTTTTCCGCCTGAATCAAATCCCAAAGCGATCTTCTTGCAGCTGGATCCATACCAGAACTGGGCTCGTCCAGTAGGACTATCTTAGAACCTCCACATAAGGCTGCTCCAACAGATAATTTACGTTTCATTCCACCTGACAATTTTTTTGACAATGTATTGATTTTTGGCTTTAATTGTAAAATATTTACAAATTTTTTAACTTCGTTCTCAATTTGTTTAGCATCTAAACCTTTTAGACGGCTGTAAAATACTATATGATCACGAACAGTCAACTCATCAAAAAGAATATTATGCTGTGGGCAAATTCCTAGAGATGCTCGAGCTCCACCTAAATCAGTCCGAATGTCAAAACCATTAACAATGGCTGTTCCAGCTGTTGGTGGGAACATACCAGTTAACATTGAAATTGTTGTGGTTTTACCAGCACCATTATGACCCAACAATACAGTTATTTCGTCTTCATGTAAATTCATTGTTAAATTATTAACAGCAACTTTCTCATCAAATACTTTAGTTAAGTGACGTATTGCTAACCCCACATGCTTGTTTGGATCTGGTTCAAAACACGAATCATCTTTCCTTATTTCATTATCAAAACCATTTTCAACAGCTGATAATTTTGGGTTAGATTTTTGCCAAAAATCTTTTGTAAATGGAAAATACCATTTTTCTGGGACTCCGAAATTACCAGGATATATTTTTTCTATGTACAAAGCAATTAACATATAAATCACAGCCGCAATTAACATCATAATCATTATGGTACCAACAGAAATATTATCATCTACGTTCACAGGACGGAATAAATTGTACCAATGCAAGCCTTCTCCTTTTCCTAAGCAAGCGAAAATTTTGTAAAAGAGTAATAATTAATAATAACATTATTAACAATAATTTAACTGATATTTAAATTTTAATTTAAAATATAGTTTAATATATTGCTCTTTAATCAGCTTTGTCAAACGAAGTCATGTTTGCAGATGCATTATACCTGTACGAACATTTATTATTTCGTTTTACTTTAGTAGTATTTAAAAAGACTCAGAAAATTCTGAGGTATAAACCATAAATGAAATTTTTATATCCTTACCTTCAAGTTGCATTATCAATTTAAACCCGAATCCCATTCCTGTGTTTGAAATTAAACTCAGCCCAAGTTTTTGATTTAGCTCTAAACCTTGATATTTGTCAGCTGTAAATTGGTACGGAATATAACCTATGAACCAAAGAAGACCCGTAACTGATGCAGCTGTATTGGCCTTCGAAAATAGAGTTGCAATCATAAAACAAAAGGTAATTGAAGCTATAGTGTACACATACAAGAAAAATAACAAAACTGTTATATTTGTATGGGTTAAAACTGACACTCCAGTGTTAACTTGCCACTAAAAAGTTTTTTTTTTAATTAAATAAATTGAATATTTAATAATAATTACGAATTAATGTAATATTATACTTTTAGCAAAATTCCTATTATCGTTACTGCTATACTTATCAGAATAAATGTTTTTATGAACCAAGCTGTCCAGTGCAGCCAATTCGGTAAGCCCATAATTTTCATAACTTCTTTTAGTTGCATTTCTTTTTCAGCTGTTATATACTATAATAAGAGAGAGAAGTATTATAATTTTTAACTAAATGCTTATTGGTTAATCTTAATCATCATAGAATACTTTAATACATATATATGTTACGGCAATACCAACATAAATTAAAAGCCCCCTATTAAAAAAAAAAACAATACATTGACAGCATCTCGTAGGCATAAAAATCATAACAAATGTATGAAACCCTATGAGATTTCCTATACAAAACCTAAAGATTAATCTGTTAAATGGGATTAAAAACAAAAAAAATATACTTTAATTATTGAATGCAATTAATTATATTATTAATATTAATTTTTAAGAAAAAAAATCGTATATGTTTAAATGAAAATTTCCATAAATCGAGAAAATTTAATCCATAACTTTTTTTTTGCGGGTAAAGTAAGTAAATCTTTTTTTTGTCATAATTTCTAGGGTCTACGCCTAGGTAGGTACCTATTATACCTAGTTTATTTTTAATTTTAAATGAATTTTAAAAAAGTTCAAATTAATTTAATTACAATTTGTATAAACTAAAAATGTATCTCGTGCTCAGCTCTTATTAGATGTTTTGGATAAAGTTCAGTTAACGTATGTGCAATCCCGATTTTTCTATAACTTGTTGGGGGAGTAAAGGCAGTAACCAAACCCTCAAATCCAAGACATTTTTCACCGAGAAGCTCCCATTTCAGAGATATTACCACGATCTGATCCTCCAAAGTTTTTATATATCAGGTAGGTACACGTATATACACGATCAGGTACATTAAAAATACCTAATAACGATATGCGAATCGCGAAACATAAAATTCTTAAGGGGGTTGGAAGAGGCGGCTGCCGTCTTCCATTTAGAATGACAACTTTTTATTTAAAAACTACATATTGTGGTTACTACAAAAGATACCTTCCGGGATATAAAGGTTTGAGAACCCCCTACTCTCTCACCAAGTTTCGGACAAATCGAACTTGTGCACGTCAATTGCACTTACGTGGCTGTTTTTCTACCTGGGTACCCATCTCCTTGTGTAAATATGTTCCTACCTTCTTCCTGTATTTGAAAATATATATATTTTTTATTTCTTGAAAATATATATTTTTTTTATTTCTTGAAAATATATATTTTTTTTATTTCTTGAAAATATATTTTTTTTTATTTCTTGAAAATATATTTTTTTTTATTTCTTGAAAATAATTTTAAATCTTATTTCATTTTATGAATATATTTGCATTAAAAATTTTCACTGAAAATTATTCAATCATTATTTTTTTGATAATTTTTTTTATTTCAACATTTCAACATTTCAATAATTTTTTAAAAATTATTTTCGATTTATTTTTATGAAAATGGGTATACATTAAAATGAAATAATTTCATTTCTTTTTTGTAAAAAAAAACAATAACCACTAAAAATCCACCTGTAGGTAGTTAGGTTAGGGAAAAATTTTCCTAGAAAGGATTTTTATTTTATTTTGGACATTTAAAATTAATTTTTTTTAATAAACTAATAAAAAACTTATTTTTTATTAATTTATCTTCATTATTATTGAATTTAAATTTATTTTTAATGTTTAAAACATAACAAAAAAAGGCAACAAAAATCACTACTGACCAACATAGCGAACAAAAATTTTAAAACTAGTGGGTATTTTTTATTTATTATCCCTACGAAAAGTTTTGTTTACCTTTCAACTACACGGCTGATTATCTTAGTGTTGGTAATGGTTACGGTAAGTGTACGAATTCCGGTAAATGTGAGTTTAAAAACCCGTAATTTTAATATTACATTACATTTACCGGCCAGATTGGCCCCATTTGTGTAGGGCGTAGAGGGGTTATCCATGAACGAAATAGGGAGGTGCGGGGCGGCGGGCGGACGAACTGGTGGTCGGTCAGTGGGATTTGCGGCGCGCCCCTCTACGTCCTACACAAAAATAAAAATTGGGCCAATCGGACCGGTAAATGTACTGTAATATTAACATTTACCAAAAGTAAACTCACATTTACCGGAATTTGTACATTCACCGTAACATATACATTTTTAAAATTTGTAACAAATACGTGATTCATCAAAACTAAAATCATAAAAAAAACACAACTACAAGTCGATGTGCAAAATTTTATCTCGATCAGAAGACGAGAAGTGGAGCAATTTTCACTTCTTTAATCTGAGGACAAACATTCAATCAAAAAAAAAAAGGTAGAAAGATTACTAGGAAGCTCAATTTAATTTAACCGTTAACCAATACTACTTCAGCAGTGTTCTAGTTCGTGTCAAAATAAATTTAAAGGCATAAGATTATTTTTTGCATCCAAGTACAATTTTTGTTTCCCTTCATATAAAAATATTCAAATAGAATGTTAAGTTCCTAGATACTAACCTTGACTGTTTGAGATGCAGGATACACAAAACTAACGACTATTATCAAAGACACAAAGCCTTCTAATGCTTTGATTAGTGGATCAAATAAATGCGGTGGGAACGGCATTCTTTGCATAATTATCTCTGGATACTCAATTTTTTTCCGACCAGACATTTGAGCAACCACATCAATAAATCCCATCGACAAAGCATTTTGAACTGCTGCGAATCCTTCATCTATATATTCTGGAGGCCCTCCAGTGTTACTATAACGATTCCGAGGGCCACCAAAATCTATTGCTGGGAATAAAAAATTTGTTAACCAATTTGTTACAAAATTTTTTTTACTTTTTCGAATCTCGCTGGGGAATCGAATTGAGTAGACCAATTTCTTAGGATATTCTGTTGTGTTCACCAAATGATCATCAAATTGAATTCCTGCCAAACTTTTTGATGCAAGCAAATATTTTTCCAAATCTTTAGAATTGTTAGTACCAACAACTGCTGTGTGAATATTATCTTCCGAAGTTAAATTTAAATTATAAACAGCACTCAAAACTATTTTTTCAAGAAACACATTTTGTGGTGAGTAAGCAATCTCCCACCTTCCAACAGGTGATGCTGAATCATTCTCATTGATTGCTCTGAAAGTTTATTAATTTCCATTAAATACACCTGTGAACCAACTGTAGCATAAATAAAAAAGCAATACGTATTTAAAATTATAAAAAAAGTGTTGTCATGCAAAATAAGAGTGACAGAATTTTTATTTCCTTTTCTTACAATTCTAGCGAAAATTAGATCAAGAGTTACAATAACTTTTACTCTTGAAGAACTTTTCAATCTAAAATAGTGGCAGCCAATAAACAAAATGTAACTATTTTAGATACGATATAAATTTATTAAAGTTGTAAACACAATTGGGGCGACGACGGCGACAGCGATTTTTCATATAAAAAAGTCGCCTCAATTGTTTCATTCTCATACAAATATATGGTTTATGACAGTCGCTATCGCTGTCGTTACGCTGTCGCCCCAATTGTGTTTACAACTTAAAACAAAAAACAACCACTACATGTTTCCAAATACAATATACTTTAATGTGCTTGTGCATCACTTTATGTAACACGTTATATGTAATTGGCATGGCAGACACCACGGAAGCCAAAATTCCGGGTAAAAGCCCGAAAACAAAATCCAAAATAAAATCCCGGAAGCCAAAATCCTGGAAAACAAAATCCCGGAAGTTAAAATCCCGAAATGACAAAACCCTGGATCATGAATTTCGAGTGTTGTATATTTTGTATTGTAAAATATATCGACCCATCCAAGGAAGATGTTGATAAGTCGACTTGTCAACTTCTTACGGGAGTGTTGTAATACGTAAGCTAATAAATTTTCCTTGCTGAATCAAAAACCGGTTTTTTTGTAACCAAAACTATCGCTGAGATAAGTTCAAAAACAACGTAATGCATTGTTAGTTTAGCTCTTAAATCTGCCTGCATAAAGTTGATAAAAGCAGTTATCAACTTTTTACATTACAAAATAGTTTTTAAATAAATGTTATATAGATTTATCAATTTAATGCACGTACTTTTTTTGAATTCTTAAGGAGCGTCCACATATGCGTGAGTGAACTTTTTGTTCATTGATGAAATTTCGTGTGTGAATATTCATGTATGAAAGTGCTGTCCACACATAATTTTGATTTAGAATATTCGTGAATGAAATTTGATGTAAAAAAATATTAGTTGCCCAATTATTAAATATGTAAAATATTTATATAAACTTATATATTAAATTAATTATGGTAAATAAAAAAGATCTTCAAGTTGCTGTGGCTGGATATTTTTTTCTGTCATACAATTTTTTAATTTTTATAATTTTGAAGTATTATTTTGAATTTGAATAATGCATATTATAAATACAATTTTAAAATTAAATTTACAGAAAAGTAATTTTAAAATCGTATTGAAAAAAAAAAGAAATGCGCAAACATTTTTTTTTTTTCAAAATTTAAGCTTAAAATTATAAATAACTATGTTATTAAACCCGTGAAAAACCCCAATTTTATATAAATGTTCATATACATGGCGAATATTTCCGCTCATGTAGCGGAAATATTCATGTTCGTTTAGGGATGACGAATAATCACTTTTTTAAACGAATATTGTGTCCACACATGCGTCATGTCTAAGCGAATAACGAAATTTCATGTTCGTTCACGCATGTGTGGACGCTCCTTTACGGTTGTATCTAGAGTTGTAAACATATTACAAAAACTTTCGGTGAGTTCTTAACAGTTTTAAGCGTGATTTACACAATGGCTAAATTTGTAATCTTTTAATTTTTTCTAGTCAAACTAGAACGAGAAAGCGATAAATAAACAACAACAACAACCATGTGAAAGAAGTAGACAGAAATTTAATAATTTTTTTCCTTTTATAGCACAAAACATAAACAAATTTTATAGCAAATTTACATGCGGGTTACACTTGCTGAAAAAAAAATCATGATTATGATTTTTTTTTTAATGTAGTGTGAAATTTTTATGAGTCAAAAATCATACTGGCTTATGCGTTGTTTATAGCTAATTGACCTATCTGAAAAAATGATACCGTAAAAACCGTTTTTCTATGTTATTATTCTATTTATATTTAAGCAAATTTACTGAAAATGAAGATATTAATTTTATCTATTTTTCGTAAAAAGAATTTTTTTAAATTATTTTCAAATAACTAAGAAAATTGAATTTATTTTTTTTTAATATCTGAAAAATTTCATTACTTCACAAAATTATTTTTTTGTTTCTTTTTCATTACGTTTCCTACCTATCATAATATTTTTTTACCGTACCTTTCCTGTCAAAAATATTTTTTCTGTTTTTTTTTATATTTTTTGCATTTGATTTTTTACTTTCAGATAAAATTAGCTGTCAATAGGTTTCCGGAACATTCCTCCAAAAATTACTACTAAGTTCTTAGTTTTTATAAACTTCACCTTTTTCAATAAAATATTTTGTTTTTTAAAGTAAGTTATTTTATTTATTTAATAAATAATTCACATAGATTTTTTTAAATTTCAACATTCAAATTCAAATCCCGTAATAACAAACCGCTTTTATTATTTTTGTTTGCGCTTTCAAGAGTTTACTTTTTTCTTTGGCAGCCAAAAATTTTCCTTTTGACAGAAAAAAATCAACACTGATTTTTTTTAAGTATGAAAAAAAAGATGACTCTGTTCGTACTACTCTAACTTATTAGTTTTTGTATCTTCTGTCCTGTTTTGTTTTGGGATCTTTTTTTTTTGCCATTTTTTGCCATTGTGTAAATCAAGCTTTAAGCTTGATTTACACAATGGCTAAAAATGGCAAAAAAAAAAAGATCCCAAAACAAAACAGGACAGAAGATACAAAAACTAATGTGTTAGAGCAGTACGAACAGAGTCATCTTTTTTTTTTTGGTGTCTTTTTTTGTAATCTTTTTTTATAGCAAAAAAAAAAAAAGATGAACTAGTTCATCTTTTTTTATAGTTCACGTTTTTTTTCTTCTAGGCGCGTAAATAAAATGTATGTTATAATTTGAATTTTATAGTTTCTGAAAAATTATTATTGTATTTCTAACCTGGGGGTTACACTTGCTGAAAAAAAAAATCATGATTTTTTTTGAATGTATGTGCGAAATTTTGTGTGAAAAAAAATCAAGAAATAATCATGATGAAAAATCATGCTTAAAAAAAATTAGTGTTGATTTTTTTCTGTCATAAGGAAAATTTTTGGCTGCCAAAGAAACAAGTAAACTCTTGAAAGTGTTTCAACAATAATAAAAGCGGTTTGTTATTACGTGATTTGAATTTGAATGTTGAAATTTAAAAAAATCTATGTGAATTATTTATTAAATAAATAAAATAACTTACTTTAAAAAACAAGATATTTTATTGAAAAAGGTGAAGTTTATAAAAACTAAGAACTTAGTAAAAAAAGAGAAAATAGAAAAAACATGTCGAAAAAATTTTATGAGGAAGAAATATTAAAATTTATAAATTTATACAGGGAGCACGAATGCATCTGGAACATGAAGTCTAATGCGTTGTTTATAGCTACCACAGTAAAGTAATTTTTGGAGGAATGTTCCGGAAACCTATTCACAGCTAATTTTATCTCAAAGTAAAAAATCAAATGCAAAAAATATAAAAAAAAACAAAAAAAATATTTTTGACAGGAAAGGTATCGTAAAAAAATATTATGATAGGTAGGAAACGTGATGAAAAAGAAACAAAAAAATAATTTTATGAAGTAATGAAATAATAAGTTCAATTTTCTTAGTTATTTGAAAATATTTTTAAAAAATTCTTTTTACGAAAAATAGATAAAATTAATATCTTCATTTTCAGTAAATTTGCTTAAATATAAATATAATAATAACATAGAAAATAGGTTTTTACGGTATCATTTTTTCAGATAGGCCAATTAGCTATAAACAACGAATAAGCCAGTATGATTTTTGACTCATAAAAATTTCACACTACATTAAAAAAAATCATAATCATGATTTTTTTTTCAGCAAGTGTAACCCGCATGTAAATTTGTTATAAAATTTGTTTATGTTTTGTGCTATAAAAGGAAAAGAATTATTGAATTTCTGTCTACTTCTTTCACATGTTTGTTGTTATTGTTTATTTATCGCTTTCTCGTTCTAGTTTGACTAGAAAAAATTAAAAGATTACAAATTTAGCCATTGTGTAAATCACGCTTTACACTTACTTGTCAACCCGGAGTTGGATTTTATAAACTTTTTACTTGGACAAAAAATAATCCAATCGGTTATAAATAGAGTTGGCAACATTTTACATGGAGTGTGACAGCAAAAAAGGCGGGAATTACTTCATTATGTTTACAACTCGACATACCAATTGCAGTGCATTAAGTTGTTTTTGTAAAAAATAGTACTTTTTAGTTTGAATAAAGAGTCAAGAAATTGTCTCTTAAACATGCTCAAGCTCTTTATCATATGCCGTGAGTTTCGTTGAAATCGAACCATAAACATCCTGTTTATTCAAATTTTGAACTAAATTGCGTTTTTCTCAAAACTATGATTTTCGACTTATCAACATCTTCCTTGGATGGGTCGATATAATTATAGACAAATATGAAAAAAAATCAAATAATTTTACAAGACACTACAAATTTCCTAATTGAAGAATTCGATAAAGTCAATACGTAAATTTCTATCAAAATTCGTAAACAAGAATTTATAAATAACACGAAAAAATTATTCAAATAAAGTTTTTGAAAATTATTATTAATATTATATTATATTATGTTAATTAAAAATATTTAATAAAACTAGAAATATTAGCAATAAGATTTGAAAAACTTAGTAATTTATCAAATTTTGAGTTCCATCAATCATTAATGCATGTTAATGTGAAGAGAACGAACTATTTTTTTATCTTATTAAAATAATACATCTTCATTTCAAATTGCAAGAGGTTTCAAATTAAAAAGAACGATGTACCTATACTTTCAAATTCAAAGTTTTTCATAGAATTGAGCCGTTTCGTACTACATTGTTGATTAAATTTAGTCTTGCCAATACCAACATAAATTAAAAGCCCCCTATTAAAAAAAAACAATACATTGACAGCATCTCGTAGGCATAAAAATTATAACAAATGTATGAAACCCTATGAGATTTCCTATACAAAACCTAAAGATTAATCTGTAAAATGGGATTAAAAACAAAAAAAATATACTTTAATTATTGAATGCAAATAATTATATTATTAATATTTATTTTTAAGAAAAAAAATCGTATATGTTTAAATGAAAATTTCCATAAATCGAGAAAATTTAATCCATAATATTTTTTTTGCGGGTAAAGTAAGTAAAACTTTTTTTTGTGATAATTTCTAGGGTCTACGCCTAGGTAAAAAAAAATACCTATTATACCTAGTTTATTTTTAATTTTAAATTAATTTAAAAAAGTTCAAATTAATTTAATTACAATTTGTATAAACTGAAAACGTATCTCGTGCCCAGCTCTTATTAGATGTTTTGGATAAAGTTCAGTTAACGTATGTGCAATCCCGATTTTTCTATAACTTGTTGGGGGAGTAAAGGCAGTAACCAAACCCTCAAATCCAAGACATTTTTCACCGAGAAGCTCCCATTTCAGAGATATTACCACGATCTGATCCTCCAAAGTTTTTAAATATCAGGTAGGTACACGTATATACATACCAGATCAGGTACATTAAAAAATAACCTAATAACGATATGCGAATCGCGAAACATAAAATTCTTAAGGGGATTGGAAGAGGCGGCTGCCGTCTTCCATTTAGAATGACAACTTTTTATTTAAAAACTACATATTGTGGTTACTACAAAAGATACCTTCCGGGATACAAGGGTTTGAGAACACCCTACTCTCTCACCAAGTTTCGGACAAATCGAACTTGTGCACGTCAACTGCACTTACGTGGCTATTTTTCTACGTGGGTACCCATCTCCTTGTGTAAATATGTTCCTACCTTCTTCCTTTATTTGAAAATATATATTTTTTTATTTCTTGAAAATATATATTTTTTTATTTCTTGAAAATATATATTTTTTTATTTCTTGAAAATATATTTTTTTTTATTTCTTGAAAATAATTTTAAATTTTATTTCATTTTATGAATGTATTTGCATTAAAAATTTTCACTGAAAATTATTCAATCATTATTTTTTTGATAATTTTTTTTATTTCAACATTTCAATAATTTTTTAAAAATAATTTTTAATTTATTTTTATGAAAATGGGTATACATTTCATTTCTTTTTTGTAAAAAAAAACAATAACCACTAAAAATCCACCTATAGGTAGTTAGGTTAGGGAAAAAATTTTCCTAGAAAGGATTTTTATTTTATTTTGGACATTTAAAATTAATTTTTTTTAATAAATTAATAAAAAACTTATTTTTTATTAATTTATCTTCATTATTATTGAATTTAAATTTATTTGGCTAAACTGCAGTTTACGTGACCCACTCAGAATCGGCTGAAACTTGGAGGGGGGGGGGGGGTAGAGGCGGTGCCCAAACTTTCAAAACTGAAATCAGTTCTTGGGGCAAAGGCCCCGTTTTGGAGATACGGCCCCCAAAAGTTTTCATACATTTTGTATGGGAAATTTTTTTTTTTTGCTCGTGTTGCCCCATTTTTTTGTAGAGAGTGTAAGGGGTGCCCCAAAACAAGAGGGGCGCCGCAAATCCCACTGACCAACCACTCGCCCGCCGCCCCCCACCCCCTCTCTTGTTTTGGGGCACCCCTTTTATCCTTTTCCACAAAAATAGGGCCAATCGGACAAAAAAAAAAATTGCCCATACAAAATGAAGGAAAACTTTGGGGGGCCGTATCTCCAAAACGGGGCCGTTGCCCCAAGAACTGATTTCAGTTTTGGAAGTTTGGGCACCGCCTCTACCCCCCCCTCCAAGTTTCAGCCGATTCTGAGTGGGTCACGTAAACTGCAGTTACGCCATTTATTTTTAATGTTTAAAACATAACAAAAAAAGGCAACAAAAATCACTACCGACCAACATAGCGAAGAAAAATTTTAAAACTAGTGGGAATTTTTATTTATTATCCCTACGAAAAGTTTTGTTTACTTTTCGACTATACGGCTGATTATCTTAGTGTTGGTAATGGTCTTGCTCTTCATTGATTCATAATTCGAATTAAAAATTAGAAAAAAACATTTCTTAAGGAGCGTCCACATATGCGTGAGTGAACTTTTTGTTCATTGATGAAATTTCGTGTGTGAATATTCATGTATGAAAGTGCTGTCCACACATAATTTTGATTTAGAATATTCGTGAATGAAATTTGATGTAAAAAAATATTAGTTGCCCAATTATTAAATATGTAAAATATAAACTTATATATTAAATTAATTATGGTAAATAAAAAAGATCTTCAAGTTGCTGTGGCTGGATATTTTTTTCTGTCATACAATTTTTTAATTTTTATAATTTTGAAGTATTATTTTGAATTTGAATAATGCATATTATAAATACAATTTTAAAATTAAATTTACAGAAAAGTAATTTTAAAAGGAGTAAACACAATTGGGGCGACAACGACGGCGACAACGACGGCGACAACGACGACTACAACGACAACGACAGCGATATCACTCGAGTGAACACAATTACGGCGACGGCGACGAAATAAATATACAGGAAAAAAGTAAACAAATAGAAAAATAAATAAAAAAATATATGGTTGTCGTTGTCGCCTGGCGACAAAATAGAAAAATTTCTAATTTGTCGCCAGGCGACAATGTCGTTTGTCGCCAGTCGTCTCAATTGTGTTCATTCTCATACAAATATATGGTTTCTATTTTTTTTTGATAGTCGCTATCGCTGTCGTTGTCGCTGTCGCCCCAATTGTGTTTAGTACTGTGACAGATGTATAATTGAATTGTAAACATCTGATCATATTCGAATTTCGAATGTCATTACAAAACCTTAAGATAGGCTGAATTCTAAAAGTGTTCTGAATTATATATTGAATAAGCATTATCATTATTATCTAAGACCTGAGATGACAACATGTTAAGATTGAAGAATAAATATTAATTTTGAATAATAACAAATTGTTTCAGTTATTTGAAGTTACCAATTTGTTACAAGTACTAAAATCGTATTGAAAAAAAAAAGAAATGCGCAAACATTTTTTTTTTTCAAAATTTAAGCTTAAAATTATAAATAACTATGTTATTAAACCCGTGAAAAACCCCAATTTTATATAAATGTTCATATACATGGCGAATATTTCCGCTCATGTAGCGGAAATATTCATGTTCGTTTAGGGATGACGAATAATCACTTTTTTAAACGAATATTGTGTCCACACATGCGTCATGTCTAAGCGAATAACGAAATTTCATGTTCGTTCACGCATGAGTGGACGCTGCTTTACTTAAATTTCCTGTATGGCAATAGCTTTCTATATTGCTTCATAAACTACGAATACATTCAAATAATACAGGAATATGTTTATTACGTTTAATGGTTCATAAAAAAAATGGAAAGAAAGGATGAACCACAATCTACCATCATTAATCGGAATTCGCAAATTTAATCGCAACAGTACCGAAGGCAGATATGTAGAGTTTTTTTCAAGTCTCAATAATCTGATTAAAATTATTTCTGAACCCACCTACATTCCAGATGTAAACCATCAGGGTCATCATCTCTTGGATCTGTCTCTGACATCGAATCCAGATTATTATAAAGCTTCAATTAGTTCCCTCCTTGGAAACTCCGATCATTGTCTCGTTAGCACGTCCTTCTGTCTTAATGGTGGAGCGGGTTCATCTAAAGCTCCTGAAAGACTGGTATGGACCATTCCCAGGCTGATTAGGATGGACTCGCCGGTTTTCTTGGACGGATGGATCTGTCTCGTTGCTTCTTGGAGAGGGATGTTGACCTTTGCACAGCTGTCATTACCGAAAGTATTCTGCTAGGGATGAAACTTTTCATATCACATAAAAAAGTACAAAATAAAACGAATACTAAAAATCCGTGGTTCAATGACGTCTGTGCAAAGGCCATAGCCGATAGAGATAATGCTTTTCGCGAGTATAAACAAAACAATTCTTTAAGTTCACTGAAGCACTGGAGAGAGGTCAGGAACAGGTGCAGTAAGATTTGTGGTCGGCAGAAGGTTTTGTATACCCAGAGGAAGCGACAAGAAATATTAAACCTTCCTAAAAATAGCAGAAGCTTATATCAGATTCGGTTAGGAAGGCTAATTTGTTTGCAAAACTTTTTAGCCAAAACTCCACACTCGCAGTTTTAGCTCAAGATCACCTGTCTTGCCTCAAGTAAACTCTCAAGTAAACATACTGCCTCTGTTTTAGCTAAACCTCTGCCCAACTTTTTCTATCTTTCATATTCACTTAGCCTTTACCCCACCAAGTGGAAAGTTGTGCATGTTCAACCTATTCAAAAAAAAGGCGATAAATGCGATCCCTGGAAGTAAAGGCCCGGCGCAGTGAAATAAGGCCGCGTGAAGTAAGGCCGCAATAGGTAACAACAAAAATGTCGCAGTCTTATTTCAGCGCCGCAAATCCCACTGACCAATCGCCCGCCCTGCTGCACCCTGCCCTGTGTGCTCCCCTCACAATATTTTTTATCGAGGTCTTATTTCATTTTGAAACATGAAATTACAACGCGACCTTATTTCATTTATAAAAATGAAATTAGTCCTTCGAAAAAAAAATCCATAGTTCTTTAAGTATAAAAGGTATCCCACCTAGTGATTTGGTAACTTTAATCAAAAAAAAATAATTAAAAATAATTACCACAAAAAATCAATATACCTACTTAATGTTTCGTTTATGCAATTTTATGTTTTTAATAAGATAAAAAAAACAAATCTAAAGGATAAAAAAAAAGAAAAATTGCGAATAATGACAGTAATTTATTATATTACACTGTGAATTCCATAACATAAAATTGTGTTTTTATTATTTATAATTTTCTTCAAAATCAAAACCATTTTAAATACCTGAACATTTTTTGAAACATATGTTTTTGAGCTGTAAAAGTCCTAAAATTTTGTTTTTTTTTTTTTGCGCAAAAGAAAATTAATTAGAATTCTAATTTACAACAATAAATATAATATAAAATAAATTAACAAATTTTTCAAAAATTAAATTAAATTAATAGAAAAGATCGAAGGACAAGTTACATACAAACATGACCTTAGAATTAAATCACCTAGTTCAAGAATTTAAGATTTAGAAGAATATATTTTCTGTTTGTCTTTTTGTCAAGAGTCTACAGCTAGGCGGTGCTATAAGTATATAGAGTGCTATATAGATTATTTCATAATGTTACTATTAAGTTATCTTGCAAAAAGCGGAAAAATTATTTAAATAATTTTTTTTTCTGTTTGTATGGCTATCACTATTACGAAATGAAATGAAAAATTTAAAAAGGGGTGTATTTATCTAAAATTAATTATAAATTACACATAATTGAATCAGTTTTTTCCTTCGATAAGAAATACTTCATGATAGAAAAGAAAATTGTAAGAGAAGAAAATCTTAACTTTTCCATAAAACACTTCTTTAGAAATCTTCAGAGTGTCAGTTAAATAGTTCTGATGATTACTAACCTTAAAACCAGGATAAAGGAATTCAATAAACTTCAATTAGTTTCTTATTGATTTCTTAAAAAAAAAAAATTAAGTAGATGTATATAAAGAATTATACATGCAAGTTCCTTAAAAAAATAAATGAAAAAAAAGTTTTTGTTCCATTACTAACTAATTATTGTTTTGATCGCCCTCACACTTAATTTAGATATTTGAATAAAAGGTACCGTGAAAATTCAATTTCGACCTTAATACTACTCAATTAATTTTAATAAACTTAACAAAAAGGTAAAATATTAATTTTATTGATTTTTGGTAAAAAAAACTTTGGAAAAATATTTTGTAATTACATAACTAGAAATCTCAATTTATTTCTTTTAAGACCTGAAAACATTTTTTTTTCTTTCTTTCCAATTTAGTTCCATTTTTATCTGATTTTTTCATTCAGGTAGATTTCTGTCGAATTTGCAGAGAATCAGTAAGAATTAAGGATACGCTACTAGGAAGATTTTTTAGCATACCTTGTTCACACATTTTTTTTTTACGAAAGGTACTTTTAGAAGTAAAATAAAAATAAAAAATTTCAATATTTTTCAGGAAATATTTTTAAAATGAAAGTAGGTAAAACTTGAAAATAAATATGAAAATATGAAGGATTAACTTTTAATTATTTTAGCCGACGGTGTCACAACTTTAGAGTTCTAATCTACACTTTTTGTAGTTTTTTTTAGGTTCAATTAGCTGGGACTATGTTTATGGAATATTCCTTCAAAAATTGTTCTGCGATAGTAGCTTGGACCAAAGCATAAGTATTTTGACAATGACGTTAAAGATTAATAGTTTTTTCTTACCTCAAATTATCTAAGTTAATAGGAATTTCATTAAAAACGGCTGGTTTTTCGATAAATTCTGGGTCCATTAAAGATCTCAATAACAATAATAGCAGTGAAAAAATCGCTGGTAAAAATAATTCAAATAATAATTGAATTTTATGATTCCATTGAATTTTCCAATTTTTCCACATCAACAGTCGAAATTTATCCCAATTGGATGTGCCCATTTTATGGTAGTTTTAATTTTCTAGAAATTTGGATGATTCTTGTGCAAAATCCTGAAATAACAAAAGAATTGATCTGAATCATGTGAATAAAAAGCATTAATTATTACATTTCATAGATTTTGTACAATCATCATCCACACTAAGGCAATCAGCCTTGTAGTTGAAAAGTAAACAAAACTTTTCGTAGGGACAACAAATAAAAAATCAACACTAGTTTTCAAATTTTTGCTCGCTTTGTTGGTCGGCAGTGATTTTTTTTTGCCTTTTTTAGTTTAGTTTTAAAACTTTAAAAAAAATTTAAAAGGAATAATATTGAAGATAAATTAATAAAAAATCAATATTTTATTAGTTTAGTAAAAAAAATTAATTTTTAATACCAAAATAAAATAAAAATTCTTCATAGGACAATTTTTTTTCTTAACTACAGGTGGATTTTTACCCGTTATTGTTTTTTTTACAAAAATCAAATGAAAATATTTAATTTTAAAATATTTTCATAAAAAAAAAATTAAAAATCATTTTTAAATAATTATTGAAATAAAAAATATTATCAAAAAAAGATAATTGTGATTAAAATCAAACATATTTTTTATGGTGGATCTTTCAGTTTTTTTTTTAATGAAAAAAATTTTCAATGCAAATTTTTAATGAAAATATTTTTATAAAATTAAATAAAATTTTAATTTATTTTCAAAAATAATAAATAAATAAAAAAATTTAATATCAAAAAATAATAAAAAAAAACTTTTTTGTGTAGGTAGAAGGTAGATAAATACCTATATAAATAGATGGGTAGGTACCCAGGTAGATAAACAGCTCGTGAGTGCAGTTGACGTACACAAGTGTGATTTGGACGAAACT
This sequence comes from Hybos culiciformis, assembly GCA_964007475.1. Lineage (NCBI taxonomy): Eukaryota > Metazoa > Arthropoda > Insecta > Diptera > Hybotidae > Hybos > Hybos culiciformis. The sequence goes on from OZ023275.1 coordinate 32,360,256, forward strand.
TGGTGAGAGATTTAAAGCGGTTTGCCTAGCTTTATATCCCAGAAAGTTTCTACCAGTAAGCTTTCGTTTCAGAGATATGCACCCGCAAAGTTTTCAAATGTAAGGTAGGTAGTACCATTGATTAAGAATACAGAAAGATGGGAAGCTTCTACGTGATAATTATCAATATATGAAAAGAATTTTATTTAGTTTTACTAACACATTCAAATAAAAATACAAAAAAAGGCTGAAAAAATGTTGTATGAAGCTTCCCATCTTTCTGTATTCTTAATCAATGGTAGTACCTACTTGTTTTGTAGTAATAAGTTTCAATGGTATCAAATGGTATCAATGGTAGGTACCTATTGTTTTGTAGTAATAAAATGCTTAGTTTTTTTAAATAAAAAGTTGTTATTCTGAATGGAAGACGGCAGCCGCTTCTTCCAACCCCCTTAAGAATTTTATGTTTCGCGATTCGCATATCGTTATTAGGTATTTTTAATTTACCTGACCTGGTATGTATACATGTCCCTCATATATAAAAACTTTGGAGGGTCATATCTCTGAAATACGAGCATGTCGGTGAAACATGTCTTGGATTTGAAGGTTTTGGCACTGCCTCTACTCCCCCAACAAGTTTCAGCAAAGCCGGGATTGTACACGTCAGCTAAAGTTTATCCAAAACGTCTAATAAGAGCTAGGTACGAGATATTTTTTTAGTTTGCATAAATTTTAATTAAATTAATTTGAATTTTTTTAAAATTCATTTAAAATTAAAGATAAATTAGGTATATTTGGTACCTAGACGTAGACCCTAGAAATTATGACAAAAAAAAGTTTTACTTATTTTACCCGCAAAAAAAAAATTATGGATTAAATTTTCTCGATTTATGGAAATTTTCATTTAAACATATACGATTTTTTTCTTAAAAATTAATATTAATAATATAATTATTTGCATTCAATAATTAAATTATATTTTTTTTGTTTTTAATCCCATTTTACAGATTAATCTTTAGGTTTTGTATAGGAAATCTCATAGGGTTTCATACATTTGTTATGATTTTTATGCCTACGAGATGCTGTCAATGTATTGTTTTTTTTAATAGAGGGCTTTTAATTTATGTTGGTATTGCAAGTACACACAACTTAAATACTACTTATTTATAAATAATTTACTTTCCATAACTTTTTATATACATTTTTTTTTTTTCAATTTAAATATAATTATAGTATACATATAGCGTCTGTTGTGTACATTGTGAATATTAAATTACAATTTTAATGAACAAAATAAATAAAATATGGATAGGTATGAAAAAAAAAATTTTTTTTTGCTTTTAAATTCCTTTCTTTTAGAATTTATAAGATAATAAGCAATAGATAATGATTTTCCTTCCCAATTCACTTTAAATTAATATAGAATGGCAATATAAGTGCAATATCAAATATTGAGGGTAAATTCGGTAATTAATTTAATGTCCACTCGGACATGAAATGCAGAAGGTTGGTGCTAATTGGTAGACGGCAGAAAATTTCTAAAAAAAATAATTAAACGATTGTGCAGGTACTTTTTTACGCATAGGAATAGTAAAAGTTAATATTTATGTCGTATGTATAATGTCATAATAATGTCGATATTTTATTACCAAAACACATTTTGTTCAAATAATATTAAAAAAAAATGCTGTACTTTCGAATAGGGGGTCCTCTCTAGAAAAATCCAATAATTGGGTTGATTCCATTTACCGTTTCAAAAATATAAGGTGAAATGCGTGAAAAAGTTATAAATGCAATTTACTCCGAAGTCTTTGAAGATTTAAAAAAAAAAGTTATAGTTCTAGAATGTACCGTTACCGAGAAAATTGCAAAAAAAAGTTTTTTCAAAAATATTTAATTAGGGAATCTATAGTACGTTCCATTTTCCATAAGTCTCGGGTACCCTCCACACAAGACAATACCTCAGTTCTGTGACAAATTTACTATTGGAACGATAAAATCTGACAGCTAAGTCCGATGATTGAGACAATTTCTGCAAAAAATTCGTTCCAAAATGCTACCCTACCACAAAACTTCTGCAAAGGGAAATTTTAAAATTTCCCATAACAATCTCAGTTCTGGGCGTACTTTTTAGTGCATTTTTTTCTAGGACAATAACAAATAATAACAAAATGGGTAAGTAAAATTATATTTTTAACAAAAAAAAATTAATTAATTAATAATTATTATTTATTTTCAGAAAATATTAATGAAAATTATCAAATAATTATTCCAGATTACACAGGTAGGTCTTACTGCTAATTTTTTATCATAAATTTTATTTTTAATCATATTTTTTTTTTTATCATATTTTTTTTTTAATCTTTTTTTTTTTTATAGTACGTTCAGTAAGTACCGATTGTCCGTAGCTAAGGAATTCCCTTTTCTGCAAAATCCTGCAAACAACTTCTGCAAACCCCTACGATAAGGACAGCTGTGACATTTCATTTTAAAATCATATACATTAAAAAAATTTATATGGGCATATTGAAAATTGTCACTTGTTGTATTTTAGATTTTGAAGAATAATTTGTAACATTTATTAATAATATGCTTATATTTTGTTTAAGCAAATACAAATTTAATGAAATTTCAAAAATTCTGCATTTTTTTAAATGTTTTAAAGCTAACACATAAAATTTATGAAAAATAAAAATTAATACAAATTGTTTAGTAAAAATGCATGAACAAAAATTGAGTGAATGTGTTTTCTGTTTCCTACTTTGTATTGAATCATGGTGAATATCGCTTGCAAGTTCTTTAATAGAGCAAAAAAGTACGAACAATTTACTTTTTAAATAAGATCTTGTCTCACTTCAACATGAATTATTACTTCCAATTCACTAGTGATTCACCGATGAAAAAGTATTTCTATTTCTGAAACTAGTGTCATGCCATTGGTGAACAAATATTAAAAGTACAAAGCACCTGATGTCTTATTAACATTATGCCTTCTTTACGAAGTTTCTTAATTTTTTCTTGTTGTAGCGAATTTTTATTTAAAAGTTAAAATGTTTGATATCTCGAAAACTAAGGAAGATATCGAAAATTTTTATTTAATTTGCATAATAGATTGAAAAAAAAATCATCATAAAGGAAACAGAATAACTATGTAGTAAAATGTAAACAAGAACTCGGTATAAACCTTTTTAAAGTATATGGGTTGAACTAAATTTGATAAAATATGTAAATAAAATTAAAAATTTTATATTTTTATTAAAAATTTTATATGTTTATTTAAAATTTTATATTTTATTTAAATAAAAATATAAAATTTCAAATTTTATTTAGGAAAACATAAAATTTTGTTAAAATTCATTTTTTTTATTTGTTTTTAATCAAAATATTCATTGTCCTTAGCTCAGGCCAACTAAAAAGTACTCCCAGAATACGGACTATTATGGGAAATTATGAAATTTCCCTTTGCAGAAGTTTTGAGGTAGGATTGCATTACTGAACGATTTTTTGTAGAATTCGTCTGTATTTAAGGACTTTAGCTGTCAGATTTTGTCTTTCACAAAGTACAGATTGTCTGCAACGTAGGATTTTGTCATTAGCTAAGGACAATCTGTACTTACTGAACGTACTATTAATCATATTTTTTTTTGCCGATATACTGCCGTTTCCTTGAAACTCTCAGAAAGGGCTGCCAATTGGAGGGGGGGTAGAGGCGGTGCCTAAACACCCAAAACTGAAATCAGTTCTATAGGCAAAGGCCCCGTTTCGGAGATAGGGCCCCCCAAAGTTTTCACACATTTTTGTAAGGAACATTTTTTTTTTGTGCCCGATTTGCCCTATTTTTGGGTAGGTAATAGAGGCGGTCCCTAAAATGTTAAATCCGAAACGGTTTTTGCGGGAGGGCCCCCATTTCGGAATTATGGGCCTTCAAAATTTTCATACGTTACTTCATACGTTTTTAAACATATTTTTTTTTAATCAATTTTTTTTTTTATTTTAGATGAAATCATATTGAAAACTTTCAAGTTCCAACATCTCAGATCCTGAACCTAAAGAAATGGGGACTGCTGTGACATATTTATTATTAATAATGCAAAAAAATATAAATTTCAAAAATTTCACCGTATGCTTACAAAAAATTTTATACAGGGTTTTATTTTTACACTTTGATTTTCAGTTTACATTTTACTAGCTATTCTCACTTCCTTTATGATATTCCATAATGCCGAAAAATTCTCATGTATTTTGTAGGTTTTTTTTTGGCACTTGTGTAATATTTGTAAACAACAAAATATTGGAAAAAAAATTATGGGCAAGCGAGATATCGCAAATTTTTATTTTATCGTTTCGTCTTATTAAGTCGAGTTCTACAAGAATCCATTATCAGATGAAAAATAAATTAAGAAACTTCATAAAGGGAGAACGGCAACATAAATTAGCATAATGTTAATAAGACATCAGCTGCTTGTAATTATTTGCATACTTTTATTTGTTCACCAAATGCATGTAACCAATTTCCAAAATTTAATACTTTTTCATCGGTGAATCACTAGTCAATAGGGAGTAAAAAATCATGTTTAAGTGTAAACTAACACATTCACTCAATTTTGTTCATGCATTTTAATAGTTTTTATGTGTTTAGCTTAAAAACATTAAAAAAGAAAAAAGAATTTTAGCTATTTCATTAAATTTGTATTTCTTTAAGCAAAATATAAGCAAATTATTAATAAATATACAAATTAATCTTCAAAATCTGAAAACAACAAATGTCAAATTTTTTAACGATGCGCATATAAAATTTGTTAAGGTATATGACTTTAAAATTAAAATGGTGGCAATACCCTGTGCATAGGACTTTGCAGAAGGTATTAGTAGGACTTTGCAGAAAAGGCAAATCTTGCGTGGAGGGTACCCGGACTTATGGAACGTACTACTAGTATAGGTACCTACGTACTTATCAAAAATTAAAATTGAAATGCATAGATACCTAATTAAAAATGTTAATATAAAATCTTTTTTAAATAATTATTTTTTTATATTATATTTCTTGACCTATTTCTTGGTTGATTGAACTTTTTAAAAATTAAAACTAACTAACATCCAACCAAAATTAAATAACAGAATTAAATAAATAATTTCCCATATGAATAATTTATGTGGGAAACATAACTTGTTAAAGGATAAGAATTAATAATGTAAATCACGCAATACCAAATTGACCCGTCTCCCATATTTATGCAGTGTGACTTATATGTTATATCCCGATTAGATTATTTTCTGAAATTTTCAAAAAATTATCTAAGTAACTAGGATTTTCCTAACTTCTGATGACGTCACACTTTCAGCTGTATCTCGGCGAAAATCCTAGTAAGATTTTGAAAATTTGAAAAAATAATCTAGTAATTTGGGGCCTTAGAGCCCGTTCCCAAACTGAGACTATTTTAGAAACTGAAAAATTCTTTTTAATTTCTAGAATTTCTAGTTTTGGAACGACACGATTTTACAGCTGTTATTTTACAATTATTTTACAAATCAAGATTTTTTGACGTAAAAATCGTTCCGAAATGATATTTTATATTTTAAAAATCTGCAAAGGGAAAATTTAAATTTCCCATAACAATTTCAGTTTATAAGTGTACTTTAAATGCACCTCATTTTTAAAAAAAAACAAAAAATTGAAAATTTAAGCAGACGTTGCAGATGACACAGATTAAATGTCAAGCCTATTTCAATTTCTGAAAAAAAGGAATTTTCTTTAGCAGAAAAGGTATATTTTACGATTTAAAATAGTCTCAGTTTGGGAACGGGCTCTATGTCATCATACTGTATAAATATAGGAGATAGAGATATGTAGGTATTTTTTTTCTCTACTTGCAAATTTTGTAAGCCGTAAAATAAACCATCTTTTTCATATGCATTTTTTTCTGAATCAAATTATTTTTCATTTTTTGTTATATGTACTTTTATGAACATATTATGCATAATATGATTTTGATTGTGATTCACTTTTAAAAAAATACAAAAATACATTCCAAATTCTTTTCGTGATAAAAAAAAACAAACGTTCACACAGCACACACCACACAATAATCTGATTGAACAGAAAAAGATTCGATGCAAAAAGACATAAGCGACATTTCATTAATTTTAATTTTTTTTTATTTTCTTTTTACGTTTAATTGCAATTCATAATAACCCCTACAGAAACAGAATTATTATTAACGGATTTAAATACATAGATACTTAAATACATAAATATTTAGTTTACAAAATTTAAAAACAAAAATTGAAGAAAAACACGAAAATAATACTTTTATATTTATAGGAGCAAAACTATTATTTTTAAGGGAGCCGGACAATGCCCGGAGTCGAAAATCCCGGAATTTTTTTTTCCAATTTCCCAAAATCCCGGAAATCACAATTCCGCATTCTGAAATCCCGGAGACGAAATCCCGAAAACACTTAATCCCGGAACTTAAAATCCCGAAGACTTAATCCCGGAGGTTTTTATCACTGAAGCCCGCAGGGACACGCGAGAAGACCATGGCTCGCGTAGCCATGGGCTATGTTGCAAAAAAAATATGGTTTTAATCCCTGAAGCTCCGCAGGGACACACGAAAAGACTTTGACTAGCGTAGCCATGGGTTATGTTGCTAAAAGGAGGTTTTAAACTCTGAAACCCCGCAGCGATACAAAAAAAAAACTAGCTCGCGTAACCATGGGGTAGGTTGCGAAAAAGAAGGGTTTATTCCTTGAAGACCCGCACCCGGAATTTCTCCATAACGTTTACGACATACATACTGTAATAGATTTACAAAAGGATTAAATTTATTTACTACAAAATGTAAATCAATTAGGAAAAATGTTTGTAAAAGAGCAAAAATAGATTTATAATTAAAACAAGTCTTATAAAAATTCCAATATTTTATTTTTTCTGATCGATTTTTCCGGAATTTTGATTTTTCAGGATTTTGGTTTTCCAGGATTTTATGTACCATGATTTTTTTTTCCGGATTTTGACTTCTAGGATTTTATCTTCCGTGCAAACGATCCTTTCCTTTTTTTTTTAAACAGAACTATTATTCAAAATAAATTCCAAATAATTCAAAACTTCTGATAATTAGGATTAAACACATAAACATTCCACTGTAGATTTTTTTTCCACAGCACACCACAAAATTTATTAATGACGTTTAAAACAAAATGAATTTAATTAACAAAAAAAAATGCAGCTGAGCTTTAAAATTAATTAAATTTAATTCTAAATATTTTTATTTTATAATTTTTTTTTGTAATTGTAAGACATAATAATTTTTATTGGATTTTTATTAACCAACCTTTTTTAATTAAAACTTATTTTATTCTTTTTTATTTTTAAGAAAACTTGAATTATATTTTTTGAATGAGATTTTATAAAAAATAATAAACCAAAATAAAATTGCCTTGTAGTAGGTTGTAATATACCTGAGTATGAGACTGAGTATGAGAAATTTAGTTAAACTTTTAACTGTTAAAGAAAATTTTTTATTTTTAGCAATAGTTTTTATGTAATTCTCTTTGTGAATCTAATATTTTATTAAATTAATTTTTTTTCATTAATTTTTTTTTTCTATTTATATATAAAAATAAAATCAATAACGTAATTAATAATGTAATTAAAAAAAAAACTCCATCCGTAGTTTCTAGCTAATTTTTGATTAAATGGGCTTCAGTCAGATGTAAACTAAATTTTATAAAATTAAAGTTTTAATTTTAGCTGAGTAAAAAATACAAAAAGAGCTTTTATGCACACATATGCAAACTTATTTTTTCTTCATTTTATGTTATGTCAAGTTCATGTTTTCTTTTGCTCTTTTTTGGGTTCCCTTTCTTCACTTTTCCATTCCCCGCCAATCTATTCGAATATAATATAAATGCAAAAAAATTATAAAAAATTGTAATGCGCAAGTGGGATTATGTCATAAAAATAATATTACAATTACATTCTGTGATAATATTATATTTTAAGTATGTATATTATGTATTGTGGTGATGCTACCAGAATTTTTTTTTGTTTTTAATCAACTGAAATTTGAAAAAAAAAAAAAACCCAAAGAGGCACAAATGTAAAAATAACATAAAAATCTCCTTTACTTTTAACGGCCCCATCCCCGATCCGTTCGGGGATGGGGCCAACCGGAGCGTACAAAAAGTTTGTATAAAAAAACTAGTTAATTTTAAGTAACATATTTCAAAGAAATAAAATAAATGTATAGGTATATAGTAATATAGTCAAAGAATAATAATACCTAAAGAAATGCATTCCCTTCAAATATCTCGCCCTTTATTCCACTGGAACAATCTCATTCATAAACCTGAAACTTCTGTATATTTGATTTGTTCCATTTATAAAGAATAAAAACAACTACTTTATAGGGTTGCCAGTTTTTAAAAACCCGAAATCTGGACAAATTGAAATTTTATTGGTTCAAATCTGGACAAATCTTGACAAAACCTAAAGAAATCTGGATAAAAATCTGGACAAAAATGATATGATTTTTTAAAAAAATTTACCATGGAATAAATTAATTTAGTTTTTTTCATGGATCAATATAATTTTATTGCTTTTTAATTCATAATGAATTCTTATTATAAAGATAGAAAATTATTATATAATGATACAATCTGCATTATATAAAATCAGTGCATTTTTTGTAAAGAAATAGCCTGTGGAACTCAACATATTTCTAGGTAAGTAGTAACCAATTCTCAACCACCTAACTCATTTTTTCACTTTCAATGAACAAAAATTATAAAATATTAGCACTTACCACTATAAAGTTATGATTTTTGGATTTTTCAGACATTTTTCTACATAAATCGGGATTGTTTTATTAATTTTTTTTTTAATTCGTAGAATGAAACTATTCTCAGTCTCAGCCACCCAAATTCTATTCTAAGCCACTTTTGATTTTTTAAAGAAGAATTAAGCAATAAAACTCGGTTTTAAGTAATAATTTCGTTCAATTTTATTTAATTAGGAACTAAAAGTTCATAAAAGCTATGGTTGTCAACAGGTCTCTTTTAAAGAGAGCATGTTCTCTTTTTAAACATAATTCTTTTGTTCTCTATCTTTTTTACATATATTCAAAATTGTTCTCTTTTTTTATTTCGCCAAATTTTAATTATTATATTTGCTTAATTAACTAGTAATTTTGTTGGTATATGAATTTTTAGCATTTTTTTAGGCGCATAAAACTTTTGAGTGCCTAAAAATTTGTTTCATAAACACTTTGCACACATGCAGTTTTATGTCCTAAATTTAAATAAATGCACAAAAGAAAGCTTAGCAATCCATGAATAATTTATCACTTTTCATCCTGACCTGACAAAATAATATGTAACATATCGATAAATTATTCTGTTTCTGACATCTCGTTTGATTGGTAATTTATTTAATAAAATAAACAAAAAACTTTTATCAGTCGTATTCGGAATTTCCTGACTATATTTTCAGTTGCAATATCAATTGACTTTATTAATTTTCTGTGAAAATAAACATGTAAGTAAAAAAGCTATTACTTACAATTACATGATAGTGATATATTATTTGATTTTTTAATTCTTAGCTCCAAAATGAGTAAGCGAAAGTGCTTATTTAGTGAAGAACTACAAGCTAAATTCAAATGTTTTAAACCAACACCGAATTCGAAGTCGGAGGCAATTTGCACGGTGTGCAACACAACCGTTTCGGTCGCAAACAAAGGAAAATACGATTTGGAACAGCATGTAGCTTCAAAAAAACATACACAGACCATTCGTATAGGAGCTAGTTGTAAAACCGTATGTGATTTTTTAACAAAAAAATTTTCAGCTCTGGATCACAAAGTATCAGCTGTTGAAGGAACTTTAGCTTTTCACACATTAAAGCATCATTATAGTTATAACTCCACCGTTTGTACAAACAAACTGCTGGCAAAAATGTTTGATGATTCAGAAGTAGCTAAACGGATTTCATCTGGAAAGACAAAAACAAGATGCATCGCTAATAACGTCATTGCTCCATATTGTATAGAAAATATAATGCAATCATTATCACAAATATCATTCTTATCAGTTTCAACTGATGGTAATAATCATGGTGCAATAAAAATGTTTCCAGTCGTTATTCAGTTTTTTGAAAAAAATAGTGGCATATTAACAAAAATGATTGATTTATATTCTTTGCCAAACGAAACATCAGAAACAATAAGTGAACATTTACATACATGTTTAAAAAATACAATATTGTTGACAAATGTATTGCATTTTCTGCAGATAACTGCAATACGAATTTTGGAGGATTGAGACGAACTGGGAAGAATAATGTTTATAGCCAGTTAAATATTAAATTTCAAAAGGATTTGATAGGCATTGGTTGTCCAGCTCATATTGTTCATAATTCCGCGCAGCATGGATTTGATTTAATGACAATAGTCTTAGAATCAATAATTGTAAAACTGTATAACTATTTTTCTATTTACACCATAAGGACGGAATCGTTGAAAAGTTTCTGCGAATTTGTAGACATTCAGTATAAATCGTTATTAAAACACTCAAAAACGCGTTGGTTATCGCTTTATCTTGCTGTTAAGAGGGTTCTGGAAGTTTATTCTGCTTTAAAATCATATTTTTTATCACTCGACAACTCTCCATATATTTTAAAATCGTTTTTTGAAAACGATTTTAGCAAAGCTTATTTAGAATTTGCAAGTTCACTTATGCATATTTTTCATGGAAAAATTTTAGAAATAGAAGCTGAGCAAAATTCTGTGCTTGAAGTAATGGCTACAATAAACTCATTGACAGAATCATTGAGACATAGATATAGCCAATCATTTTTACCAATCAAAATCTATTTTATCTGAAATTGAAGAAAGGGAATTGCACAGTGAAATAAATAAATTCAATTTAAATTGCATGAATTGCTATAAAAAATCATTAGAATATTTAGAATTGTGGACTAATCAATTATCAAATCTAAATAACTTTGTTTGGATGAAATTGGATAGGCTTCCAACATGGGATGAAGTTGAAAAATCAATAATATTTCTTGCCACCAGAAATATCATTGTAGATGATGCAAAATGTTTTGATCAGTTTTGTAATTTAAAAATATTTGTTGAAAAAAATCTTAATGTTGAAAATTTAAAAAATATGATTTCCTGCTTGAAATGGAAAGAATATTTTAAAGGAAATACTGTCGAATATCATTCCGAATTTTTGAAAATTTGCGAATTTTTTTTTGAAATACCTGGTCAAAATGCAAATGTCGAAAGAATATTTTCAATGATCAGCGGACAGTGGACTAAGGAAAGAAATATATTGAAAATTTCAACTGTTCGAGGTATTTTGAGGGTCGTGTATAATTATAAAGATATTACATGCACTGAATTTTATCAAGAAATCAAAGAAAATGGAAAACTTTTAAACCAAATTAGCAGTGTAGATAAATATAATGAAAAAGATGCTGAAGAAGAGGATGAAGATGATTAAATTACATTGACTTATTTTTGAAGTTTAACTTCTTTAGCGAGGTATTGTTAAAAATTTTTGATCAAAATAGGGGAAAAAAGAAGACAGAATATAGTATGTGCTGCGTCACGATAAATAAAAGCCACAACGCTGCAAAAGAGGGGTAATAACCACAGAATGTAGTATGTTAAAAAGTAAAAACAAATATAAAAGCAGGGAAATGTAAGACGTTGTAGCATGTAGCATGTATTTACGAAAATAAAATAGCGATACTACACACACATAACAAAATACTAACGATGTGTGGAAAGCAAAAAACAAAAAAAACCATATAGATAGAATTAAAAAAATGTACAATAACAGAATTAAAGATCAACTGATTTTGTTGTTAATATTTATTTAGTTTATTTCCTTTTCGAATTAGTGAAATTCTATCATATGAAACAGAAACGCTGTTTGTCTGTTTGTCTATTCCGAATAGGTACCTAAACCGCTCAGCCGATCGTTTTCAAACTTACACTATTTCTTTGTCTCAGATCGGGGGTCGTTATAGGCTATTTTCAAATTTGATTGGTCTCCTACCTAGCGACCTCCCCTGAGGGCCCACTTCAAAAGTTCGTCCGATTTCATTCAAATTTGGTATGTAAAGAGAGGAACTGATTACACCCAAATTTCGTAACAAAAAATTTATTTCCGATTTCATTCAAATTTGGTACGTAAAAAGAGGAAATGATTACACGCAAATTTCGTAACAAAGAATTTCATTCAAATTTGGTAAATAAAAAGAGGAAACGATTAAACACGTAAATTTCGTAACAAAAAATTGATTGATCCTACCCAGCGACCACCACGGGGGGCGGACTAGGGAATGCATTTTATTAATAAAAATTTAATTCCGGATTTTTGGAATTGTCTTGAAATGAAATCCGGATTTCGGTTTATTCCGGAATTTCATATAAAAATTAAAATATATTAAAAAATTAAATTAAATTATTCTTTAACATAAATATTAGTTTATTTAGTTCAAAACATTATAACAAATTAAATTATGAAATATTTTTTATTAAAATAAAATTTTATACTTTTCAATAAACCGAAAGTGAATAAACTGAATGGAAAAATAAAAATTTGAAACACAAAGTATCCAATGTTTTAACATTGAGTTTTAATCGAATTTTTATTGAAAATGTTCCTGCAGCATTGTTAATAAGTTATATTAGAGATTTTCCAAAAGTGTTCCTCGGGGGGCCCCCCTTGATCGCAAAATTTAATTTCACTTCGAATTCCAAATAAATCACTGAACTCCAACTTATTTTGTTAATGTTGATTAATGTGAAAAAAGTTTTACGTATTTGCAGACTTGCGATAGCTACTTAGATTTCAATTTTTGTGAATTTTAATGCTTTATGCCTAAATAATAAAAAAAAAAATAAACAATTGGTCAAAATTCCCGCCAGTAAAAGTTCCACCAAATTCGAAAAATTCGGAATTTAGCATTTTGAATTCCGCATTTCCGGATTTCCGGGATCCAAAAAACCGGTTTTGCATTCCCTAGGGCGGACTTCTAAAGTTCGTGTGATTTTATTCAAATTTGGTAAATAAAAAGAGGAAACGATTAAACACATAAATTTTGTAACAAAATATTGATTGATCCTACCCAGCGACTTCTAAAGTTCGTCCGATTTCATTCAAATTTGGTACGTAAAAAAGAATAAATGATTACACACAAATTTCGTAAGAAAAAATTTAGCCCCCTCTTCCACTTACAAAAGTAAATCAGTCAGAGTCCGTAGCCAAATAAATATTTGCAAGTAAATAAAGAAGTTAAACTTCTTTCGTGAGCTTATGAGGGTGAGGCTCACACATATTTTTTTTTTTTATTTGCAAATGAATTAGAAGTGCAATCTTTTTTAGTATATATTACAATTTTTAAAAAAAATTAATATGAATAAAATTATTTTTATAATGTTCTCTTTTTTTATTCTTAACACTTGACAACCCTAAAAAGCTAGATTAGAAAACTTAAAAAAAAAAACAAAAAATAATTTTTATGCATTATATAAGAAAAGTATAAAAATATTTTAAATATAAACATGAAGGCACTGGGTTCGATCCCAAGTGAAATCTTTTTTTTTTAGCTATTTTTTCTCTTTTTGGTATATTAAATTCCACTTAAATATTGTATATATGTAATTATAAGCAAAAACTTTTTTTTTGTGTGTTTAATTATATCCTCTTTTTATTAACCAAATTTGAATGAAATCGGACGAGTTTTTGAAGTTTATGAATGAGATTGTTCCAGTGGAATAAATGGCGAGAAATTTGAAGGGAATTCATTTCGATATGTATTCTTATTTTATGGTATAGTGATGAATTATTTTTTAAAATTATTTTACAATTTTTAAAATTTGTATTGGATGGATCTTGAGTGCTTGAATCCTGATTTCAAGCTGAAAAAGTTATTAGCTCTTCTCACTTCCTTTATGATGTCTCTTAATTCTAATAATAATAATAATAATAATAAAATGATATTGATATTTATAAAGTTACATGTGAAAATTATGAATTATGAAATATCATAAAGCCAGTAGACGGCTAATATATATAATAAAAGTAAATTCTATTTTATTTTCTACCTATAGTAGATTACAAAACATGTTATGAAAATTTGTTATAACTTGCGAGTTGTGTATACACACAAACACATAGACACGAGTCATATTTATATCACGAGACCGAAGGTCGAGTGATATAATTTTGACGAGTGGCTATGTGTTTGTGTGTTTGTGTGTATACACAACGAGCTGTATAACAAATTTGATTAACATGTATTGTATACTGCTTTAATGTGCATGGGAGAGATAATTTATGTGCAAAGAGAGAATATAGAGATAATTTATAATAAAAAAAAAAAAAGAGCTGTCATAGGACACCTGATAGGAACGTAGTTCCTTACCGTATATATAAGTAATTCTCATTTTCAATCAATTTAAATAGTAGAGCTTTCATTTCAAATTAATCGAAATCGACCAATTGCATTTCCATAATTGGCGAAATTTTACAAAATTGACAAAACTATGCAATATTTTTATTTACATTGAAATTAGTATGAAAATCCCAATTTTATTTGAACTATATAATAAAATATTAATTAGTTAATAAAATTCGAATATTTTGTATTCGAGTATCTGTATATTTTGTATTACTTTTCAAGCAAATACTGTGAAGGAAAGAATTACAACAGAAAGGTTTATTCAAAATTTTATTAAAAAAAATATTTATTCATAAAAAATTATATACAAAATAGTAAACAATAAATTATATAAAGGTTAACAAATATCTCTTGTAGAATTATTTATTATATGAATGATGTGATAAAGAATAATAAAATAATGATAATAATAATATTAAATATGAAATAAGAATTTTTTAAAGCTCATTATTATGTTCTAACATAGTAACTATTGGCTTGTGGTAACTATAATAAGATACATACAATTGAGATTCAATTTTGTACAAGAATCTCGAAAAAACAGCATCAATTGTAGTACAATATTTTGTTGTGTACTGTGCTGGATCATTTTTAATACTTAAATTAAGCGTATCATATAAAAAGGATGTGAGTTTTTCAAATTTATCTTTATCATTGAAATTAATGTTGAAATCACCACTTAATATGAGTGGAAGTTTATGATAATTCTGTTTAAGCAATCTAGAACCTCCCTCAGTATATTCTAAAAGCGATCGATGTATAAATAATGTGATATCCTCAATATTTTGATTTGGGGATATATAAATAGCTACAATTACAACTTCAATATCGTTTCCTATTTTACAAATAACTGAACAAATGTCACCAACTCATGAATGCCTAGTACTCAATTCAGTTATGTTCGATAAAATCATTACCATATTTGGTGTACAAATGTTGACGGTATCTTTCGAGTTTTGGTATATTGCGATCAATATCTAATGAGCAAACTCAGCTTATTAGTCTCGAACGCTTTTTAAAATAGTTTGAACATTTAATATCAAGACCTTGCAAGAATAAATTCTTATTTTTAACTTTTTATGGCTCTTCGATAGAAAGCATCTTTCTTAACAAAATTTTTTTTTACTTATATTTTATTTTTTACTTTTTAGTTACTTCAAAATCAAAATAGCTTTTAATTCAAAATTACCATTAACAAACATTTGATAAATTTTTAAAAGCGTTTTAGAATTTTTTAGAACTATGCGAAATATTCATTTGGCTTGGCTGTACTTTTTTTATGTTTTTTCATACAATTTTTTTTTAATCCCGTCAAATTTATTATATAATTTTACAACAGATGTCTCTATATTAATCGGAGAAAAGTAGCAACTTTTTTTTATAATTCCAGCAATAAATAGTAAACCGAATTATAAGTCATATTATTGTAAATACAATTTAAGTCAAAAATATATTATTTTCAAAGTCAAAAATATAAAAAATAGGGAGTGGCTACAGTTACGGCAACCGTAACTTAGTTTTTTTTTTTAACAGTTACGGTTAACGTAATTTTTTTTTTTTTTTAACAGTTACGGTTAACGTAACTTATTTTTTTTTTAAAGTTACGGCAACCGTAACTTTTAGGTAATGCTTAAAGTTACGGCAATTTTTTTTTTTTTTTTTTCGAAAAAAAAAAAAAAATTTATTTAATTTTATTTTTTTTTTATTTATTTTTTTTTTTTTTTTTTTTTTGCCTTAACCCTTTCTTCGGGATTCGAACCTCGTTCTTTAGCATTTCATTCTACCACTCTACCTCTCGGCTACAGTATTAAAATTATAAACGTGTACAAAATAGAAAATATAAATTATGTGTACATGTGAAAGTTATTGACAAGTAAAAACCTTACATCGTCATACAAAAAATGCAAGAATAGTAAAACCTTACATAGTTATACAAAAATACAAAAAAAAGAATTAAAAGCGCGAAGCGCCAAGGCAAAAAAAAAAAAAAAAAAAAGAAGCCCTAGGGGGTTTGGGGGAGGCGGCGGCCGTCCCCGATTCAGCATAACAACTTTTTATTTAAAAAAAAAGTCATAATGCTCAAAAAAAACTTTGCCGTAATCACTAAAAAAAAAAAAAAGTTACGTCCGCCGTAACTTTAGACAATTTTCTACAGGATTACGGTTGCCGTAACTCTCAAAAAAAAAAAAAAGAGTTACGTTTGCCGTAACTTTAAACAATTTTCAACAGGATTACGGTTGCCGTAACTCAAAAAATAAAAAAAGAGTTACGTTTGCCGTAACTTTAGTCAATTTTCAACAGGATTACGGTTGCCGTAACTCTAAAAATAAAAAAAGAGTTACGTTTGCCGTAACTTTAGTCAATTTTGAACAGGATTACGGTTGCCGTAACTCTCAAAAAAAAAAAAAGAGTTACGTTTGCCGTAACTGTAGACGCTCCCTAAAAAATACGTTCCAAAAAATAAACAAATTTTTTTAATTTTTTTTTTTTGTATTTTTTTAATTATTTTTAATTATTATAAAAGAAAAAACTTACCAAAAAAAAATATAAAATCATTTTAATAAATTTTATAATTTAATAAAAGGAACAACAGGTAAGAAAAAAATTAAAATACGTCCAAAAAAAAAAAAAATAATTACAAAATATATTTTTTTGATTATGAAAAAATCTGATGATATTTTGTGGAATCCTGTGGATCGTCAGATTATGTGGAATCTTGTGGATCCTTTCATTTTAGTCAAGCCGCGTTAAGGAACTACGTTCCAAAAAGATAAAAGAAATGGAGGGAAATATTCCACGTTAATCATTCTTTAATTTCCTTTTCTTTTACAGATAAAAGAAGATTTTGGGAAATATTCCACGTTAATCATTCTTTAATTTCCCTTTCTTTTACAGATAAAAGAAGATTTTGGGAAATATTCCACGTTAATCATTCTTTAATTTCTCTTTCTTTTAAAAGAAGTTTTGAGAAATATTCCACGTTAATTTTATTTATTTTATTTCTTTCTTTTAGAGATAAAAGGAAAAAAGAGAAATATTGTGAGTGTAAGTGATATTATTTTTGTTTATAGTATTACGCAGTTCAAAATGAAGAATGTAAATACAATATAGAGAAATGTAAATACAATTTACATCACAGGGAAATGTAAATACAATTTACATTTCCCTATAATTGCATGTATATTGATGCATGTAATGGACCATCTACCGAGATAAATTTGCGAATGTAAATACCACTTACCGAGCACATGCACATTAAAATATTTTACATAGGTACATGTACCTATACCTTTTATAAGTAGGGTATAATAATGTAAAATGAGTAAACCTACGTAAGTAGAACCATTGAGTAATAAGCTGTCTACACTTCGGGTTTAAATAAGGTTTCGCAAATGTTTATAAATAGTTGTTGAGTTAAAGGAGGTTTATCATACAAAAAAATTACTTGTTTTAAAGTTGAGTTAAATGTGAGTTAAATCAGGTTCACCTGATAAATTAAATGAATATATTCTGACTACGTAAAAAAATTATCGGTTGGGCATGTACGTTTGAATAATTAAAAAAAGAAAAAACAAAATGGCTAAAAAAAAAGCATAAAAATAAAATAATTTTTTTTTTGTATTTTTTTTTTTCGAAATTTAATTTTAAATTAATTAATTTACTTATAGAATTTTTTTATATAATTTTTAAATTATTTTTGATTAAATTTTATTCACTAATTTTTATTTAGAAATTTAACAAAAAAAAATAAAAAATAAAAAAACAACAAAATTAACCCGGGTTAAAAAAAATCATGGTGTGAATAGCAATTTTTAATTGAGGGATAACCTGATTTAATTTATGAATAAAATTCTTAGTGTAGACAGCTTATAATAATATGTATAAGAGAGACAGAATTCGTACAAGTAAATTTGGGGGTTGGTCATTTGTCCGCGATTTCTTTTTGTATCGCGGACATCAAAATGACATTTATCCGCGATTCGAAATGACTTTTGTCCGCTAAAAATTTAAAAATCAATCGCGGACAAAACTTCTATATTTTAATTAAATTGAATTTTCAGATTTTTAAATGCAAATGCAGAACATTTCTTATATAACGAAAAACATCCATACATAAATATATCATCAATATCTTCAATAAAAAAAAATATATTTTATAAAAATAAAAAAAAAATTAAGTAAATTTATACACTTGTGAAAATATTATTTTCCTATACTGTTTCATTAGGCACTTGACATATGAAAATTTGATAAATTATTATAGTACCGAACTTATATTATTATAAAAACACTTTAATCCAGATTTTGGGCAGTAAAACAATCGGAATTTCAAAATTTGCTTCATAGCCCCCCGTCGGGACTTCGTACAAAATGTCTAGTACCCTATAAGCATCTCGGGTCTTTAGGGTCCTTATTTTTTAAATTTCAAAATTTGGAAATTTTTTGCCATGGGACAACGGTTGGGGGCCTTTCAATATCCAGTATCCAGTTTTTTAAATAGGATTTTCGGGTCCAACGCTACAACATTTTATCGGAATATACCTAAATTACAAAACCGGCTTCTAAGCTAGCCCCCCGCCGGGGCCTCGGATCAAAATTTCTAGTAACCTATAACCATCTCGGGTCCCAATGCTACTTAAGTTAAAAATTTCAACCAAATCGGTCCAGCGGTTTATGCGTGATTGAGGACAGAGAAACAGAGAATTTTCATTTTTATATATTAGACTAGACGAAATACCCGGCTTCGCACGGTAGTCCTGAACTTATATTAATATAAAAACACTTTAATCCAGATTTTGTGCAGTAAAAAAAACAGAATTTCAAAATTTGATAAATAGCCACTTCCCCGGTGCCTTAACACATCCAGTCTTCTAAATAGTCCATTCGGGTCCAACGCTAATTATATTTCTTATTTAATAAAACATAAATTTAAATTTTATAAAATATTTTATTTATTAAACTTTTCTTTTTATTACAACCTTTATGGTTTAGATACTAATTTTAATTATAACTGAACTTTTTATTTTCTGAATTTTATGAACAAAAGGAAATCATCATCAAACTGTATTTAAAGTTATCTTTAATTATTTCTTATAATGAAACAAAGAATCTTATTGGAAACTTGTGTAAACATTACATAGATTATTGATTAATAAGCAAAAAGTGCGTTAAGATGTTATCTTAATATAATTATAAATAAAGCAAAACAAAGTATGAAATTATATTTGAATAATCAATTATTGTGCATTTATTGAATGTAGATTTGATGTACATTACTCCTCCCTTATGAGACAAAACTCTATAATACGAGAGTTTCTGCAATCTTAGTTGGTGTTGGTGATGTCTTTGTCTTTGTTAATGGATTTAATTTTTTTAATAAGAATATTGTAATAATTATAATAATTATAATGATTATGAGAAACTGTAGTGCAGTAGTTGTCCAAAATGTTGTCTTAGGTATATTATCTGAAGTTATTAATTTAATTAGTTTCTGCTTTTCATGTAAAATTTTTATATTTTTTAATTTTATGTCGGATATTGTTATTTCAGATATATTTTTATTACTATCTGAAGGAATTTTGACGTCAGGTAATAATAATGGTTGTCCAATAAAGGTATCTTCAATGTAAATATAAAAGTTATTATTTGTTTCAAAACTACAGTTGTTGGGTAGTTGTATGAGAAATACTCCATTTAATGTGGTAAAATCAACTCTATTGCAATTTACATGAATTTTGGTGTCATTTATTAAAATAGCGATGTAATATTCTGCATTTATTGGGGTTATAATATTTTTTGTTATTTTGACTTTAACTTCTTCGCAATTCGTTGAATTTTTATTTAGTTGCAGGATTTCTTGTAAGCATTTAGATTCTTTCTCGTTATTAATAAGGTTGTCTGTTGTACAATAATAGATGTTTTGAATTTTCTTGCATTCTGAATCCTGGTATATGTGAGTGTCTTTTTCTAATATTAGGAAAGGTTTTGGAGAAACTGTTAAAGTATTGTTTATTGTTGGAATGGGATATAAATGATAATTTGAAAATAATTTTGGATAAAATATTGGAAAATGTAATAAGTAAACAATTTTTTTGTTTGAAATATAATAATCAATGTTAATAATTATGTAATAACTTTCAGAAATATCAGTTTCGAAAAATAGTTCTTTATCAGAATAATATTTTAATATTGTATTAATTATGAATTTTAAATCGTGTTTTTTAAGCAAACGATTATGCAATATACCTAGTTTTGCGAAAGCTATTGAATTTTCGATATTGTTTAATTTATCTATAACGATATTTAGTATAGAACTTATTTCGCTGAGGGTACTTCGGGCTAGTATGTATTTCCTTAAGTCAAAGTCGTCATTTATTTTTGTAATTAATTCTTTGTTTATTGTAGTAGTAATTTGTTCTATGTCATTTTTTATTTCAGTGATAACTCTATCATATTCTTCTAATATTTTTGTATTTAATGATAGTTGTTTGTTGGTTGCTTGTATTATATTATTCTGGTTATTAATTAATTTTTGTATAACATTATCATATCTTTTCTCATCATTAGCATCTAAATTTCCGGTAATGAATTTTACTATTGTCCCTACTCCGTCAATAAGGCCTCTACGATTACGGTTAGAATTAGGTAACATGGAATTTAATTTCTCTCTTGTATTATTAATTTGAATGTCTATTATTTTTTGTAGGCTCTTAACTTCAGATATGTATGTTGGGTTCAGATAAAAAGTTGTCTTAATTAATTGATTTTGTTTTATAATTTTAATTAGTTCGGTTTTCAGTTGTTCCAAATCATAATAATGTATAAATGTATGTTCTGTTCTTTTAAGTTTGGCGTTTCCTAGGTTAAAAGGTAGTATTCCAGGATTGGTGTTTAAATTGGTGAATTTTAGCTCCTGGCCATTACTGATTGGCAACAGGATTATTAGCCTGTGAGATAATTTCATTTTGATTATTTAATGGTCTTTTTAAATTATTCTTATGGTAATTTTTCAGAGGAGTTGAAACCGTTATTTCATTATTCTGTGTGACTAAATGAGTTTTAAATCTTGGACTCATTTTGTCGCGTGCTCTGGTTTTATGACACATTAAGGTTTCGGGTTAGTTAATTTAATGGGTCGTGTCAATTTCGTTATGTTTGTCGGTGGTTTTAAATTTTGTTTCTATAACTTTTTTGGGTTCACATAATTATTATTATTTGCATGTGGATTTTGCAAATAACGAAGATTTTCTTCCTTTCTCATAAAGTTTATGGCTTCTAACAGAGTGGCAGGTTGTCTTGTAGGAAGCATTATGCCATAAGGATTTCTGAGTCCTGCAAGAAATACCTCTAAAGCTTGTCTGTTATACATGTTAAGTTTGAAGGCACGGTTCACGGCAAAATTCTCATGAACAGATAGGTAATTGGAAATTGTGCTTAATAATTTTCGAATTCTATCATAAAATTGAATTGGGGATTCGTTTATATTTTGTCTTAGATTGTTCAAGTCAAAGGAAAGACACGTTTCATTTCGAGGATCACTGAAATTTCGTGTGAGTTCGTCTTTTAAGTCGTTTATAGTAGTAACTCCACTAATACTTATTACTTCTCTTGCAGCGCCTTTAAGTTTACTAATTATCGTTCTTAGAATTAAAGTATTCTGAGCATTATTGGGATTATTTTGATCGTAGAAATTCGCAACAACTGTGTCTATTGCATTCAAAAAGAAACTTAATTCGTTTATTTCCCCATCAAATTCGGGAATTATATTTGCGTATACCGTAGAAAATGCTTCCATTTTAAATAGATAAATTTGATATTTCATTTATAATATTTTCCAAATTATTCGTTCGTCTTTTAAGTCGTTTATAGTAGTAACTCCACCAATACTTATTACTTCTCTTGCAGCGCCTTTAAGTTTACTAATTATCGTTCTTAGAATTAAAGTATTCTGAGCATTATTGGGATTATTTTGATCGTAGCGATTCGCAACAACTGTGTCTATTGCATTAAAAAAGAAACTTAATTCGTTTATTTCCCCATCAAATTCGGGAATTATATTTGCGTGTACCGTAGAAAATGCTTCCATTTTATTTTTTTCTTTAAAAGAACTCTTTTTAGAAATAGATAAATTTGATATTTTATTTATAATTTTTTCCAAATTATTTTCGTCTTCTCTTCTTTTAGGTTTAGGGGATAACATACAAAGGAATATATATATATATATATATGAGGAATATTAGAAAATTACTCACATTAGTGTTGTCATTAATTCCATTAATAAATTTTTTCTTTGATTTTAATTTATTTATATTATTTTTATATTTTTTATAATTTTATATTTTTATTATTTTAAAATATTGTTTATAAATTATTGTTGTATAAATTATTAATTGTTTTCTTCTTTTTTTTTAATATTATTTTTAATTATATTTCTATCCTCGATGGAAAGAAAAATATATATATATTTTTTTTGTATATAGGCTTCTTCTTTTGCCAAAAATATTTATTAAATTTTATTATTTATTATATATATGAATTTTATTTTTATTTTAATTTTTTATTAATCCACGATGGATTGTTATTTTATTTAGGTATAGGTTTTGAACTATAAAAATAGACCAAATTATCATCGATTGATTTTTGTAAACATATCCCTCCGACTGCGCCAATTATATTTCTTATTTAATAAAACATAAATTTAAATTTTATAAAATATTTTATTTATTAAACTTTTCTTTTTATTACAACCTTTATGGTTTAGATACTAATTATAACTGAACTTTTTATTTTCTGAATTTTATGAACAAAAGGAAATCATCATCAAACTGTACTTAAAGTTATCTTTAATTATTTCTTATAATGAAACAAAGAATCTTATTGGAAACTTGTGTAAACATTACATAGATTATTGATTAATAAGCAAAAAGTGCGTTAAAATTTTATCTTAATATAATTATAATAAAGCAAAACAAATTATGAAATTATATTTGAATAATCAATTATTGTGCATTTATTGAATGTAGATTTGATGTACATTACTCGCTATAATATTTCATCGGAATATACCTAAATTGCATTTTGTGTACTAAAAAAAACAGAATTTCAAAATTTGTTATGTAGCCACTTCCCCGATGCCTTAACACATCAAAGTCTTCTAAATAGTTGATTCGGGTCCAACACTATAATATTTTAGCGGAATATACCTAAATTGCAAAACTGCCTTCCGTCGGTGCCTCGGATGAAAAATATAACCAATCGGGTCTCTAGGCTCCTTATTTTCAAAATTTAAAAATTTTGAAATTTGTTGTATAGTCCCCCAATTGAGCCCTGGGACAACGGTTGAAGCTTTTCAACATACAGTCTTCTAAATAGTCGATTCGGGCCCAACGCTAGAACATTTTTCCGGAATATAACTAAATTTCAAAATCGGCTTCTAAAGTAGCCCCCGGTCGGGACCTCGGATCAAAATTTCTAGTACCCTATAGCCACCTATAACCATCTGGGGTCTCTAGGCTTCTTATTTTCAAAATTTTAAAATTTCGAAATTTGTTGTATAGCCCCTCCAACTGAGTCCTGGGACAACGGTTGGGGGCCTCTCAACATCCAGTTTTTTAAATAGGGTTTTCGGATCCAACGCTACTATATTTTATTGGAATAATACCCATTTTCAAGAAAGGTGATCCCACTCTTGTGAGGAATTATAGACCTATATCAATACTAAACACCATATTTCGAAAACCCAACATAACTGGTCGTTCTACCGTATCAAATCTTTCAGTTTTGCTCGACTATATCGCTCTGGCGCTTGACAGTGAGTCTCAAGTTGACGTCATAACGACAGATTTTGAAAAAGCGTTTGACAGTATAATATAATGATAAAAAAAAATTTTAATTTCGGTTTTGCTTCAAATGTTTGCGAGTGGCTTATGTCATATCTGCAAAACAGAAAATTATTTGTACAAATTGGTAGCTCTTTTTCTAACTTCTTTTATTCCACGTCGGGTGTGCCACAAGGATCAAGGCTAGGACCTCTAGTTTTTACTATTTTTATAAATGATATAAACAATAATTTTTCTTCTCCCAGCTTACTATATTGTGATGATGCTAAGATTTACAGGGAAATATCCAGTGTTCGGTGTGAAGAAAACTTTCTAACCTTAAATTACTCTAAATGTTCCACGGTTACCTTCAGTAGAAAACGTATTCCCATAAGATTCGAATATCGTATGTCAAATAATGTTATACAAAGAAGTGACTCCATTACAGACTTAGGTGTTATTCTCGATTCTAAACTTCTTCTAGCTGAACATATAAATAAGGTAGTTTGTAATGCTAGTAAGGTTTGTGGGTTTATTTTCCGAGTCGGAAAAAAATTTACGAATCCTGAATCTTTCACTGTTTTGTTCAACTCCTTAGTTCGTAGTATTCTCGAATACGCTTGTGTGGTCTGGAATCTAATTTACAGAATTTACATCAATCAACTCGAAACAGTTCAGAGAAAATTTACAAGACTTTTACATCCGTATCAACTTTTACATCCGTATCAAGACTACAAACACCGTCTTATGTTTTACAACATAGTATCACTCGAACACCGCCGTACTTATCTTCAAGAAATTTTTTACACAAAATAATAATAAATAATATTAAATCGGAATATTTATTATCCAAAATTAATTTCAATAGCTATCAAAGAAGTCTTCGTGGCTCCCCTGCCTTCGATCACCCTTGGTAAGGACTAACCTTCTCTTTAAATCCCCTATCATTAGGGCACAAAATGATAATAACCTCCATTTTTTCAACATTGACATCTGTTGTTCTAATTACAATCCTAAAAGCCAAATTAAAAAAATGATAACTACCATATCATTAACCTGAATTATAACTTGAATTATAACATTTTTTATATTATTAAACATTATAAATTATATGATAATTTTCAGATCACTTTCTTTAATTTCATCAATTATTATTATTAAAACAAAAAAAAAAAAAAAGGAATAAAAACAAAAAAAAAAAAAAAAAATAAAATAAAAAAAAAAAAAAAAAAAAAAAAAAAGATTAAGCAACTTCTTTATATTTAATGAATTTTTTATTTAGAATTTAAGCCTGTAATTAGTTAATATAACTGTAGGTTTAAAATTTTTCAAATAAATAAATATACCTAAATTTCAAAACCGGCTTCTAAGGTAGCCCCCCCCCCCCGCCGGGGCCACGGATCAAAATTTCTAGTACCCTATAACCATCTCGGGCCCCAATGATACTCAAGTTCAAAATTTCAGCCAAATCGGTCCAGCGGTTTGGCGTGATTGAGGACAGAGGACAGAGGACAGAGGACAGAGAACAGAGGACAGAAAAACAGAGAATTTTCATTTTTATATATTTAGATTAAGTAATTTTTTTTCGCAAACGCTATTTGATTCAATTTCATCTAATAGTCTATTAAAGAAACCTACGAATAAATACTAAAGGAAGAGTAAATCCAGCTCTAGCAAGAAGTATCTCTCTTACATATATTAGTGAGACCAATACATTTACAATACAGGGTGTTTTATATAAAATCACAATATTTTTTTTTTACTGTTTTAGATTTCTTTTTTCCACAACACCTTTGAGGTAAAGAAATAGTTGCCCCCTCCTCTTGTTTTGGGGCACCCCCTACGCTCTCTACAAAAAAATGGGACAAATCGAGAAAAAAAAAAATTACCATACAAAATGTATGAAAACTTTTAGGGTCGTATCTCCGAAACGGGGCCTTTGCCCCAAGAACTGATTTCAGTTTTGGAAGTTTGGGCACCGCCAAGTTTCAGGCGGTTCTGAGTGGTTCACATAAACTGCACTTTAGCCTTATTTTTTATTCCCGGTTTGCCCTTTTTTTTCTCGAAGCTTAGAAGCAAAACAATTCCTAGGGGTTTCAGGGAGGCGACAGCTGTCCCCCTCAACAAGTTTCAGCCAAATAGAGCTTGCACACGTAAGCTTCACTTACGCCTAGAGAAATTTTTGGAATGCATTCACTTTATTTTGAAATAAAAATAATTTTACACCTAACCTAATCCAAGTCCTCTGACTAACATTTGATTTTAAAAAATTAAGCCAATTACTCTGTATATTTTCTTATCTGACGTTTTGGTGCAATTTTTTTTTATGTTTTCCCCCCAACCCCCCGATATTTTTCGCTACAAATTTTAATTTTTTTTTTAATTTTTAATAAAATATTGCTAATAGTACTTATAATAAATAAAATTTTATTAATACATATTTAAAAAAATTATATTTAATAAAAATAATATTTATTAAAAATAATTTTAAAGATACTTATGAGAAGTTACCTATGAGAAAAAATTCCACAATTTTTATTATTTCCACTTAAATAATGTTTGCACCCTTTTACGCAACACTTCATTATCTCAAATTTTAATTATTATTTTTATTATTATGAATTAATTATTTCACTTTTAATTACTTTCTTTTATTTTAAAATTATTGGAAATTAATAATTTTCCAATTGTGATTTTGATTTTTTTTTTGTTTATTTAAAAATATTGGAAGTAATTAGAAATCTGAAGCGAGCTAGCCGAAGAACTTTAGTTTGAATAAAAGTTCAACTCGACGATTTAAAAATTTTCAAATCAGAAAATTTAGTTCGAAAATAAAAAAATCTAGAAAAATCAAAATAAATTTAAGAATGAGTTGATACATGAGCTTGAGAAATGTGAAGACTAGACAAATCGTCTACGTTTGCCACAACAGTTTTTCAGAAAAAGAAGAGTATTTAGCATTTTGTTTTGTAATTAGGTATATTTTTAATTATTTTTTTACTTTGAACGGGTTTTTAAATTTATGAAATATTATTTTTCGTCTAAACTGGAAGCAATTTGTTTAAGTCGCTATTGCACAGTCGCTGTTGTTTAAGTCGCTATTGCACAGATTGCTCTAATAAAATAATTTGCTCGCCAACTCAACGGCATTGTCTAAGTTTTTTTTTTTTTGAACATTTTGACATTTTGGTGCAAAAAAAACATATGGGAACTACCTCATCGTTTATAGTATAAAGAAAGGAAATTCTTCATCCATTTATACAACATCCTTGAAAGAAACCTTATAAAATAACACTTCATTCCTAAAATTATTTAAAAAAAAATATGTGAGTCTCGGGACACACGGAAGAAGTGAAACTTCATGGCAAGTAGTATTTTCCAATTTTCTGGGAAGGCTAAATAAATATTTAAAATGGCCAAGTGCATATAAGATATGACGCCGATCGATTTTTTCGACGGCGACTAGTTGATTTTTGCCCTTCGAATGCTGCGGCCAGTCGACTTAAAATTACTTGTTTTGGGGAATTCGGCGGCTTAGAAAAAATTAAAACCCAGCGACTGCTTGTACCTTGTTCGCATTCTAATTTAAATTCCAATTATATTCCGGAAAACAAATTACCGTTCGCATTACAAAATTTGATGAGAAGTGGAATTTAAAAATTTAGAAAGAGAAAAAATTTTTGTTGTTGAAAATTTTGACTTTTTATCTCACTTTTTATCAATTTTATTTGGTTTTTTTTTTTTCATTTTACTCGAATTTGACAAAAAAAATTGTTGCCAACTATAATAAAATTTCAAAAAGTGAGTGAAAGTAACTATAAATATAGAATTTTAACCCTGACAAACTAGAATATGAAAGTGGAATATACATATTCCGGAATATATTTTTATATGAAAAATCCAGTTCATTTTCCTGAAATATTCCGGAAAACAGCATAGTCCACTAATGCAAACACCATATTAGAGATAAAAGCATTTAAAAATTCTAAAATACTTTTTAAGCTCAAAAAGTTTAGTGGCATAAAATTATTTCAAAATGGCTAGATTTATGGCAACACTGATTGCAGATGATTTCTACTATATTTTAAGCTGTAAACACAATTCCGGTTATTAGCGACAATAATGTATGAAAAAACAGCAGCGTGGCTTAAATCATGTTCTCTTTTTGTTGCCCGAAAAGTTTAACCTAAAATAACTTTTTCAAATATGCCTGAAAAATTTCATGTTTATTAGTACTTCTTCTGAAATGGAATTGTAATAAACATATTCCTCCTGCATTTTATTAGTGTAATTTAATGTCAAAAATAAATTACACTAACAAACCACAAATTACATTAAGAAAAATTAATATCAAAAATAAATTATCTACAAAAAAGGTGCATTGGAACATTTTTATTCAGAATACATATTTGTATTCCAAAAACTTTTTGAAAATTAGCACTAATAATTAATAAATGAAATATTTGTTATTCAATAATTTAAAATAAATTTTATTTTCCTTTCAATCGAAAAAAAAATAGTATTTTCGACTTTAATTCTGAGCCAATATAGAGTAGGTTATTGCGCTGATTAGCTTCATTAAGTTGCTAGCGGCTGTCGGTTCTATCATCAGCTGACACATAAATTTTTTCTTTTTTTTTTGCCTTTTTTTTTGACAATAATCGTTTGAATTTTGACAATAATCGTTTGATTTTTTGACAATAATTGTTCTGTTTTTGACACTTATATTTTTTTCACTCTCAATCACAATGCCTCTAAAGAAGTTTCACTTCAAAAAAAATTTGTGAGAAATGTCAAAAAATACGCATGCTGAAAAATTATTCAAAATCAGCATGCGTATTTTGCTGCGATTTTACATTTAAAGAACAAAATCGCATGCAGGAAAAATACGCTAATGTAGACACCTAGTAAACATAGACCGTCAAAATGCCTAGATTTATGGCTGCATGGCAACACTGGTTGCCAGATGATTTCACTATATTTTAAGCCGTAAACAAAATTCGGTTACAACTATATTATTAGCGACAATAATCTATGAAAAAACAGCAGCGTGGCTTAAATCACGTTTTCTTTTTGTTGCCCGAAAAGTTTAACCTAAAATAACTTTTTCAAATATGCCTGAAAAATTTCATGTTTATTAGTACTTCTTCTGAAATGGAATGTAATAAACATATTCCTCCTGCATTTTATTAGTGTAATTTAATGTCAAAAATAAATTACACTAACAAACTTAAAAAAATTACATTAAGAAAAATTAATATAAAAAATAAATTATCTACAAAATAGGTGCATTGGAACATTTTTATTCAGAATATATATTTGTATTCCAAAAACTTTTTGAAAATTAGCACTAATAATTAATAATTGAAATATTTGTTATTCAATAATTTGAAATAAATTATATTTTCCTTTCAATCGAAAAAAAAAAAAGTATTTTCGACTTTAATTCTGAGCTAATATAGAGTAGGTTATTGCGCTGATAAGCTTCATTAAGTTGATAGCGGCTGTCGGTTTTATCATCGCTGACACATACATTTTTTTCTTTTTTCTTTTTTTTTGCCTTTTTTTTTGACAATAATCGTTTGAATTTTGACAATAATCGTTTGAATTTTGACAATAATCGTTTGAATTTTGTTTTATTTTTTGACAATAATTGTTCGGTTTTTGACACTTACATTTTTTTCACTCTCAATCACAATGCCTCTAAAGAAGTTTCACTTCAAAAATTTATAAAAATCAAATTTTATTCCTATTGCTAATTATTACATTTTTTCACCCAAAAACACTTTATAAAATGTTTTAAATGTACTATTTGTTAAAAATTAATTTCTTGAAAATAAAACTTTGCTGAAAATATAATTTTTTTTTTCTAAATGTAAAATCACAATTTTTTTTTATGAAAATTTTTTTGTTAACTAAATTAAATTATAAACAGAAAAATTTAATAATAATAACTAATATTCGTTTATGATATAATTTGTTTTAATAATTATTTTGAAATTCACTAAAAGCATTTCAACCAGGGTAACAATCCAATAGTGAAAAGATTATCTACTTTATCGAGTTATCAGAATTTGGGTAAAATTAGTAAAATAATATGCTTATGTTGGAATTACAATTTACAAATAACTGTTATAGAGTCTAGAAATTCAGTAATTAAATTTTTATTTATTGAAAATTGAAGGACGATTAATAAACTTTCACATCGTCAACAAAATACGATTCACATCACAATACATTGTTTACATCAAATGTTCAGAATTACAAAAATGGTTCTACTTTAGTAAATTTTCCATTCGTACAATAAAAAAACTAGAATCCTTAATTTTTGGTACAATAAATTTATTTATTTATTGATTAGATCTTTTATCTTCATGCTGTTTTTTAGCAAAATCCAAAAATATTTGTTCCAATGTTGTTTGACTTATTGAATAATCTTCAATATTTAATTGCTCCTTGTTTCGCTCCATTAAACCAAAAATACTTGACCATTTTATACTAGCCAATGGAATGTAGAATGTTAAAATCCCCAAATATTGTTCTCTAAAAATTTAATTGTTCATTTATTTTTATTAGGTATATACAAAATTTATTTTTATTACAACCTTCGTTATCATAACAAAAAAAAATTAAACTTACTTTAATTCAGCATCTGGAAATTCGGTCAGAATAAAGTTTCGGACACTTTCCACATTTTCAGGTTCAACTTCTTCAAGTTTCGTAAAAGTAGAAGTATTCCTTAAAAAAATAATTTTTAAATTTCTTGAATATTATGTATAAATCTAAAAATTAAGAAATACATATAATACAAATAATACATAAGTTTGCTCAAAGTTGATGTGTTTAATATTTAGTACAAAAAGTGATTATGCGATCTAAAAGATTTTAATTCTATATCTAAGTTATTATATTACTTATATTCTGAATTGTACTATTGTATATTGAAATTATCATCAAATATTATTATCGCTTTATCTCTTAGCTTAGCCAGATGAGCCAATCAATCAAAACTTTCTTTTTCTTTCAATCGTATTTTTATATATTTTCATGCATTTGGGCTTGAAATTTATGTGGGTGCTGCTTGATTTTATAATTAATTTTTGGCACTTTGTTAAAATCAGGGCTGTGGAGTCGGAGTTGTGGTGTTTGTATCGGAGTTGGAGTCGGAGTCGTTACGAAAATTCGCGACTCTGACTCCAAGAATTTTTTTAGCAAATGTTTCAAAATTCATTGAATTTTAAAAATTTTGTATATGCACGTGCAATACCGAGAGTTTTTACAGATAGATTAAAATGCATATACACTTTATATTAATTAATTCACTTCCATTAATTACCCACAGCATAGTTTTCACTAGTATTTATAAATATAGTTCCACATACGTTTAGCTTTGGAGTTGGAATCGGAGTCGGAGTCGGAGTCGGAGTCGGACATTAAAAATTTTAGCGGTTGCAGTCGGAGTGGAGTTGGAACTATTTTTTGGCGACTCCACAGCCCTGTGGTGGCATGTTAAGTTGTCATTCGAACAGCGAAGATGTATCGAACATCGAAGCGAGTGGATTTTTTAGCAACATGTTAAGATTTTCTCGCTTCGATACTTTCGAAAATCATTTTCTGAAAGAATTTTTGACGTTAAAAAAAAAAAAATAACCAAAAAGTAAATAATAATAAATTATTGTTCATACATAATTATTTTTATTTACATTTATTAAAATTGTTTTTATTTTTATAAATAAAAATGTTTACCTACCTATCTACCTACCTTTAGATTCTTTTTTTTTTTATTAAATATTAAAATAATATTTTTAAATAATTAAAAAAAAAATATTTTTGATTATTCAAAATTAATTTTTATAAATTTGAATAAAAATAATTTCTTTTTTCATATATTTTTTTTATTCGATTCCGTATCACTTGAAATTTTTTTTGTGATACCGTAGCGAGAAAACGTAGAAGCGATTTTGTCATAACATACTGCCATTCGATCGAATGTCGAATATCGAATTTTTCGAAATCTTAACATCCCACCACTGGTTAAAATTCTTTTGATTTTTTTCTTCTCTTTAATCAGAATTATTTTTCAGAATATGTGGAAATAAAAATACAAGCTCTCTGCTGCTGATATTCCAATCTCTAATTCGAGATTTTAAAACAAAAAAACGAACAAGGAAGATTGTTTTTAAATTTACACCAATATGTTATAATTTCCTAACACCTAGCCAACAATTCAATATCAAAAAGTTTAAAAACAATAACCATCTTAAAAAAAATAAATTATAATAATCAAGTGGAAAAATGTGTACAAAACTTTAAAACTTACCTTCGAATTCTAAGATTCGTGGTATTATTGTTATTTTGAATTGCTTCGACATCTACAAGCTCTATTATCACAACGTTTTACAATAAATTTCATAAAATAGTATAAGTGTGGAATGTTTAAAAAAACAATGAGATTGTGTACTATACTAAAATTTTTGCTCACTTTTTTTAAAAATGTACTACATATTAAAGAAAATCTTCTACAATGTACTACATTCAAATGTACTACATATTAAAGAAAATCTTCTTAACTGTTTTTTATTTCTTCAAGCACAGAAATGAACGTTAACATTTTCCGAGACCAGAAGGCCGTTTCTTGTACAAGATAATCTTTTTCATTTATGTATAATCTTTCGAGAAAAAAACTCACGTTTGTGGATTGCTCTGACGCTTCAGTTTAAATTTTAAAACTAAACCTTTAGAATATTTATTTTTCAAATGTTGGAGTGAGCCAATACACTTGAATTCACCATTCACCATTATTGCTAGGCGAGTACAAAGTGCTTCGCACTCTTCCATACTATGTGAAGTTAATACAATCGACTTCCCAGCGTCTCTAATCCGACAAATTAAATTCCAAAGTTGTCGTCTAGCTCCTGGATCCATTCCAGTTGTTGGCTCATCCAAATATATCACAGATGGATTTCCCAATAAAGCTATTGATGTACTTAATTTCCGCTTATTGCCTCCACTATAAGTTTTAGCCGGTTTATCTAAATGCTTAGTGTAGCCTAAAGCCTTTGCCATATTATTCGTAATTTGGTTGATTCGATTTTCAGGTATTCCTCTTAATAAACTAAAAATTCTTAATAGTTCTCGGCCTGTCAAATCTTCTAATAAAGCATCAAATTGAGGACAGTATCCGATTCTACGATAAACTTGATTCATTTCATTTTTGAGATTCATACCCGTCACAAAAGCAGCACCATAAGTAATTCGCTCGTCACCAGTCATCATTTTAAATGTTGTGGTTTTCCCAGCTCCATTTACACCAAGTAAGCCAAAACATTCAGAGCTGAAAGAAACCAAGAAACAGCTAAAATATTTAAAAACAGCTAAAATAATAATAAATTAAAATTATCGAATTTTTTTATTGATTCTGTAGCGTCGATAACAATCATTTTCTAGAAATTTTTACTTACTGTCTGATACCAGCAAAAAGATTATTCGCTGCCAAGAATTTTCCATAATATTTTGTAACACCGTACAAAATTAAATTTTCTTGTTTTAGTTCAGATGCAGATAATGATTTGATCCTGTTTTGTTCTTGTTTTACATCTTCGTCAACATCTGGGCTTAGGAACGTATTAGTTTTGGGTGGCGGACTATAAAGTGGATTTTGATTATTTTTTTCTATTTTTTTCATTGATGAAAAAAACTTACATGATCTTCATACGTAACTTATATATCAAATCATCAAGTAGACGAAATTCTTTTATTAGTAATATAAGGAAACATATATGAAAGGTTGCAAGGAAATACGTTATATTAGCCAAAATTCCAGGATCTTCCCATTGAAAATAATCAGCAACACAGCATTCGTCGATCCCGAATTCACATAATGCTTCCACAGAACAAAAAGGAAGCGTATTTTCTTCACACTTTTTGTTACAAACATTTGTAGCCGCAGCAATTGTATTCAAATTTCTTAAGCCTTTAGCTAATGAGTAATGCGGCAGTATAAGAAAAACATAGTTACATATCCTGGCAGCATCTTCTAAATCGAAACTAAAAAATAGCATATTCACGAAAAAAAATAGTGCCATGCCTAAAATGTTTATATGTTTTTAGTGGAACTTTTAATGTTTATTAACACACAAAATCTACAATTACAATATACATAATACAATAAAAATCAAACCTGTAAAAATATTAAAAATTGACATTGTTGAAAATCCAGTAGGAGGTTCTTTAAATAACATCGAAAATAAATAGGTTAATGGTAACACGGCAAATCCAAACAGAATTAAGATTAAAAATGTTCGACCTATAAAATAAAATGTGCAAAAAATGCGATATAAAGTTCATTTTATTGTAGAAACAAATTTTATTTTACCAAGTTCTGCAAATGTTCCGTAGCCTTCTGGTTGAAAACATGCCAAAGTTATTAAGCAAATAAGTGATGTTACTAAAAAAGAAGCCATGTCACCAATAAAATGTACGAACCAAAACAGCAATATCCTCACACCAGTAACGAATTGTAATAACTTAGCCCTACTTTCACGTTCTTTAATCAAAAACAGAATATAAAATGCACTGACGAATGACATACATATGCTTAAGTTAATTGACATTGAAAACCCAATTCCGCTTCTCCTATTCGCGAATTTTAAGAGAGTTTCAGCCGAATATGGCAAGGGGTCATTTGTTACTTCAATGCTATAGTTTTTACCATTAAAATGTCTGAAAGAAATATGATTCAAAATAAAAATTATATATGCTCTTATATTTCAAATTTAAGTGGTAATATTTAAAAATGAAAAATTAAGGATTGAAACAGAAACTATATATAAATCATTATATGAACAAATTTTGGAAATCAATTTTATATTTTTTCATAGTAAACATTGACGGATACCCAACATCATTTTTTCACACCTAGCTTGGACAAAAATAAACAAATACAAAACAAACACGAAGAAAATATGTTGGTTGCGTTTCTTTTTGTCGGAGAATTGAATGAGAAAGAAGAAAAATAAATAAAAAAACTAACTGGGTAATCAACATTATTAAACATTATTAACAAAATTTTTACCTGGCTATTGCATTGTGAATAGCATTTAAAGCTAATGGCACTGTGTGTAAAGGATGACTATTAAACCATGCAATTATAACGTCATCCATTATAGTTGCTCCTTTCAAATATTTTGAATTAAAACTAACCAAATTTGTCTGACCATAATCAATTAAATATTTAGAAATATTTGATTTAACAATTTCTGTCGTGTAAGATGAACCAAATGAATTTTCGTATTCTTGATATTCGTTGGAAATTTTAAGGCTCAAATCACTGGAATTGGTCTCCAAAACACTAACTGTTGAATCATAATCTTTTGATGTTATTTTTCTTGAAGGAAGTTCATTGAATATATCTGAAAAACTAAACTTTACGAATATTGCTGCAATTACAAAAAAAACCGCCATAAAGTTTTGTACAATTAAAATAATGTAATTTCGAATGGTATAAATAAATTTCTTAAATAACATAGCTTTCCACTGGCTCCAATATAATCTCCAACCTTTAAGTAACTTAACATTTTCACCAATTTCGTCATTACCTACTAAAACAAAATAATTGAAACAAATATATAATTATTTCAATTTAACGGATTTTAGTATTACAAAGAGCTTCAGCATCTGGATCTCCATTCCCGGCAGATAAATTAATTTTCCCTAAATCATGTTTCTCTGCACCAACCTTCATAAAAACTTCTTCCAAAGTGGTTATTGATATTCCAAATCCATCCAAATTTAATTTTTCAGATTGATCTTCGATTCTGCTTAGCATATCCTCAAAAAATGAGGAATATTTATCTGGAAGCTGATAAGATAATTCAGTACCAATTTCACTCTCAATCTGAATATCTGGAATATATTGACTTAATAAATTCGTTATAAGTTTAGCATCACATTTAGAATTTTTTACACAAATCTAAAAAGAAGCTAATTTTATATAAAATTTCATTATTGAAAATTTTCAAAATTTACCAAATGATATCCGCAACCAAATCTTTTTTTAAGAAAAAAGCTTGTGCCAAAACATTGAAGTTCTCCAGCACTCATAATTGCAATACGATCTCCCAAAACATCAGCTTCATCCATAAAATGTGTCGACAATAAAATTGTTCGATTTTGCTTTTCCGCCTGAATCAAATCCCAAAGCGATCTTCTTGCAGCTGGATCCATACCAGAACTGGGCTCGTCCAGTAGGACTACCTTAGAACCTCCACATAAGGCTGCCCCAACTGATAATTTACGTTTCATTCCACCAGACAATTTTTTTGACAATGTATTGATTTTTGGCTCTAATTGTAAAATATTTACAAATTTTTTAACTTCGTTCTCAATTTGTTTAGCATCTAAACCTTTTAGACGGCTATAAAATACTATATGATCACGAACAGTCAACTCATCAAAAAGAATATCATGCTGTGGGCAAATTCCTAGAGATGCTCGTGCGCCACCTAAATCAGTCCGAATGTCATAACCATTAACAATTGCTGTTCCAGCTGTTGGTGGGAACATACCAGTTAACATTGAAATTGTTGTGGTTTTACCAGCGCCATTATGACCCAACAATACAGTTATTTCGTCTTCATGTAAATTCATTGTTAAATTATTAACAGCAACTTTCTCATCAAATACTTTAGTTAAGTGACGTATTGCTAACCCCACATGCTTGTTTGGATCTGGTTCAAAACACGAATCATCTTTCCTTATTTCATTATCAAAACCATTTTCAACAGCTGATAATTTTGGGTTAGATTTTTGCCAAAAATCTTTTGTAAATGGAAAATACCATTTTTCTGGGACTCCGAAATTACCAGGATATATTTTTTCTATGTACAAAGCAATTAACATATAAATCACAGCCGCAATAAACATCATAATCATTATGATACCAACAGAAATATTATCATCTACGTTCACTGGACGGAATAAATTGTACCAATGCAAGCCTTCTCCTTCTTCTAAGCAGGCGAAAATTTTGTAAAATAGTAATAATTAATAATAACATTATTAACAATAATTTAACTGATATTTAAATTTTAATTTAAAAAATTGTTTAATATCCTGTTCATGAATCACCTTTGGCAAACGAAGTCATGTTTGCAGGTGCAATATACCTGCACGTAACATTAATATTATTTCGTTTTACTTTAGTAGAATTTAAAAAGACTCAGAAAATTCTGAGGTATAAACCATAAATAAAATTTTTATATCTTTACCTTCAAGTTGCATTATCAATTTAAACCCGAATCCAAATCCTGTGTTTGAAATTAAACTCAGCCCAAGTTTTTGACTTAGCCTTAGATATTTCTTATCTGTAAGTTGGTATGGAATATAACCTATGAACCAAAGAAGACCCGTAACTGATGCAGCAGTATTGGCCTTCGAAAATAGAGGTGCAATCATAAAACAAAAGGTAATCGAAGCTATAGTGTACACGTACAAGAAAAATAACAAAACTGTTATATTTGTATGGGTTAAAACTGACATTCCAAAGTTAACTTGCCACTAAAAAAAATTTATTAATTAAATAAATTGAATATTTAATAATAGTTACTAATTAATTTATTATTATACTTTTAGCAAAATTCCTATTATCGTTACTGCTATACTTATCAGAATAAATGTTTTTATGAACCAAGCTGTCCAGTGCAGCCAATTCGGTAAGCCCATAATTTTCATAACTTCTTTTAGTTTCATTTCTTTTTCAGTTGTTATATACTATAATAAGAGAGAGTTTTATAATTTTTAAATAAATGCTTATTGGTTAATCTTAATCACCATAAAATACTACTTTTTAAAATTTTTAACAAATACGTGATTCATCAAAACTAAAATCATAAAAAAACACAACTACAAGTCTATGTGCAAAATTTTATCTCGATTTTCATTTCTTTAATCTGGGGACAAACATTCAATCAACGGAACAAGTTAATATAAAAGTTTTAGGAAGCTCAATTTAATTTAATCGTTAACCAATACTACTTCAGCAGTGTCTAGTTCGTGTCAAAATATATATAAAAGCATAAGATTATTTTTTGCATCCAAGTACAATTTTTGTTTCCCTTCAAATAAATTAAAAAATAAATCGGCTTAACAAATTTTATTGGTATAATAAATATATTAAATTATTAAATGGTAAGCTCCTAGATACTAACCTTGACTGTTTGAGTTGCAGGATACATTAAACTAAGGACTATTATCAAAGACACATAGCCTTCTAAGTCTTTGACTAGTGGATCAAATGAATGCGATGGGAGCGGCATTCTTTGCATAATTATCTCTGGATACTCAATTTTTTCTTGACCAGACATTTGAGCAACCACATCAATAAATCCCATCGACAAAGCATTTTGAACTGCTGCGAATCCTTCATCTATATATTTTGGAGGCCCTCCAGTGTTACTATAACGATTCCGAGGGCCAACAAAATCTAGTGCGAATAACCAACTTGTGTACCAATTTGTTATTAAATTTTTATTAGTGTGTCGTCCCTCGCTCGGGAATCGAATTGAGTAGACCAATTTCTTAGGATATTCTGTTGTGTTCACCAAATTATCATCAAATTGAATTCCTGCCAAACTTTTTGATGCAAGCAAATATTTTTCTAAATCATTAGAATTGTTAGTACCAACAACTGCTGTGTGAATATTATCTTCCGAAGTTAAATTTAATTTATAAACAGCACTCAAAACTATTTTTTCAAGAAACACATTTTGTGGTGAATAAGCAATCTCCCACCTTCCAACAGGTGATAATGGATCATTCTCGTTAATTGCTCTGAAAATTTATTAATTTCCATTAAATACACCTGTGAACCAACTGTAGCATAATTAAAAAAGCAATACGTATTTAATAGTAGATTATTGTATATGTAAACTAAATTTTTTATTAATTAAGAGTTCTGTATACACAAAAATACATTGACACGAGTCAATACTTATATCACGAGACCGAAGGTCGAGTGATATAAATTGACAAGTGTCAATGTATTTTTGTGTTAATACAGAACGAGTTGTATAACAAATTTTGTTTACATATCCAATATACTGTTTTAATGCGTAGGGGAGAGTTAGTTGCAAAGAGAGAATATTTTTTCTTCTCATTTTTTCTCTTTTTTTTTTTTGTATTTGGCTGTATTGAAATATTGTGAGAGATATTATGTTTGTTTAGGTATTACGTAATATTCAATACGAAACATCTAAATGATTTCATTATTTACGCTGATGCATCTAAATTTTTTCATTATATACGCTGATGCATCTAAATCTTTTCATTATTTACGCAGATGCATCTAAATGATTGCATGTGTATTGACGCATATAATACTCCATTTAGTGATCTAAATTCTATAGCACTAAATACAACATAACGATCCCCAACGCATTAAAATTATAAAAAAGTGTTGTCATGCAAAATAAGAGTGACAGAATTTTTATTTCCTTTTCTTACAATTCTAGCGAAAATTAGATCAAGAGTTACAATAACTTCTACTCTTGAAGAACTTTTCAATCTAAAATAGTGGCAGCCAATAAACAAAATGTAAGTATTTTATATACGATATAAATTTATTAAAACAAAAAACAACCAGTACATGTATCCAAATACAATATACTATAATTTGCATCGCTTTATGTAACACGTTATCATCTAATTTGCATGGCAGACGACGAATCACACCATGAAAATCATTCAAATGCGGTTATTGGGGTTAGGCTCTAAACCCCGGAAGCCAAAATCCTGAGTAAAAAAGCCCGAAAACAAAATCGTGGAAGATAAAATCCCGGAAGCCAAAATCCTGGAAAACAAAATCCCGAAATGAAAATACCCTGGAAACCACAACCCGGAGGAACAAATTCCCGGAAACCAGAAAACCCCAGACAAAATCCCGGAAATTTTAATTCATGTATTAAAACCTCATTTTTCGCAACCTAACCGATGGCTACGCGAGCCAAAGTCTTTTCGTGTGTCCCCGCGGGGCTTCAGGGATTAAAACCTCCTTTTTCGAAAGGGAGCGGAACACTTCACTGTATGATCATTTCACTGTAGTATCATTACACTGTATTTTTGAAGTTCACTATATTATCATTTCACTGTATTACATTTTACTGTATTTTCTTTTTGCTGTATTCCATTTCACTGTATTTTCATTTCACTGTTTTTTCCAAAGTATGTCATTTTCACTATATTTTTTCAATGTTCTCCCAGAAGTCAAAATCCCGAAAACACTAAATTCCGAAAAGGTTTTTTTAAAATTTGAATGGCACCCTACCCAGAAACCCCTCCCGGGGAGGACTGCAAAAGTTCTTCCGATTTCATTCAAATTTGATTCATAAAAAGCGGAAATGGATCATTTAAATTTGATTCATAAAAAGCGGAAATGGATAAAAACACAAATTTGGTTTGGTTTGGAAACCTGTTTAAGGGAAGGATATCATTCGATTTCATACAATTTAACTGTTGAATAAGTAGAAATGATATATATTAATTCTTCTTAGATATTTTCCCAAATTTATAAAATAACTAGCTCATCATTCTGACAACAAAAATTTCACTTAAAACGTGTGTTCCACAACAACGTATGTGCAGGTACTAGTCTATCTATATATATAAAACCGAAGTTGTATCTTTGTCTGTTTGTCTGTTTGTATGTTCCGAATAGGCTCCTAAACCGCTCAACCGATCGTTTTCAAACTTACACCATCTCTTTGTGTCAGGTCGGGGGTCGTTATAGGCTATTTTAAAATTTGATTGGCCTCCTACCCAGGGACCTCCGCCGGGGGCGGACTTCAAAAGTTCGTCCGATTTCATTCAAATTTGGTATGTAAAAAGAAGAAATGATAACACAAAGAAATTTCGTAATAAAAAATTTGTTGACCTCCTACCCAGCGACCTCCCCTCGGGGCGGACTTTAAAAGTTCGTCCGATTTCATTCAAATTTGGTATGTAAAAAGAACACAAAAATTTCGTAACAAAAAAATTGTTGACCTCCTACCAGCGACCTCCTACCTCCCATGGGGGCGGACTTCAAAAGTTTGTCCGATTTCATTCAAATTTGGTATCTAAAAAGAAGAACTGATTACACACAAATTTCGTAACAAAAAATTTGTTGACCTCCTATCCAGGGACCTCCCATGGGGGCGGACTTCAAAAGTTCGTCCGATTTCATTGAAATTTGGTATGTAAAAAGAGAAAGTGATTATACACACAAATTCCGTAACGAAAAATTTGTTGACCTCCTACCCAGGGACCTCCCCTCGGGGCGGACTTTAAAAGTTCGTCCGAATTCATTCGAATTTGGTATGTAAAAAGAAGAACTCATTACACAAAAATTTCGTAACAAAAAATTTGTTGACCTCAAACCCAGCGACCTCTAACCCAGAGACCTCCTACCCAGGGAGCTCCCTGGGGCGGATTTTAAAAGTTCGTCCGATTTCATTCAAATTTGGTACGTAAGAAGAGGAAATAATTACACACAAATTTCGTAACAAAAAATTTGTTGACCTCCTACCCTAGGGGAGGATTTCAAAAGTTATTAAACACACGAAAATTATTAAACACACGAATTTCGTAACAAAAAATTTGGCCCCCTCTTTTTAGGTGATCTCTTCGAATATATAGAAATCAATTTCTTTATTACTAATAACTACAAAATATTAAAAACTAAACCACTCAACCGAGCGTTTCGAAATTACAATGTCTCTTTGTCTCAGGGCTATTTTAAAAATTTGAATAGCACCCTACCCAGAAACCCGTCCCGGGGAGGACAGCAAAAGTTCTTCCGATTTCATTCAAATTTGATTCATAAAAAGCGGAAATGGATCATTCAAATTTGATTCATAAAAAGCGGAAATGGATAAAAAAAAAAAATTTGGTTTGGTTTGAAACCTGTTTAAGGGAAAGATATCATTCGATTTTATACAATTTAAGCGTTGAATAAGTAGAAATGATAAATATTAATTCTTCTTAGATATTTTCCCAAATTTAAAAAAAAATAACTAGCTCCTATAATTGTTCATCAATCTGACAACAAAAATTTCACTTAAAACGTGTGTTCCACAACAACGTGTGTGCGGGTACAGCTAGTATTAAATAGAACTAGAAAATTAGCAATAAAATTTTGAGTTCTATCAATCATTAATGCATGTTAATGTGAAGAGAACGAACTTTATTTTTATCTTATTAAAATAATACATCTTCATTTCAAATTGCAAGAGGTTTCATATTAAAAAGAACGATATACCATATACCTATAATTTCAAATTCTAAGTTTTTCATATCGACCCATCCAAGGAAGATGTTGATAAGTCGACTTGTCAACTTCTTACGGGAGTGTTGTAATACGTAAGCTAATAAATTTTCCTATCTGAATCAAAAACCGGTTTTTTTGTAACCAAAACTATCGCTGAGATAAGTTCAAAAACAACGTAATGCATTGTTAGTTTAGCTCTTAAATCTGCCTGCATAAAGTTGATAAAAGCAGTTATCAACTTTTTACATTACAAAATAATTTTTAAATAATTGTTATATAGATTTATCAATTTAATGCACGTACTTTTTTTTAATTCTTTCGGTTGTATCTAGAGTTGT
Organism: Hybos culiciformis; assembly: GCA_964007475.1. Classification (NCBI taxonomy): domain Eukaryota; kingdom Metazoa; phylum Arthropoda; class Insecta; order Diptera; family Hybotidae; genus Hybos; species Hybos culiciformis. The sequence goes on from OZ023275.1 coordinate 32,403,174, forward strand.
AAACATATTACAAAAACTTTCGGTGAGTTCTTAACAGTTTTACACTTACTTGTCAACCCGGAGTTGGATTTTATAAACTTTTTACTTGGACAAAAAATAATCCAATCGGTTATAAATAGAGTTGGCAACATTTTACATGGAGTGTGACAGCAAAAAAGGCGGGAATTACTTCATTATGTTTACAACTCGACATACCAATCTGTATTAATGAAAACAGTGCAGTGCATTAAGTTGTTTTTGTAAAAAATAGTACTTTTTAGTTTGAATAAAGAGTCAAGAAATTGTCTCCTAAACATGCTCAAGCTCTTTATCATATGCCGTGAGTTTCGTTGAAATCGAACCATAAACATCCTGTTTATTCAAATTTTGAACTAAATTGCGTTTTTCTCAAAACTATGATTTTCGACTTATCAACATCTTCCTTGGATGGGTCGATATAATTCAGCCGTTTCGTACTACATTGTTGATTAAATTAGTCTTGCTTCATTGATTCATAATTCAAATTAAAAATTAAAACACACGAAGCAATCATAGTAACTGCCGAAAGAAGTTAATACTTAAAAGCTTTAAACTATGAAATAAAAATAATAGTGGCTACAACTAATGGACTGCTTTTGGACTGATGGAACGATTTTTATTTTAATTTATATTTTGTACTGAGCAGCCCATCATTTGTAGCCACTGTTATTTCATAGTTTAAAGCTTTTAAGTATTAACTTCTTTCGGCAGTTCCTATGTCTGCTTCGTGTGTTTTTTTGTACATTTTGCGCCGGCACGACCTAACCGTAGCTCCCTATCCAAAAATTTTTCGGCATGTAATCTTAATTTCACCGGAGCTACCTATTTTGAAAAGAAATGTTTTTGTATATTTTAAGCCGGCACGACCTAACCGCAGCTCCCTGCCCAAACATTTTTCGGCAGGTAATCTTTTTTCACCGAAGCTACCTATTTTGGAAAAAAATTTTTTTTTGTATATTTTGCGCCGGCAGACCTAACCGTAGCTCCCTGCCCAAAAATTTTTCGGCAGGTAATCTTTATTTTAACGGAGCTACCTATTTTGAAAAAACATTTTTTTTGTATATTTTAAGCCGGCACGACATAACCGTAGCTCCCTACCCAAAATTTTTCGGCAGGTAATCTTAATTTCACCGGAGCTTTCTATTTTGAAAAAAAAATTTTTTTGTATATTTTGCGCCGGCACGACTTAACCGTAGCTCCCTACCCAAAATTTTTTCGGCAGGTAATCTTAATTTCACCGGAGCTACCTATTTTGAAAACATTTTTTTTTTTTTGTGTATTTTGCACCGGCATGACCTAACCAAAAATTTTTCGGCAGATAATCTTTATTCACCCGAGCTACCTATTTTGGAAAAAAAAATATTTTGTATATTTTGCGCCGGCACGACCTAACCGTAGCTCCCTACCCAAAAAATTTTCGGCTGGTAATCTTTATTTTACCGGAGCTACCTATTTTGAAAAAAAAATTATAGTTTTCAATAATTTGGAAACGAAAGATTTATAAAAAATAATTTGAATTTAAATTTTTCGCGCCAAATTATTTTGTTTTTATAAATGCCAAATGATTATTGAGTGGATCACTAATTTTTTTGAGTATTGAAACGTCAAAAATCATGTCGGTTTTTTAGAACTCGAATTTCAAATGAGTGGAATGAACATGAATATTTACCCCCTACAGAATTACTCAATTATATCATACAACACGCCTAAAGAAGTATTAACTTCAAAAAAAAACATTTCTTACCCCCCATTTACACAGGCTGTTTTCGAAGATTAAAATGAAGATTTTTTTTGAATCTGTGTGTAAAATTTTTATAAAATTTTTTCATGTGGGTATAAAATGAAAAAATTTTATACAAATTTTACACACACATTCAAGAAAAATCTTCATTTTAATCTTCGAAAACAGCCTGTGTAAATGGGGGGTTACTTAAATTTCCTGTATCGCAATAACTTTCTACATTGCTTCATTAACTACGAATACATTCAAATAATACAGGAATACGTTTATTACGTTTAATGATTCACCAAAAAATGGAAAGAAAGAATGAACCATAATCTACCATCATTAATCGGAATTCGGAAATTTAATTACCAAAAAATAATCAAATACCTACTTAATGTTTCGTTTATGCAATTTTATGTTTTTAAGATAAAAAACAAATCTATAGGATAAAAAAAAAAGAAAAATTGCGAATAATGACAGTAATTTATTATATTACACTGTGAATTCCATAACATAAAATTGTGTTTTTATTATTTATAATTTTCTTCACAATCAAAACCATTTTAAATACCTGTGGTGGCATGTTAAGTTGTCACTCGAACAGCGAAAATGTATCGAACATCGAAGCGAGTGGATTTTTTGGCAATATGTTAAGATTTTCTCGCATCGATACTTTCGAAAATCGTTTTCTGAAATGATTTTGACGTTAAAAAAAAAGAAGCAAAAACTAAATAATAATAAATAATTTTAATGTGCATGTAATCGGTAAGTTGTATTTACAATCGTAAATTTAGCTTGGTATATTAAACGGTATATTAAACGGTATATTATTTATTTAAGAAAATTTTATTTACACACTTTAATTTTATTTACCACACTTCAATTTTATCTACTTTCTTCATTTTGAACTTTTGTTTATTTTTTGCATTGCAAATGTATAGATTGCAACTACCTCTCACATGCACATTAAAGCAGTACATAAAACATGTTAATAAAATTTGTTATACAGCTCGTTGTGTATTTACACTAAAACACAAGCACACTTGTCAATTTATATCAAGTATTGACGCGTGTGCATGTGTTTTTGTGTAAATACACAACTCGTTGTAGGCGCCGTGACATTTGTCCGCGGGACATTTGTCCGCGATGAAATTTGTATGGAAAACTTCGCGGACAAATGTCATTTTGCAAAATGTCATTTGTCCGCGATTGTAAAATGACATTTGTCCGCCGCGGACAAATGTCCCAAAATTAGCGGACAAATGACATTTTGCAAAATGACATTTGTCCGCGATTGAATTTTCTAACTTTAGCGGACAAATGTCATTTTGCAAAATGTCATTTGTCCGCGATTGATTTTTCGAATTTTTAGCGGACAAATGTCATTTTGCAAAATGTCATTTGTCCGCGATTGAAATTTTTAATTTTTAGCGGACAAATGTCATTTTGCAAAATGTCATTTGTCCGCGATTGATTTTTCAGTTTTTTTAGCGGACAAATGTCATTTTGCAAAATGTCATTTGTCCGCGATTGATTTTTCAATTTTGGAGATACTGCAGATTACGTGAACCACTCAGAATCGTCTGAAGCTTGGAAAAGGGAAGAGGGGTAGAGTCCCCCCAAATTGTTCATACATTTAGTATATGCAATTTTTTTTTTTTGCCCGATTTGCCCCTTAAAGAGAGGGGGTGGGGGGCGGCGGGCGGGCGGGTGGACTGGTGGTTGGTCAGTGGGATTTGCGGCTGACGCCGCAAATCCCACTGACCAACCACCAGTCCACCCGCCCGCCCGCCGCCCCCCACCACCCTCTCTTGTTGTGCCGATTCTGATTGGTTCACGTCATCTGCACTTTAGCCTCAAATTTTTAGCGGACATATGTCATTTTCCAAAATGTCATTTGTCCGCGATTGCTTTTTTTAATTTTTAGCGGACAAATGTCATTTTGCAAAATGTCATTTGTCCGCGATTGATTTTTTAAATTTTTAGCGGACAAATGTCATTTTGCAAAATGTCATTTGTCCGCGATTGATTTTTCAGATTTTTAGCGGACAAATGTCATTTTGCAAAATGTCATATGTCCGCGATTAATTTTTATCGCGGACAAATGACATTTTGGAAAATGTCATTTGTCCGCAGCGGACAAAAGACATTTTGAATCGCGGACAAATGTCATTTTTATGTCCGCGATACAAAACAAATCGCGGACAAATGTCCCCCCCTCGTTGTAATAACAAATTTTCTTAACATGTGTTACAATCTACTGTTTCATAGTTATTTTTATTTACATTTATTAAAATTTATTTTTTATTTTTTTATAAATAAAAATGTTTACCTACCTTTAGATTAATTTTTTTTTATTAAGTATTAAAATAAGCTTTTTTTTTAATTATTTTATTTTTAAATAATTTAAAAAAAAATATTTTTGTTTATTCAAAATTAATTTTTATAAATAATTTTGAATAAAAATAATTTCTTTTCTACATACATTTTTTTTATTCGATTCCGTATCACTTGAAAAATTTTTTGTGATAATTTTTTGCGATTTTGTCATAACATACTGCCATTCGATCGAATGTCGAATATCGAATTTTTCGAAATCTTAACATCCCACCACTGAATATTTTTTGAAACATATGTTTTTGAGCTGTAAAAGTCCTAAAATTTTGTTTTTTTTCAAAAGAAAATTATTTAGAATTCTAATTTACAACATAAATATAGAAAATAAGATTAACAAATTTTGTAAAAATTAAATTAATAGAAAATATCGAATGACAAGTTACATCATAAAATATTTTAATGCGTTGGGGATCGTTATGTTGTATTTAGTGCTATAGAATTTAGATCACTAAATGGAGTATTATATGCGTCAATACACATGCAATCATTTAGATGCATCTGCGTAAATAATGAAAAAATTTAGATGCATCAGCGTATATAATGAAAAAATTTAGATGCATCAGCGTAAATAATGAAATCATTTAGATGTTTCGTATTGAATATTACGTAATACCTAAACAAACATAATATCTCTCACAATATTTCAATACAGCCAAAAAAGAGAAAAAATGAGAAGAAAAAATATTCTCTCTTTGCAACTACCTCTCCCCTACGCATTAAAACAGTATATTGGATATGTAAACAAAATTTGTTATACAACTCGTTCTGTATTAACACAAAAATACATTGACACTTGTCAATTTATATCACTCGACCTTCGGTCTCGTGATATAAGTATTGACTCGTGTCAATGTATTTTTGTGTATACAGAACTCTTAATTAATAACAAATTTAGTTTACATATACAATAATCTACTATTGTAATTACATAATTAGAAAGAATCAGTAAAGCTATGGTTTCCTAGGAAAACGGTGCCGTAATATAACGGCCGTAATATAGCGGTGGATGACGTAGAAAAAACGTTGGCTATATTATTTATATAAAATGGTTTCCTAGAGAGCGTTGGTGATGAACATAACGTGATATAGCGGTGCCGTTATTTCATGTCGGCCGTAAAATTACGGTGATAATATTCATACAACGTTTTTTTACGGTGACGGTGAGTTCAAAAAAAAAAAATGAATACAAAATATTTAAATTTAATTTGGAAAATCGAAGATGACGAAGTTTTAATTGAATATTACCGCCGCTTTATTACGGCAACGCTTTTTAGGAAACCGTATATGATTGCCGTTTTAACGGCCGTTATATTACGTCCAATATTCAACGTAATATTACGGCCGCTATTTGACGGCACCGTTTTCCTAGGAAACCATAGCTTAAGAATTGAAGGATTAACTTTTAATTATTTTAGCCGACGGTATCACAACTTCACAGTTCTAACCTACACTTTTTGTAGTTTTTTTTTGCATTCAGGTTCAATTAGCTGGGTTTATGGAATATATTCCTTCAAAAATTGTTTTGCGATAGTAGCTTGGACCAAAGCATAAGTATTTGAGAATGACGTTAAAGATTAATAGTTTTTTCTTACCTCAAAATATCTAAGTTAATAGGAATTTCATTAAAAACGATTGGTTTTTCGATAAATTCTGGGTCAATTAAAGATCTCAATAACAATAATAGCAGTGAAAAAATCGCTGGTAAAAATAATTCAAATAATAATTGAATTTTATGATTCCATTGAATTTTCAAATTTTTCCACATCAACAGTCGAAATTTATCCAAATTGGATGTGCCCATTTTTTGGTAGTTTTAATTTTCTAGAAATTTGGATGATTCTTGTGCAAAATCCTGAAATAACAAAAAAAATTGATGTGTATAAAAAGCATTAATTATTTGATATAAAGAAATATAATAATTTCGTTTCTTATTTTTTCCTAACAATTTAAAGCAGCGGTTCCCAAACTTTTTCTCTATTGTACCATCAACATACTTTTCTTAAATATACGTACCACTGCAAAAGTATCAGAAATTTTTAAAATAATAAACTACATTTTTTTTATTTACATTGAGATAAAAATGGAGAAAATTCAGTTTGTACATAGTAGTTAATGTGAACGATGAAGTTGTTTGTTGCCCATTAAATATGTAATATTATGTTCAATTTTAGTTAATTTTAAACGTAAGGTTTAAACGTGTTTTGAATTTATTTTTAATACTCAACATTGCCGAATATCAGACTTCACATAAATATGATGAAACAAATGGCATCAAAAATTTCAAAGCTTTATCAAAAATTGCTTCATATTAAGACCGTCGTTGAACGACTTGCTTGCTCTTTAATTTTGCTGTTTAAATTCAAGTTTTAAATCACCATTACAAGAAATTTCTGATAACTGATCTCTTTCTACCTCTAAAAACGCATCTAAATTTTTATCAGAAAGAAAAATAAAATTGCGAATTTTTAGAAAGTTTAATTAAAAAAAATCATTAGTTTTTAATATACGAAACAATTAATAAATAAAATCAATTAATTTGTAATAGAAGAAAATATTGTACCACTGGCCTAAGCGTAATGTACCACTAGTGGTACGCGTACCACACTTTGGGAACCGTTGATTTAAATAATTTTATTTATTTATTTTATGGATTAATTAGGCACATTTTTCTATTAAAAAAAAAAAATTTCAGGAAAAAATACAATTATAATTTTTTTATGCGAAAAGGTAGAAAATTTGTTGGTTTTTTTTTATTGATTGAATAAAAAAAAAATTACTTCGGACTGCCTAATCATTTTCAATTTTCTCATTAATTAATTTTTTTTATTAATTAAAAAAATTTTATTTAAAGTAGTTTGTTTTGTAATAAGTTAACATTAATTTTACGTTGAATTTAATTGTACGTTGAACTTAAAATCCATTGTTGCAACTAAACTTTTTGATTTACAACATTCCAGTTGGCCTTTTGAGACCGATTTTAAAAAGATCGAAACTTAGACCGATTATTTTTCAATCTTTTTTTTTTTATTTTAAGATTGATTTGCCTGAAATCGATAAAGTATTAAATAAGACCGTTTTTAATCGATTTTTTTTCACTTTATTTTTTTAATTATAGACTTGTGGTTTTTTTATTCTAATAATGAAATAATTATCTTTTTCTCTTTCTAATTTGTCATTTGTTATAGTTTCTTATTCAAAGTGTATAAGTTTATTTTTTATTTTAAATATTGAAATAATGTTAATAAAAAAAATAATAAGGATATTATTAAAAAAAAAATAAAAAAAAAATAAACAAATTATTGAAAAAAAATTTAATCAGGAAATATAGGTAATCTAAAAAAAATCTAAATATTTTAATAGTGTAAATTAAATCATCATGTTGAGGTTCGGCTATTATTATTAATTTTTTCCACACCGTTTTTAAAATAATAATCAAATTATTGAAAAATAAAAAATTAATCAGGAAATAAAGGTAATATAAAAAAATCAAAATATTTTAATTGTGTAAAATCAATCATCATGTTGAGGTTAGGTTATTATTATTAATTTTTTTAACAATTTTTACTACCGATTTTTCAACAATCTTCTACTATAGATCTTTCATAAAAGTTTTACTTCCGATTTTTTATCAATCTTTTACTACCGATTTTTCATCAATACTTCATTAATTCGCAATGTGATAAACTATTTTGACCAATTTTTCTATCGTTCATTAATTTTCATTTAATTTCATAAAATAATTATTTCTAAATATTTTCAGAAAATGAAAAATAAAACGCAAAGAAGTGAAGGGAGTGAAGGGCAAACATTCTTTTAAGAATTTAAACTTTGTCCGTAGCTGCTTATTTGGTAATTTAACCTTTTTAACGTTTCCAAAATATTTAATAACTAACATTCATAAATTCTTTTCGATTCCATCAAAAGAACGAATTATGGGGAACGAGATATTGAAGAAGAATTTAAAAAAATGTTCTATTCCGCCAAACAAAAATTTAATAATGCTATATGGATGGCAAAAAAAAAAGTAATTGTATTGTTTTGAAATAATTTTATTAATATTTTAATATATATTAAATAAAAATATATTTAAAAATAGAGTATGCCTTTTTATTACCGATAACTTGTCGGTTAGGAAAACCTATTTAATATCGTTTCAATAAATCTATAACTTGCCGATTAAGAAAATACAATAAATATCGTTGTTATAATTCGAAAACTTGCCGATCAGGAAAACCGATTTAATATGGTTTTCAATATCGGATTCAAATCGATTATGAAATCGATTTTATCTGCAAAACCGATTTTTGTTCGTAATGAATCCGACAATCGGATCGATCTAAATGGTGACAAAATGTATGAAGAGAAGATCGATAAAATGTATGAAGAAAAGATTAAAAAAATCGATTTATCAATCTCAAAATATCGACTAATTATTAATAAATAATCGAACTCTGGCTAATTGGGATATAGCTATTATAGCTTGTTTACACTTATAGGCTTTCCAAACTTAGAATTTAATTCATAAATTAAATCAGGTTATCCCTGAATTGAAAATTGCTGTTTACACCATGATTTTTTTTAACCCGGGTTAATTTTGTTGTTTTTTTATTTATATTTTTTTTTGTTAAATTTCTGAATAAAAATTAGTGAATAAAGTTTAATTACTACTAAAAATTATTTGTTTCTTATTACCAAAGTATCGCGGTTACTTTGGATGCTTGAATTATAAAAAAATTATGATGTACGACTACTTTAAAGTATGTTTGACTGTTCTCAATGTTTTATTTGACTGAATTGACTCCGAAAGCAGGTTTAATGCGATTGATGTTAATCATGACCTGTTTGTTTTTTATTTGTAATAAAAAGGTATTTCTAGTTCTTCTTATGACTTTGTATGGCCCGTCGTAAGTTGGAGTTAACGCTGGTTTAATCTTATCGTTTCTGACCCATACAAATTCATAAGAATCTAGTTCTTTTGGAGTGAAAATTTCGATTTCTCTGTTTGCTCTTGTCGGAGTTGGAATTAATCCTTGCATCAGAGTTCTGAGATTAGTTATTAAAGTGTCGGTATTATTATGATCTATGTTGTTTAACGCGTTGACGACCACAGGACGCATATATGCGTCCTGTGGTTTTCACCATAAACCGAAGACGCATATGTGCGTCTCCATTTTATATGCAATTAGTTTATTATAGTTTCTTTATTGGTTTACCGATTCTATTGAATTTTTTTTTTCTGTAAAAAGTTTCGAATCGAATTGAGCTCCTTGGTCTGTCGTTAATGTTGCTGGACAACCAAATCTTGAAACCCAATTTGCGACAAAAACCTTTGCTACAGTCTTAGCTGTGGTGTCTGACATGCAATAGGCTTCAGGCCATCTTGTGAATCGGTCGACGATTGTTAAAATGTGGGTAAAATTGTTAGACGGGGGAAAAGGACCTACGATATCCATGTGAATATGTTCGAAACGTCCTGAAGGGATGTCGAATTTGCCTGGAGCTGGAGTTGTATGACGGTGAATCTTTGACTGTTGGCAAGATTGGCAAGCCTTAGTCCAAAGATTGATGTCAGTGTTTATTTTAGGCCAGAAATATCGCGCCGTTATTAGCTTTCTAGTTGCACGAGTTCCTGGATGGGAAATATTGTGCAATTGAAGGAAAACTGAACGTCTTAGCGAAGAGAGAATGTATGGCCGAAAATTGCCTGTTGAGGTTTCGCAGAAAATTGAGGTATCGGGTAAATTGATTTTTTCTAATTTTCTAGTTTTAGAAGGAGAGGTTTCCTGAAGTAAAGTTTTAAGTTCGGGGTCGTCTTCTTGTAGTTTGGCAATTTTTTGTAAGTCGTATTGAATAATGTTTTCTGAATTAACTTCTTCAATGCGTGAAAGGCTATCGGCAACTACATTATTAGCGCCTGAAATGTGTTGAATGTCAGTAGAGAATTGTGAAATGAAATCTAAGTGACGTGTTTGTCGAGGATTGCGCTCGGTTTTAGAGGCAATTGCATTGAGAAGTGGTTTGTGATCTGTGTAGATCGTAAAGTTTCTACCTTCTATGGCATAACGAAAGTGTTTTAATGCGGCATAAATTGCTAAGAGTTCACGGTCAAAAGCAGAATATTTCTTCTCGGCAGGTGAAAACTTGCGTGAGAAAAATGCTAATGGCTGCCAAGAATCGCAAGTGTACTGTTGGAGAACAGCACCCATTGCTATCTCGGAAGCATCAGTGGCGATGCTGAACTTAGCGTTATCAGCAGGAAAAACTAATAGCGTTGCGTTGGCCAAGGCTTTCTTTGAATCTTCAAACGGTTTGTTAAGTGAATCGGACCATGTGAAATCTTTCTTTTTGGATTTTGATTTGCCAAAAAGAGTAAGATGTTCATAAATTGGTGCGACTGTTGTTGCGATGTTAGGAATGAAACGATGATAAAAGTTTATCATTCCTAAGAAACGCTGTGTAGATTTGATTGAATTTGGAATTGGAAAATCTAAAATGGTTTGAACTCTATTTTTTGAAGGTAAAATGCCATCTTTAGTGACAGTGTGACCTAAAAATTTTAAGTGATCGACGCCGAAAACACATTTAGCTAGGTTAACAGTTATGCCGTACTCTTGTAGGCGTGAAAACAATAGTCTAAGTTGTTTCGCGTGTGTACTTGAATCTTTAGAGGCTACTAAAATGTCATCTATGTAAACGAAAGAGAAATCTAAACCTTTACAAACTTCGTTGATGAAACGTTGAAATGTTTGTGCGTTGCGAAGACCAAAAGGCATGCGTTTGAATTCAAACAAGCCCATCGGTGTAGTCACTGCCGTTTTGAAAATGTTCTCTTTCGCTACTGGTATTAAATGGAATGCACGGACTAAATCGATTTTTGAAAAGATTTTGCATCCATTTAGGTTGGTAGCGAAATTTTGGAGATGTGGGATTGGATACCGATCTGGTATTGTAACTGCATTTAGTTGACGGTAATCGCCGCATGGTCTCCAGTCGAGGCTGTCATTTTTCTTCACCATATGTAGAGGTGACGAAACAGGTGAGGATGAAGGTTCGTAGATACCTAGTTCGTTCATGAGTTCAAATTCTTGTTTGGCTGCTTTGAGACGGTTAACGTCTAATCGTCGAGCGCGACAAACGGGAAGTTGACCATTTGTATTGATGTGATGCACCACGTTATGCAAAACTGGTTTAAAATAATTAGGAGCTTCTATAATTGATGGAAATTCCTTAATTATTGGAGAAAAAATATTTTCGACTAATAAAATTTTGGGTGTAGGAGTTTCTATATTTAAACTTAAGGCGTTTACTTTAAGATCAGTTAGGGGATCGATTAACCTTTTGTTTTTTATATCAACTATAAGACCGAATTTGTTTAGAAAATCAGCACCTAATATTGGCCTATCTATACTAGCTATAATGAATTGATGAATAAAGTCTCTTCTAAGTCCTAAGTTTAATTTTAGCATTTTGCATCCAAAAGTTTTGATGTTAGAACCATTAGCTGCGGAGAGAACTAAGCTATTTGCAATTACATTTGTGTTTTTCGCTGGTATGACAGAAAGGTCTGCACCTGTATCTATTAGGAATTTTATGTTGTTAATTTTGTCATTGATGATTAAGCGACAAGTGTTTGTGCCGCCGTCACTGCTGGTCGCTACAGCAGGTTGGCGTTTTAGTTTGGGGATTGTTGGTCCGGGTTACCACAAGTGCATTTCTTCGCATCTTTGCCAAATTTACGATGGTACCAACAAGCACGATTTGGATTAGAATTTGAAGAAGATCTGTCTCTATTCAAATTTTGATTTGAATTTGAATTGCGGTTTGCACTTGAATTGGAATTTGAGTTCGAATTTGTATTTGAATCTGAAAAGTTGCGAGATTTTGATCTACTCTGATGTTGTGACGAATTAGAACGATTTCTGTTTTGTCTAGAGCTATTAAAATTTTTTCAAGTCTAGATAGTCTATGTCCGACTTCAGATTTTGGATTCGAAACTTGAAAAAGAGAAGAAGTTTGTTGAGCTTCAAAAATTTTGTCGGTAATAATAGCTAATTGCTCTAGGGTTTTGTCTTCAACCGAAATGATTGCGATTTTTACTACCTGAGGAAGTTTACGTAGCCATAAGGTTTTTATAACTTCCTCGCTAAAGGAATTGCTACCTGCCAGTTGACCTATGGATCGCAAAACTTCTGATGGTTTTTGATCTCCTGAGTTTTGGTTATCGAATAAGGTCTCTAAACGTTTTATGTCAGATAGTGCATTTCGATCTATTAGTGCATTTTTAAGTTGAGTGTATTTATTAGTTTGAGGAGGTTTGGTTAGAATATCGATGACTGATTCGCATGCTTCAGGTGGTAATGAAGCTACTGTCAGTGAGTATTTGGTAATGTCGTTGGTGATTCGGTTTGCCGCAAATTGGGCTTCAGACTGGATGAACCATGTTTTGGCTCTTTGAGTCCAAAATTGTGGCAATCGAATGTTTACAGCATTAATATTATTATTTGAATTCCGATTTTGATTCGCGTTAGAATTTTGCGTATTTTGACTAGTACTGGGAATGTTACTATTGGGAATGTCAATTTCCTGCTCTAGGTTGGGAGGGTCGTGAACAATTTCTTCTTCATTATCTTCTATTGCGTTTATATTTTCTGAAGCGTTGTGAGAATTTTCACGCTTTGAAGTATTGAGAAAATTAAATATATTTTAAAGTGTCGTGTAAGAATGTTCTTTGAAAAAAAAAAAAAAAAGTATAAAATAAAATTTTCGAAATAGTTTGAGAAAATATTATTTATAAGTTGTTTATTTATTGAAGAAGAGTGAAAAAAAAAAAAAAAAATTTCTATAATGGAAGAAAAAAGTTTTTTCAAAATAAAGTTTGATCAAAATTGTAGCGAAGCAAATGAAATTCACAAAAATTATCGAATGGAATTATTAATTGTGTTTGTTACAATTAGTTTCCTTTTTTTTTTTATTGTATCTGTATGATATATGATTGCTTAGTATTTAAAAATAATTTTATTTAAAATTTATTAAAAAAATATAAATTTCTGTTGAACGTATAGATCCGGTTTTAATAGAAAGTTATTATTAGTAATCAAAAAAAATTTTGTAGAATTTTAATAAAAAATTTTGTTTAAATATCTCTATATTTACTTTATGTCGTTTGTAACTGGTTGTTATGAAGAAAAAAAAATTTTTTTTTTTTTTTTTAAAAACAATATTTTTGGTCTTTATTACAAGAAAAATATTAATTGGATTGATTAAAATGAAAAAAAATTTTTGGCGTTTGTTGCGTTTTGAAATACACGGTCTGTATGCTCAACATAAATTTATGTAATATATGCAAAAAAAATAATATAATAATATATGTAATATAATAATATAATAATATATAATATAATATAATAATATATGTAAAATAAGTGAATTATGTAAATATATGTAATATATGTAATTAAATTAAAAAATTTTTGTTCTATGTATTGAGAAAAAAAAAAATATTTAAATTTTTTGTATACAAAATTTTATTGATATAATTTAATAATATAATTTAATATTGTTGTTATTTTTATTTAGTTTTGAAATAAAATTTTATGTATTAATTTTTAGATAAAGATAAAAATGTGATTTTTCCAATTGTGGGGGTTGTGGTTATGGTTGTGTTGTTTTGAATGTTTGAATGTTTTGTCGAAGCAAGAAATAAAAATCCCACGGCTTTTTACTTCTTACAATAAATCACTATTTATTAAATCTTTCTTTATACATTTAAATGTTTATTTTACAGCGGTGATTATTAACCTAAGTTTTTGTTAATTTATAAATTTTATTTAATCTATATTTTAGATAATACAAAAAATAATTTTATATTTTTTATTTATTTTTAGGAACAATTATTTATTTCACATAATTGTTTTTCTGATTTATTTAAATGTTGGAATTAATAATTCCTTTTGATAATTTCTTATTTTTTAAATTAATCACTTTTTTGATTAATTGCGCTTAATTTATTTTTATGAAAATACAAAAATCCTTTTCGGATTACAGAAACTTAATTTTTTTATTAAAATAAAAATCCTTTTCGGATTACAAAAATTAAAATTTTTTTTATTTAAATATGACTTGCGTCATTTTGAAAATCCGGATGCAGAAGAAAGAATCTTTTTCTGACGTTTTATTATTTTGTGTGTGTGGCGTGTCAAGTGAACACTCTGCCAGCTTCGTTAACAACTGCGCAGTTCTTGACTGTGCGTTGTTAGCTTGGCTGAGGTTTACTTGACACGGCCGGAAGTGACTTGTAGTGTTGCCACTCATGATAAATGATGCGCGAGTTCTTAACCTTGACACAACTTCATATATTTTAAATGTTTTAAGCGCGTCGGTTCCTTTGAGGTTATCTCCGGTATTATTTGAAATTCTTTATCTGACAGAGCTAAACATGCTAACATATGAAAAACATCGTTCGAACGGTCGATTTTCCAAACATATTTAGCTCCTTTCGAACATGTTAAATTAGCTAATGTAAACAAGACATAAGTACCGCATAAAATCAGAACATATTAAAAATTTGAGGAAATCTTTCAAAAATAAGCTGTTTTTGGGGAAAAACTGCAGTGAGTAAAACCGTTAAACAATTTTTTTTTCTAATTTAGAGCAAAAAAAAATTTTAGTACACAAAAATATAAAAAAAAAATTGGAGGCATTTTTTTAAAAAAAAAGTGTCTATTTTGGGGAAATTTCTTAAAAATTTGAGGAAATTTCATTTATTCCATCTGGCAGCCCTGGTAGTTAGGATATAGGTCAGCTAGTGAAACTCTAAAAATAAGCTTATATATTATTGTTTTACAAATTATAGCTAGATTTATTTTATGTACACATATGTACACATATATACTTTTTTAATATAGCTTTCCATCCATTCACAAAAGAATAGAATAAACGCGAGATAATAAATTTCTAATTTAGAAAATATTTATTAGTTACCTTTACCTTCTTACCTACTAGTTACCGTTACCACCAGATAATGTGTGTAAAGTCTTGTTCAGGTAAAAACTAATGTAAAACTTTTTTTAAACCACAAGTTTATACCTTACAAAATTCTATTTACAAAATTATTAAAAAATTTTCATTTCATTTTATTTTTACATATTTTTGACATGAAACAAAAAGTGTGCTATCTTGAGTGAAAATGTGGTGAAAATTTCTTAAAAAATCGTGAATTTGAATATCTGGCACCCATAAATTTTAATAGGTTTGGCCGAAACTTATTAATTACAAAAAATTTAAAATTTTTTGAAGCTAAGAACGAAACTACTTTCGGGTGTAAAACACGTATCTAACCTGAAGTGGAGCAACACTTAATATAGATATAAATTTTTATGAAAAATTCTAGCATATACTAAAGGTTGTTCGAGCCAGACGCCGACGACTACAAGAAAATACGGTACTTTTCCGTTAGCCTCGCAAAGCGAAGCAGAAATGTTACCGAAAACTTATGGTCATTTAAAATGAATAGTTTTTCCGTGTATGGGGGGAAGGCTGCCGCCCATAGGGCATTTTTTTTTTTTTTTTTTTATTAAAGTTACCAAATCACTAGGTGGGATACCTTTTATACTTAAAGAAGTATGGATTTGGTAATGAAAAGAAAGTTTAGACGGGATTTAAAAGTGGGACAGTTAGTAGGTAATCATGCACACTTATCTTAAAGCGGCGCAAGTCGTAAGTCAAACGTGCGCCAGCTGTCGGGAACAATCTTAATGGGAGAGCATTCCACATTCTCGAGGTGCGAACTGAAAACGAATCTCTGAAGCTCGCATTTCAATATTTTGTATCGGCGTGCTAAAAATGTTTCTAATATTTTTTTGGTTTATTTATTTTTTTTTGGTTTTTTTTTTTTTCGTTTTTTTCCTTTTTTTTTTTTGCTTTTTTTTTAGCACGCTGATATCGCCGCACGTAGATTTTTAGATTTTTTTTTCTAAGCGCATCGTCGTCCGGTTCGAGCTAGAGAATTTGCGTATTCACTACTCTGCATACATTTATCAATTCAGACAAGATTTTCGAAATACATATATTTTTAAGTAATTTAATACCAAATTGAATTTTAAATTCTGTGAATATAACATCCCCATTACATTTTATTTACAATATGCATTATTTTTGGCGTTAAGAATATTTGATAGAATTTATTCCAACTTTATCTCCTTACAATTAAAAAAAATATTCAAGGACGTTAATTCCAAATAAACAAACACATAATTGCCGACTAGACGTCTCTTAGGCGTCATATTGAAGTTTATACTTCTTTAGGCGCGTTGTGAGATTTTTGGTAGAGGGTAAAAATCTTTTTTCAAATTCGAGTATCTATCGAGTATCTATCGAGTATCTAAAACGCGTGAGATTTTTTCTCAGAAAAATAAGAAAAAAATACTCAAAATCCGACTCGAATTTTAAAAATGTACACAAAAAAATGAGTGCCTTCATCGGGGTTCGAACCTGCATGCTAATATGTTAAGAAAATTCAAAAAAAACTTTCTTAAAATTTTCATTATCGGGATCGAACCTGGCACCTTCAGACTTCTAATCTGATATTCTATCCACGAAGCCATATGGCCATATGAATTTAGCTTTCTAAAATAATATAAAATAAGGAATTTAATTTAAAAGATTTCCTTTTTATTTCATTCCACTATTCGCATTCCGTATTAAAAATCTTTTACAAAATACAATTGAACTTGGTTTTTATATTATTTAGGAAAATAAATCAAAGTGATTTTTTGTATTTTTTTAGAAAGCTAAAGTCATATAGACAATATGGCTTAGTGGTAGAACATCAGACTATAAGAGTGAAGGTGTCAGGTTCGAATCCCAAAGAATACATTTTTTTTTTCAAATTTTTTAATTTTTTTAACATTATAATAGGTTTAAGAAACAAAAATTTTGTTATTGGTAGGATTTGTAATTTTTTTTGCTTGTAATATTGGGCCCTATATATACATATATTGGAAATTAAGAAAGTCTAAAAGTGCCAGGCAGCAGCAAAGTACGATAATTATGATCTAGTCAATTTCAGCATTATTTTTTCATAGGGAATATTAGTAATTGGCAGTGGTCGAATATTTTTGGGTAAAGTTCCTAAATAATTATCGTTCACCTAATTAAAAAAAAACACAAGAAGCAGTCATAGGAACTGCCGAAAGAAGTTAATACTTAAAAGCTTTAAACTATGAAATAAGAGTGGCTACAAATGATGGGCTGCTCAGTACAAAATGTAAATTAAAATAAAAATCAGTCCATAAGTCCAAAAGCAGTCCATTATTTGTAGCCATTGTTATTTCATAGTTTAAGCTTTAAGTATAAACTTCTTTCGGCAGTTCCTATGACTGCTTCGTGTGTTTTTTTTTTTACATTTGCATACATTGTACCAGCAGTTTTAAATAAACTTTATTAAATAAAAATGAAGATTTTAGACAAAATTAAATCAATCGATAAAAACATAAAAACAAAATGAATTTATCATTTGTGCTTCACCCTTAAAAAAATTTAAGAATTTTAAATTCCTAATGTATTTTGTTAGTGTGATTTAATCTCAAAAAAAAGTTTTCGGTTGAACACTTTTTTTCACTTTTTTTCATAAATTTCAAATATATTAATAACAAAGCTGCCAAATAGAATTTTATTTCCCTAAATTTAGAGGATTTTATTATATCGGGGCAAAAATTAGGAACAAAAAATTATTGTACAAGGAAAATCTCAGGTAATTTGCGAAATTTTTTTCATGTGGCATGTTAATTACAATTAGAATGACAGAACTTGAATTTCAAAATTTTTGTTTGTGTTGTGAATTTCAAATACACGCTCCTCTGAGGCGTGTATTTGAAATTCACAGATTCACACCAACAAAAAAAAATTTGAAATTTTACACTAACAAAATACATCAGGAATTTGAAATTCTTAAATTTTTTTCAGGAAGGGCCTAAATTTTTTTAAGGGTGAAGCACAATTAACTTTAACAATTAAAAGTATTAAATCTATTGACATTTAGATACTTATGTTATGTACTTACATTTACATCATAATAGGTAGTTACATGATTCTTTTGCAATAAAAGATTTCATTATCGACACTTAAATACAAAACTTAATAGAGTACAATTCAAATCACTTGACCAATCCGTTATGCAAAGCTTTCCCTTTCCATTACAAAATTCCATACAAAATTTAGGGGAAATTATTTAAGAAAAAAGCTCATGCAATTTTTTATAGAGTACGATTCAAATCACTTGACCAATCCGTTATGCAAAGCTTTCCCTTTCCACTTACAAAATTCCATACAAAATTTAGGAGAAATTATTTAAGAAAAAAGCTCATGCAAATTTTGTATGGAATTTTGTAATGGAAAGGGAAAGCTTTGCATAACGGATTGGTCAAGTGATTTGAATCGTACTCTATAAAAAATTGCATGAGCTTTTTTCTTAAATAATTTCCCCTAAATTTTGTATGGAATTTTGTAATGGAAAGGGAAAGCTTTGCATAACGGATTGGTCAAGTGATTTGAATTGTACTCTATTAAGTTTTCTATTTAAGTGTCGATAATGAAATCTTTTATTGCAAAAGAATCATGTAACTACCTATTATGATGTAAATGTAAGTACATAACATAAGTATCTAAATGTCAATAGATTTAATACTTTTAATTGTTAAAGTTAATTGCGCTTCACTCTTAAAAAAATTTAGGCCTTCTCCATGAAAAAAATTTAAGAATTTCAAATTCCTGATGTATTTTGTTA